>JAQGDQ010000462.1:117500-140000 GCA_030141605.1 Tubiluchus corallicola | reverse complement strand
CCAGCTCTATGCCCATGTATATGATACTACAGATATATATGTGTAAGAAACAGATACCAGATGGCGCAACTTTCCAGCTCTATGCCCATGTATATGATACTACAGATATATATGTGTAAGAAACAGATACCAGATGGCGAACTTTCCAGCTCTATGCCCATGTATATGATACTACAGATATATATGTAAGCAACAGTACCAAAAAGGTAATACTCTTGTTTATTATTAATCATTAGGTAAACAAAAAATCATGATTTTTTCATTTCTATTACGTAGCGTAGATAAGTCAGCAATAATCATTTGGAAAAACAAATTTTACTGAAAAACAGGAACACGCATTAAAAATGTTAAGAAAAAGCTAACAAAGAAACTATTGTTACAACCCACGTAATACAACAAAATAGACATGGTTTTGATAGACCTGATGACAATTCTTGTACCTTCCACGACCATGAATTTATTAGACATCAAAATGGACATCATCTGCTTATCTATGACATGATAATTATTTTCTAAGTCTAAGTGATAACAGTAATTTGTTCTTTTCTTTAAATTGGTGTATGTTTTTTTGCCAAACAAAAAGTTACGCAAAGATTGCTTTCGTTTTATTAAAGACTGCAAGTTTTTGGCGCATTGCGCATGTTCAGTCGAAATATTAATTTATTGTTGTCATGCGTATCAGAGTTATTGCGATCATGCGCATCAGAGCTATCACGATCATGCGCATTAGAGCTACTGCGATCAAGCGCATCAGAGGTATCACGATCATGCGCATTAGAGCTACTGCGATCAAGCGCATCAGTCATTACGATCATGCGCATTAGAGCTATCGCGATCAAACGCATCAGTTATTACGATCATGCGCATCAGAGCTATCGCGATCAAACGCATCAGTTATTACGATCATGCGCATCAGAGCTATCGCGATCAAACGCATCAGTTATTACGATCATGCGCATCAGAGCTATCGCGATCAAACGCATCGGTTATTACGATCATGCGCATCAGAGCTATCACGGTCGTGCGCATCAGTTATTACGATCATGCGCATCAGAGCTGTCGCGATCATGCGCATTAGAGCTATCTCGATCATGCGTTTCAGTTATTGCGACCATGCGCATCAGAGCTGTCGCGATCACGCGTATCAGAGTTAGCTGTCAGATACTGGGAGCGACTCTCACTACATGAGATGATCTCTAAACCCACGCAAATAATTTACGAGTTAACATTTAACTGCAGTATTAAAGAGCTGATTTTTGTGCAAAATACGTTATCAGTGCTTTTTTATGCAAAAAAACATGTGTCTAGTTGGAATGTGAATATTGTGCTACTAGAATTCCATTGTGCGAAGTGATTTATTTTCAAGAATTTTGTTTTCTTGAGGTGAGCGCGCGTAAGTGCGTAAAGAGTCGAGAAATCACTTTCATCATCAGAAGTTTAATAATTTTTTTTCTATTTAACTGCCATAATTCACTTATTAATAACAGTTTGTTAAACACAAATATTATTTGGATTTCTGTTACTTTTGGTCTTACTTCTAGTCACTTTAAGTCTCTCAGTCTTTCCGCTTCCTATGAAAACTACTCACTATTTTCCAAGGTTTAATTAGTAATTAGGATGACTAACATTTTTAATAGTACGATTAGTGAATTTTAAATCAGAGATCTCTGCACTAATATTTTAATAAAATCTCAGTTAGCGCGCTTTCCATAACGACTATATAATGATTTTTACATTGTTGTAAGCAATAGAACTGATAACTGTGCAACAGAAAGGTGAAATTTGGCTGGCATTGTAATCACATTGTCTATAATTTTGCAAAGATAATATCTCAAACTGTGAAATTTCGATGACTGAATTTAAAGCGCCAAACATGATACGTATTAGCAGTTTGAATTGCCGCCGTTTTAGCTGTTTTCAAAATGACCTCCAAGCTTTGTTCAGTGCCTCTCCAGCAAAAATTCTATTAAATCAATATTTTCAAAAATGTTACCCATGAAACTGCGTTGTATTGGGATGTTTAACTCAGTTTTTTACGAATATATTGAAATGCAGTTCTACTTTTTCAAGATGCCGCCATTTTTCATTTCTTTCGAAGTGGGCTTTTGTTCTACCAAGCAGCAATTACAAGTACTTAATTAATTAAAGGACACGAAAAGGTGTGCCTGAAGTAGATTTCAGAAAAATTACAGCATATTTATGAGTATATCTTATTCGCATTAAAAGAAATTTTTGTTTGTTTTCATTTTAAATCTCCCGCAATACTGTTCCGACGGTGCCATTACATAGCGTCACTTATGCAAATGTAAATCAGGGGGAGAAAGGACAATGTTAAATTATGTCCCGAAAAACCTACCGTGCAAATCTGTATTACTTAGCATTTTGCTTACCTGCTGGAAAGACTTATGTAACTTTAAATTAAAATTTAAAATGCTTTCAAAAATTGTTAAATTGTCGCTGGCTCCACCTGCAGGGTGCGCCATTCACTAATGTTTTTAAAATGTTTTTTTCATCATATTGACAAGATACTACAATTTAACATTTTGCGATGTAAGTAACATGTATGCTACAAATGCTTTCACCAATTCGTAAAATAAACGCTGGCTCCCCCTGCAGGGTGTGCCACTCACTAACCAAAAAAACGTTTTTTAAACATATTGACAAGATACTGCAATTTAACATTTTGCGCTGTAAGTAATATGTATACTACAAATGCTTTCATTATTTTTTTCAAACTTCACGCGATATTATATAAACTTGTTTCAACTGAAGCTTAAATTTACAAGTTTTCAACCGCATTACTGCCGATGCAAGCTCTTTTTGCAAAAAGGCTGTACGTAACTAGTATGAAATTTCAAGACGATTTTTTTAAGTTTTGTGTATGTGGAGGGCTTTCTTATGCTTTAAAGTAAAACTAGGCCCAGTCTTGAACCATTGCTCAAAACAATCTGAGCCATAAACACTGCTTTTTAAAAAGATGTGAAAATGTTACTACCACACATTTACACTTAAAGGTGCCTCACAATAACGCGTTTCGTAACCTCTTCAACTTTTTGGGAAGATGTAGCGCAAGTGAACAAATTTAATTTTCCTCAAATTGATGTCATTACAGGAAATATAACTAGATCCATTATATAGGATCCCGTGCAGTAAAGCATTGTAACATGAAGAACGCGTCGTTACTGTTTGCCATTTAGCAAAAGCAGCGAGAGAAAAATACAATCTAAATTTAAGCAATGTCCAGGAATTTCGTGACACCGACCCTTTAATCTGCAGAAATTTTTTAAGCGATATTCTTAATTTATCTATGTAAGTGTCAAAAACGCTGTCAAAATCACTAAATTGTTATCTTGTTGTTAACACCTTTCCAGATGTTTGTTTACTTTTATTTATTTATATATCGTAATTGATATATTGTATATCTTGCTTTTGTGTTTGTCCAGAGACAGTAGGGTTTACAGTTGCTTATTATTGTATCTGCTGTCTCGGTATGGCAAAGCTGCATTTGAATCTAGCCTTTCGCAGTTCTAAAGGCTAAATCGCACTTTGCGACAGGGAAGTGTTCACACGCGTTTTTTCTTTATAATGGCACATAAATTACCGATGTGTGGATCTTTAACGTTATCGATTATTGCAGAACGGTTGTGTTCGTATAAATTCTTTGTGCTGGCTACATGATTTGGCTTAACAATTGTATTGTTTGCTGAACCAGCACTTAGGTCTACCATTGCTCTATATGTTGGCTTGGGATTATTCATTTTCTTGTCCAGTGTACTTATTATGTCATTAAGTTTATCAATGATTTCGGCTGGTTTAATGTTTAATGTTTCATCTTTAAGTTGTATAATCTCAGTATTTAATATTGTAATATTTGTTGACAGATCAGTATTATTACCTTTTAGTTCCTTTAGTCCAGCCCTCAACCATGTTATTTCTTTAGTTAATGAGTCAATACACTTGTTTAGATTCCTCCACATTACAGAGGTAATACTGAAGTTCTCGATGTAGCTTGCACAACGGTCGCATTGTATATCATCTTTTTCCCGCAGGCTGATAGGATTTTGACTTTTCTAACATGATTGACAAGGTTTTCTAACTGACATAATTGCAGGCTTGTTAAATCACAAGTTGATATGTTTAAAAATTACTACTGTTGTAAATGTACATGTAATCTTGTTGTAATAGATAATAAAATCACTACAATCTGTGCTTTGCACTAAATGATCAATATGTTTTATCTTTTTAAATATGTAACTTTTATTTGGTTTCATGCGTCTGTGTATTCTGTTTTTAAATTATTTGTCTTGTGTGCTAACGTTTTGTGTCTGGATGCATTTTTGTATAAGTAAGTATTTTGGTAGTATCTGTCGTAATTTTATAGTACACGTGAGTGTCTTAATTTACTATAATAACAAGTTGAGTGTGTAACGCTATTTAACTTTGAAGCACAAGAAAACTCTCCACTTACATAAAGCTTAAAAAATTCGTCTTGAAATTTTATATCAGTCACATATTACTTTTTGCATAAAAGGCTTGCCTGGGCAGTAACGCTGTATAAAATCTTTAAATTTAAACTCCAGCGATGACCGTTGGGCGCAGCCATTTTGATAGTAGATCGTTTGAAATAAGTTTAGATAACATTGCGTGAAGTTTGGAGAAATAATCAAAGCATTCGTGCATACATGTTACTAACTAAATAAAATTTTAAATTACTGTATCTTGTCAATAACATTAAATATACGTTTTTTATTAGTGAGTGGCGCACCCTGGAGGGTGAGCCAGCGATGTTTTACCAATTGGCGTTATCACTTTAAATTATTATTTCTAGTTACATAAGTCTTTTCAGCAAGTAAGCGAGATGTAAGTAATATAGATTTGGAAGGAAGCTTTTTTTTGGCTTTCTTTTCTTCTCCTGTTTTACGTTGTGACGTCATGTAATGGTACGGTCTAAGCAGTACTGCGGGAGATTTAATTGGAAACAACCAAAAAACCCTTTCAATGCGAGCACGATATGTGCATAAAATTGCTGTAAAGCAATACAATTTTTAAGACGATTTTTCTGAAACCTACTTCATGTACCACTTTTCTCGTCCTTCAAGACTAAGAAATAAATTTAAAGTAAAATGAATTCAAAGCAGCTCACCATGCTGACTACATGCAAACATTTTCATCACAGCCCATGCGCCTGCCAAAATCATTTTTTCTAAAATGTCTGCCTGATAGCCTAAAATTTCAAGCCGATTTGGAGCTGCAAATGGTAGTGGCTTCATTAAAAAGGAAAGGCTTATTTGAGAAATTCACTACTGGCTTTCACACGTGTATGCATTTATGACTTATATTAAACATCAGTGTAGTCTTTAACATCTGTGTAGTCTTTAACATCTGTGTAGTCTTTAACATCTGTGTAGTCTTTAACATCTGTGTAGTCTTTAACATCTGTGTAGTCTTTAACATCAGTGTAGTCTTTGACATCTGTGTAGTCTTTAACATCTGTGTAGTCTTTAACATCAGTGTAGTCTTTAACATCAGTGTAGTCTTTAACATCAGTGTAGTCTTTAACATCAGTGTAGTCTTTAACATCAGTGTAGTCTTTAACATCTGTGTAGTCTTTAACATCTGTGTAGTCTTTAACATCAGTGTAGTCTTTAACATCTGTGTAGTCTTTAACATCTGTGTAGTCTTTAACATCAGTGTAGCAATTTTCAAGCGATTTCGTTTCTTTTTCTTTCAACATCGTCATCAAAACTTTGGTACGTTTTTTGCGCCACTTAAAATAACACCAGAATTTACTAAAGTTGAAGAACAGAATCGAGTTTAATGAATCGATGGAGGAAAAATATTCTCTATTATTTTTAGGTAGAATCTGTGTAAATACAAACTGAACAGATTCGTTTTCTACCCACCTTTCATTAGTGTCGCCACTTTCACAGTTCCAAAGTGATTTCTGAATAATGACTTGCTCTTTAAAAAACGGGGTGCTGGATTTTTGTGGACGCCAAAACGGATTTGTGGACACCTTTTTTTCAGAGGTCACCTTCTTTGTGGATTTTTGTGTACAAGTAAAAAAACGTGTCCACAAGTTTACAGCTGACCACAACACATGTCATGAGCTGCTTGCAACAGGATAAAGTCTGCGCGTGCGTATTGTCTGATGATGGAATCGACAATGAACGAGGTGTGATCCCGAAGCTTCCTAGCGACTTTGATGGTTTATTTATGCCCGAGTTAGTAGAACTTGACTGAATGCTCCATAAAGCAATGCTTACGCATGATACCTCACCTAAGAATCGATGATATCGACTCTTTTAGCTTCGTCAGCAGTGTAAGTTTTTATTAACTAACACTGATTGATTATCTCTGTAAAGTTTTTATCAGTAATTATCAATGTATTTTAATGGCAAATAAAGATTATTATATATATATATATATATATAAATTTACATCCACAAATCCAATATCGTACAACGTTCGTGAAATTTGTCCACAAAATTTTCTTGATTTTTGTAGACATGCTCTGATTTCTTGTGGACACAAATGATCTCTGGTCCACAAATAATTTCCTTCGGTGTCCACAAAAATCCGAATCTCATTAAAAACAATGTTAAGCAAACAAATTTTTGTGCAATATTAAATTTTGTGCAATTCAAATATTAAAGACATGCATATTTACAGAGCTTGGGGTGACTGGTGTTGCTGTTGAGGAAAAATATTCTCTATTATTATGCGTAGAATCTGTGTAAATACAAACTTAATAGCAAATACGACTTTCAAAACCATAATAATACCAAATAAAAAATATTACAGACGCTTGACAGTTTTTTCACTAATCTTATTGTATATTGATGTTATTACCACTTGTTTTAATTATTATTTTTCCAAAATTTTTATTTCTCGGACTGTAAATGGGCTTTTATCACTGAAATCAAAATTTCAATCTAAGCAAGCTCACTTCTCATTCTCTATCAGCTTCAAATGCTAATTCGTTTACATTGTCGACCTGGCAATTTTAGCCGAATATGGAAGACGTATGTGAATCTTTTTCCAAAATGGCTGCTACTGTTTATGCACGATCATCGAAATGTGGTTTAAGTTACCTCTCTCCAAAAATGAGTTTCCTGAAAATTGTTAGAGTTTCCCAGAAAAACTTTGTATGCGTTCACAAAAAATAGATTGGCAGCCATCTTGAAAACTAAGAGAAAATTTCATTGTTTTCATAAAGAGCGTAAAAGGGCAAAATATGACAGAGGTAGGACGGCATTCATAGAGGACCTGCTCGTCCAACAGGTTATAACACGTGATACAAAATTATTACAAAATTATAATCCTGTATTCGAAAAATCCAAAACTTGTCACCACTCTTGCTTTGTTGTCCATAGTTTATTACAGCAGTTTGTTAAATCAATCTTTCGGTTTTTCATTACAATAGAATTTGCTGTTGAATGATTAACCAGCCAACTTACTTTCTCAATGTAATTTTATAAAGACTGTTGTTATTGAAACGTTGTGTTCACACTGTTCATGTTTGTAAGAAAGTTTAATCGCCATCTGCTGATTGCAATTGAATCAAATATTTTATCAAAACGAGTGTGATAATTATTAGTTGTGATGTCCATTATTCTTTTATTAGCACTTTGCACTCAGCACTTACACCGCGAAGATACCCTTATCAGACCCAGTCTGTCTTGCAAATCCACTATAAATAAATAAATAAATAAACTAGGGAGCATCTGAGCGTATCACGACGACAGTCGCGTCCGAATTGATTTAGTAGTACTTGCTGCTGGTGATTTTGTACCCAGAAAAACTTGGTGCCATATTGAAAACAGATAAAATGGCGGCTGTAATAAAAAAATAAAAGTAAAATAATAATAATAATAATAATGGTAGTAGTAGAAGTAGTAGTAATAATAATAATAATAATAATAATAATAATAATAATAATAATAATAATAATAATGTAATAATAATAATAATAATAATAATAATAATAATAATAATAATAATAATAATAATAATAATAATAATAATAATAATAATGGTAATAATAATAATAATAATAATAATAATAATAATAATAATAATAATAATAATAATAATAATAATAATAATAATGGTAATAATAATAATAATAATAATAATAATAATAATAATAATAATAATGGTAATAATAATAATAATAATAATAATAATAATAATAATAATAATAACAATAATAATAATAATAATAATAATAATAATAATAATAATAATAATAATAATAATAATGGTAATAATAATAATAATAATATTTTAAAATAAAATAATAAAATCATGTACGTTTACAAACAGTATCACAACGACAGGTAGAACGTTGGTTTCTGGATGAATGACTGGTGAAAAATCGATTACATGTAGACGCTATAATGTTTTTTCATGATTTTGTTCAACTTTAGTAAATTCTCGTGTTATTTTAAGTAGCACAAAACAAGTCTTGATCACGATGTTGAAGGAAAAAACAAAATCGCTTGAAAACTGCCACACTGTTTTGTTTAAATACGAAAATTTTAAGTTTGTTCCCATAAGCCAGAGTCTTATGAATGACCAAAACTGTACAACAGTCACCAATAATCCCACCGAGTGGATTTTGCCACAAGTTATTCGTGTGAAGCTCTGAAGAACTTCGAGCGATTTTTGTCGCGTTTTTCACGAATTTAAGATTTTATCAGGCAAAAACCGCGAAAATGTTGCTCGAAATTCACACGACTAAATTGCGCATGTCTGGTAACTTATTGCATGTTAATGTACGTATTATATCATGATACAGTGCAGAATTATCGGCCGAAGGCCTTGCGTGTATGTAGCGTATTGTGCAAATAAATATTTATCATCATCATCATCGTTGTCAAAATTGCACCCCAGACGCCATTGTATTTTCTCACAACAATCGTTAGAATCTCATAACAATGGCGTTAATCAGCCTCGAGCCAGACCGTGAGCAAAAACCGACGAGTGATTAGTGAATTCTATCCTGTAGGTGGCGAAACAATCCAGATTAAACTGCTGGCATCTTTTACGCGAGAAGTTAAAGTTGATTGAACCATCAGCTGAGATGATTATTTTTTGTATAATTCGACTACTGAGTTCCGCTGTTATCATTTGCATCATCACTGTGTGTGTGTGTGTGTGTGTGCGTGCGTGCGTGTGTGTGTGTGTGTCTGTGTACGTGCAGGCGTGCGTGCGGGCGCGCGCGCGTGTGCATGTGCATGTGTGTAGAGATAGAACAGAGAAGCCTAAATCACAAACACACGCATGTAATTGTATGACTTTAATGAATGACCTGTATATGGTGATCAATCTGACCACCTGCAATCTCAATTAACGTCAAACAAAATATTAATCATTTTGAGTCAAGGTCTGCTGACTGTCCAATCAGCGTTCATATTTTTACACGCCCAAAGAACGGGTTCATTAGCTCGTCTCTCGGGATGGTCAAGGGCAAGAGTTGTAACTGTGTATTGACAATAGAGGTTATCTTCTTATGAAGCGGGAGAAAAACCAGCTTAGGCAGATTTGAGTTTTAATGCAACTCATGTCCTGAAAGACGAGGTAATGAACTGCTTCTGTGGACTTGTGAGCTGAGCGGGCTTAAATCAGTCTTCCCACTGGGTAAGATAATTAATACTCTTCTGTATTAAACGAGTTTTGAAAACTTACCAGTTAGGTGAATCGTCACGTTTTCAGCTGCTACGCTATTGTGAATTTTAGGAGGCTTCAGTCCTTGAATACCGTTATTTGAGATTTGCAACATACTAAGGTGCGGATTAGCAGAAAGGTCAAATTCCAAAGTTCCTTTCAGTTGTGAGTTTGTCATGATGTAAATTATGTTGGACTCTGCATTCTTGAATGCCTCTGGAGAGAGCACAATCCATCAGTGTTCATGCGATGCTTAAGGCAGCACAACGTATGGAAGAAGATCACAGACTGCCAAAGAGACTCATGTACTGCGAGCTGAAAGAAGGGAAACGGTCAGTTGGAGGGCAACGGAAAATATACAAAGACACCCTCAAAGCCAGCCCGAAAGAATGCAGAATCAATTTCGACTCTTGAGAAGATGTGGCACAGGAGAGATCACGTTGGCGGTCCCTCATCAAATCGGGACTGACTAACTATGAGTCCAGGCACATCCAAGTTATGCAGGAGAGAAGACAGCTTCGAAAAGTCAGAGAACGCAATGCCTATCAAGATGCACCATTCTCATGTCCTCATTGCAGGAGGAGGTTCTCGACAAGAATCGGGCTTATAAGCCACCTCCATACCCATCCTACGATGTCAGAATGAAGTTTTGGTCCTCTTCGACTATGAAGGACGAACAACAACAACTAAATTTGAGAGACAAATTGCAGCTAGCAGTGCCATCTTGCTTTTAAAACAAAATTCTGTAAATCGTTTAGAAACCTAGTGTATTCTTTTGACAAACAGTAGGATCGCATTGTTTTCATGCATGCTACGCGACACGGGAAGAAAACAATGGGCAGAGAGGGTTCTGCGTAACAAAGGTTTGGGGTGAAAACAATGTAATTTATATAGATTTTTTTACATTCAGTTTTGATAAATAAGAAAGTATGCGATATGCTATATGCATATCACGACCTCTGTGATGCAGCATAAATTGAATGGAATTTGCCTAGGCACATGAGCCTAGGAGTTCAGAAAACTGACGCACATTCAGCTAGGGGGTCTGGGGAAGTGCTAGTGTCCCCCAGTGGGGTCACGAGCAGAGCCCCGGGTACCAACATATTTTCCTGTTTTTAAGCACATTTTGGAGGCCACAAAAGAGATCTAAATTCTCGTACACAGATTTTCTGAAACGTGAAAAATTACGTTTTAAGAAAAACATTTTACCTACATTTACCTAGGTAATATTCATTAAATTTTATTGTACACGTCATTTATCTTAAAAGCAACTTCGTAATACACTGCAATGCTGGTGACCCATTACGTAAGTTTAATTGTGTATGAACAATGGGTGGGCTGCAAACTTAACAGTCTCAAATCAGTTTTATGTTTGGCTATCCACATTTTGCTGTGTAGATAACCTTGACACTAAACAAATTAATGCAGAAATGCAGTTACAGTTAGCTAAAAGCTGTCTGCTGGACAACTGAGACAATAATGGACAGTGTCCAGACAACCGAAATCAATAAAGAATAAGAATAAGATTCCTATTATTTCGCACACATGGACTGTATTGGTATTACATCAAGATACAAAGATAAAAGAATTGACACTATGTAAGTGACATACATAAACATAACTTCTCTATGCAAATCAGCTTTTTGCTTGGGGGTTGCACAGACAAAAAAGAGGTTCATGTGTTTCATGGTTTACTGCAAAAGAAATTTATTTAGCATAAAAAAAAATTTCACAAGAAAATTTGTGGACACATGTGCATCAGCGCGCCCCCTGCCAGAGCCTGTGCATTAACACAATAAATTTTAATTCCATTCAGGGAATTGTAACTATAACAGAAATCTAATGTTGGTAATTCATGGACAGTGGACCTTAGAAATTTGCAAACACGCTTCGATGATCAATAATGACGTACACTGCCCTTGACCCGTGGCTATATATATTCTTGCATCACTCTAGCTGTTAATGCCTCAGTGGCCAGCCATAGGTTTGTCATGGGTTAAAGCTAGGACTTGCTTCCTACGAGAACGTGCAAGAACCAGCAACTCTTTCTTGTCCTTGCACAGGTAATAAAGTACACCTGCATGAAGGATATGACCTGATCCCGCTTCTTTAACCTGTTTAATTGAGACAGCGTTATTCAACAGGCTTCGTTGACTCGCATCTTGCAGCTGTTCCCGCTTAAGCTCTTTCATACTCGCTTTCAACAAATGCGCATGCGTTTCAGGGGATGAGTGCCCGACCACTAATCCACTCTCACTTTCCACGAATGTTCTTTTTCAAGTTATGCTGCCTTTGAACGAGTTATAGCAAAAACGGGTTGCTGTTAAGATAGCTCAGTACGCTTGCACTGCAGATTGCCTAAAATCACGTGTAACGTTTACATCATATAATTGTCACGGAAGGAATGCAAAACTTTCTCAAAATTATTGCCTAGCAGAAAATTCACGAGCAAGTCAGGCGCTGCGCACACAGTCAATATTCCTTGAAACTGAGGTGCAGTGACTTCATTGTCAGATAAAGAATAATCGCACGCGTGATTATGAATACATCATACGCGATGCTATGGTTGATTAAGAATTTGCTTTAAAAGTACAAATTTAGGGTTAAATTAACTAACCTCCGCCCCAGTATCACGCTGGCATTGCGCAGGCCTACCGTTAATTGCAAAGTAGCATTTTATCAACTGAAGGCTGCCATTTTCTTTTACCCATATGAGCAGTCCTGTTAGACTTGAAGTCATCTTGCTTGGTTTCTAAACCCTTTCGTCTGTTTTCAATAGTGGCACGTGAACGACATTGGTTGGTTTTATGCCCCAGTTTCCAGCATGTATAGCAGTCTACTCTCGTATTTCTACCACTCACACCAGCACTCGTACTAGTTTTGTTAGAATTTTGACTGGACTGGTCTTACGATGCTGAACGGTTAGTTTATGAGTCATTTTGACTGACTGAGTGGTGACATACTGGTGAGCTTTTTCTGATAAAGCTCTGTGTGGCCCCACGCTTTCTTGCAGTAAATACATAGTTAGTTCTCTTTGCATGTGAGTAAGAACTGCTCCACGATGAAAGCTTTAAGGACCTTGTCCACTGTATTTGCCCCAATAGAGATTTGCCAGTCTAGCAATACACGGTCCATTCTCAGATGCGACTGACGGTTGCATTCATTATCAGATTTGGCGTTTTCCTAAAATGCTCAAGCTAAAGATCAGAGCTCAAAAGGGCAGGATAGTTTTGCAACTGCTCAACTTATATTTGGTGAAGGGCATCTGCTGCCCGCCCACTGAAACCGGGTCCCAATGAAGCACACAGTGAGCTTTAGCAATGCCATTTGCAGCTGCACAAGTTTGGAACTAATCCAGGAAAGCCTGCATATCGTCTTTGCCATCCTCATCGTGTTTGCCAAGCTTCACTCTCTGAATTGACGCAGGCAAACTAGGTCCCTTACACAATAGAAGAACTGAGGCTCCTACACTCAAGGGAGTGGCAGCTTCTCTGTGTACCAACCTGTTTGTAGACATTTCGAGTTCCAGCTCTAATCTTGAGTTTGAACATCAGCCTCAAGTTTCGCTTGCTGCAACAGTAAAAGCATTTTAGCTACTTCCGCATCTACCGTGACAAGAGATTCTAGAGTAATACTTTTAGGATTGGGAAGCTTGGGCAAGAATAAGTGTTTCATATCGCCAGGAAAAATTCCGGGAAAACGTAATGTAGTAGAGACAGGTGGATTATACCACAGGTGTTTGATATATCCCATCAGTTACAGAAAGCAAGTCAGGAAACATTCTCTTCATCACACTCGGTTTAGGGAAGGCTCCAGGACCGGTACCCTGTGTTTGCGTAACACTCATTAAACCACCAGGCGTAACTACAATCTCTTCCTCTTCACACGCCATTCCATATTTGCCAGCTTCTAATCGGGCATCAGCAGACTTGAAAATTAGCTCAACATGCACACCATGCTTTGGGGCGACAGTAAACAAAAAACAAGAATTTTTCCTGCTGCCATAACGCTCAGTAAACATTTTGTGTCTTTCATGTCAGCTCAGCAGCTAAAAATATTTTGACTAGGTTACTTATCAAACCATACGTAAGTCAATTCACCTTGGCTTCCTTGCCGCAGGTGAATCGTGAAACCCGAACTTCATGACAACTAACGAGTATCATAGCCGGCGCTTCGTGTTTCATAGGCCAGCGAAATTGTATAGCAAGTCATGCAATTCTCCTGAAAAATCGAATACATGTATACAAAGGTTTTGTTACACGATTTTTTTCAACTTTACTAAACTCCGGTGTTATTTCAAGTGGCGCAAAAAGCTACCGAAGTTTTCATCAAGATGTTATAAGAAAAAAACGAAATCGCTTGAAAATCGCCACACTGATGTAAAAGATTCTTTCGCATCAAGACAAAAAATTTAAGATCATTCTAATAAAATTGGTCTTCCTACCAGCCAATCAGATTATTTCTCGCATTTCTTGCACATTTGAGCGTTTGAATGGCGGCTTCCGTGATAGTTTGCTGTGTTCTGCGATTACTCGCTTTTTTGTGTTCCAAGTGAGCAACGTTAAATTTCGTCATGTCCGACAGTGACATTAAGTGACAACGGTTTTGTAAGGGTTAATGCCATCCGATCTAAAGGAAAAAACTACCCGCTCTATGCTTGTGATAGTGGCGCGGACTTCAGTTGGATCGGGTGGGCCGCACTTTCATTACGGTGACAAACCTCTTCGCCGGCCGCAGTGTGCACTCCCCTGAGCTAGGATATCACGGGGTCTCGACGTTTTTGCAACGATCGAACGTTTTCGAACAGTCCAACAGTCACCAAAACACCCAGCGACTGTATTTTGTGGCAAATCATTAGTGTGAAATTCTAAATAATTTTCCTCGCGTTTTTTGCTATTTAAGTTTTTTCGAGTGAAGAACGAGCGAATATCTCTCGAAATTCGCACGACAAGTTTGCACATTGTTTCACAACTCATTGTAACTGAACGTCATTGCATTTTCTCATAACAATGGCGTTAATCAGCCTCGAACCGACCGTGAGGCTCTGTGTGCTTCCTCATGCCGTCGATATTACTACATTAGTGAATTCTAGCTGCTTCTATATAGGCTTCATACTTGTCTTACCCATGTTGGTAATGTGTATAATAAAATGTTTCTCCGAAACACAAATTCTTGATTGGCAACTTTTCTGTATGTTCGCCCCTCGTAACTATTTTTTTTTTAAAACTTTAGACAATTTTTTTTCAATTACCATATCTTTGATTTTGTGTGTCACGAATAAGCTAATATGTTATAGTCTATGTGTCCATGGGGTTCACACATTTTTTTATCAAGTCTGATAAAATGAAGCTGCCACTAAAAATTGTCACACTGGTATTATATTTATGCTTCAATGAGTTTCTCTGTGTTTACAAATTCATTAATTCTTCTAGCACAATGAAGTTACTTACTTGTTTTACAAGAAAAGAACTTTTGTTACCAAGGCCCACACTTTTGCAACTTGTATTGCTGACGATGTTTTCAATTAATGCCTCAAGAATTTTCACAATATGATGTAGGCCAGTCTACTTTTGTGCAATGATTGTTTACCTCTATTAGAATATACTATAATGGACCTCTAACTTTCGACGGTAGTAAAATATATCGCTTTTGCAGAATTTGATGAAAACATTCGAACGAGTGTAATTACAATCGTTTCTATCAGCTGACTACCTATCCAACCCAAAGATCAAATACTGAAATGTTGTAATAACAGCTTTATTTTTAGCCCAGTCGTGTAGAGCAGTATCACAACACGCTGCGTGTATACTCTCATTATTTCACCGTGAGAGGCGTAAGCGCAGCTCCATGGCATTTCCTGCAAAAACGTTAATTGCTAATTAATTAGAGAGCGTACTGCTAAAAAATTTCTGCAAGTTGTTCACAGGGAAGGCAACTATAAAATACGTTTAACTTGATTTGCATGATATTCCCCCTTTAAAGCAATGTTAAAAACACAAAACTTCTACAGTATCATATTGCTAGCTTTTATGACTGTTTGTTTAATTCTGTTACTGAATCGAACATTTTCGGCAATCTTGTCTGCTATCTAAAGCTTTCACGTTGAATAGTTTTTCGTTAACTATTTCTTCGTTGTGGGCATCAGTGTTGTATTGTTTATTTTCCTGAATATTACTCTGTTCTGTATTTATCTAGGATACTGATGTCTTCCAAAATCCAAAAACCATCACAATGTATACGCTCAAAATGGTTTTGCAAAACCTCTTATGTGACAGCACAATGTAGGATGTTAGCTCTAGGATAGGTTTTTGATCTCATGATTGATTTTTAAAATTAATTTTGTTTCAAGTATTATAGCAGCTCACTTGCTATAGTTTTGTTACGTTAGTTGTTTTACATGTAAAAACGTTTCAATAGCTGCAAAATTTGAAACTAAAAGGACAGGTCTAGGGAAGTGTTATAATCATAGCCAGAACAAAAAATCTGTAGACCACAAACAACAAAGAGATCAAGGTGAGTGTGATGATCGGTTATACCACCCATCATTGTCGCAACACCTATTTTGATATATCTTTCCTATGATGTTGTGTGTGCATAATTAATGATCTAATTACCTGATTGATTTATTGCACTGTTTATTTAAACTTGTATAACATTACGTGTTTTGTAAGATGGACGAATGGTCTGTCTATTTGTCTGAAGGTTCTGTTTGTCACCCTGCAAAAGGACAATATCTGGCTTTATTACTGGGAGTTTGAAGCAACCAGGCAAGAGTTCACTCCCGAGGCAACCAGGTACGAGTTCAAAAGCTGGATTGTTAGAGCAGTTTTTAAGCGTGGTCCATTTGCAAATGGTTGCTGGCGAGGACGTGGCTGACTGCTGGAGATGAAAAGCTGATGTGGTATGGTTGGAGACTCAACAGCGTGGTTGATAGAGCCAAAAGCCTGATGAGAGACAGAAGATAGCCGGCCAACGTTAATTTTGGGGGAATTAGATATTGTTTGAAATTGTTACCAATTCAATTTTCCTATCATCGTTTTACTGATTAAGTTCTAAATCTAAATATTAGCTATTAGTGTTCCACCAGTGACACGAATTCACGTAGTCTACACAAATGAATGATTATCCTGTAGATTTAGCATGTAAAAGGGACGGAAACGCTCGAGAACCCTGAACACAGTACTCTGATTTCCTAACGTCTAGACTTAATTATTACACTGCGTCACAGTGAGAAAGAAACAAACAAAGCAAATCAAGCAAACGAATAAGTACAGAATCAAATAGATGTACAGACAGACGAGCAAACGTACGAATAAGTACAGAATCAAATAGATGTACAGACAGGCTAGCAAACGTACGAATAAGTACAGAATCAAATAGATGTACAGACAGACGAGCAAACGCACAAATAAACACAGAATCAAATAGATGTACAGACAGGCGAGCAAACGCACAAATAAACACAGAATCAAATAGATGTACAGACAGACAAGCAAACGCACAAATGAACACAGAATCAAATAGATGTACAGACAGACGAGCAAACGCACAAATAAACACAGAATCAAATAGTGGTACAGACAGACGAGCAAACGTACGAATAAGTACAGAATCAAATAGATGTACAGACAGACGAGCAAACGCACAAATAAACACAGAATCAAATAGATGTACAGACAGACGAGCAAACGCACAAATGAACACAGAATCAAATAGATGTACAGACAGACGAGCAAACGCACAAATGAACACAGAATCAAATAGATGTACAGGCAGACGAGCAAACGTACAAATAAACACAGAATCAAATAGATGTACAGACAGACGAGCAAACGTACAAATAAACACAGAATCAAATAGATGTACAGACAGACGAGCAAACGTACAAATAAACACAGAATCAAATAGATGTACAGACAGACGAGCAAACGTACAAATAAACACAGGATCAAATAGACGTACAGACAGACGAGCAAACGCACAAATAAACACAGGATCAAATAGACGTACAGACAGACGAGCAAACGCACAAATAAACACAGAATCAAATAGATGTACAGACAGACGAGCAAACGTACAAATAAACACAGGATCAAATAGACGTACAGACAGACGAGCAAACGCACAAATAAACACACAATCAAATTGATGTACAGACAGACGAGCAAACGCACAAATAAACACAGAATCAAATAGACGTACAGACAGACAAACTAACACACAAACAAACACAGAATCAAATAGACGCACAGACAGATAAGCAAACGTACAAATGAACACAGAAAAGGATCAATGAACTCCATAGGACGACTTTGTTCAATTTTAGTTTTATTTCGTTTTCAATCTGTCATTCGTTTGGCAGCCTATTGTGTTTTAGTGCTACGCAAAAGGAGGATGGGCCTGTATTACTTCACGTCTTGTTAAACCATTATTCTAACTGGAACTCCGTAAAACAATGCGGGTGACGTGAACAATCGCATATTTAATCAGAAACAATGGCCACAGTTTACGTCTTTGACGCGCTCAAGTTCCATTTCGCAAGAGTTAGTTTTTCAGTGTTTTTGTGACTGAATCAGCAAGTAATGCAGCGGCAGTGCAGATATGGAGAAATTTACGATCTTGTTGATTTTTTTCTCTTCATCGATGTTCCTCGTTAAATACGGTAAGGCTAGCTATTATTTATAATAATTATTAATAGATGTCATCACTGTTTCTTTCTGAAAAACTTAACTTGGTTTCTAACCGTTGTAAACTTTGATCAGATTTAATTTGGACAGTTTAGCAAAAAGACGTTTAAAATTTTAAATGTATTAAATCAAACGATAAAAAATCGAAACTCTAAAACTGGTGACAAAGGACACTGTTCTCTATAGTGCTCCTATTTTTGCATTATGAAAATATTGAAAAGCAAAGTCACGGTGATAAGAAATAAAGGCTTACTGGAACTGTGTATCACTAGGCATCACAATTTTAAAGCTTGCTTTCTAGTGAGCCAGGCTTGTACAGTATAAATAAATCTGTGAAACGTTGTTTCTGTCACTGAAGTGGCCTCTCCAGGGCGCACGCTTGGGCAAGGTATATGGAGATCCATATATCCCGTTGGGTCACTTGACCTCCTCCGCCCTCTAGCCGTTGGCTGCTTGTGCAGCTCCTCCGCCTAGTGTCGAGATACAGTGTGGGCATACCGCAAGCATTTTTATCGGTTATAGCGCCAATAGCTCGCTTTCACACCTAGCTCATTTAGTAAAACCAGTGTCGCCACGAGGAGGCAGAGCGTAGGAGTTTGTCTGGCAGAGGTGGTAGAGTTGCACAAGCCTTTTGGAGCCACTTTGTAGGTCACTGGGAGCTCATCCCCAAGTGCCCAGCTCGGGCATTACCAAGACCTTTAGACACCATTCTAACGTAAACTTGCAATTACGCATGAGGGTGTAATCTTCGTGCTCAAATATTTTTTGCGCTTGTGTATTTGCTGTAATTTAGTAAAAGCCATAGTCTTGATGTATAAGAAAATCCCAGACTGTGACTGCTGATGCTACTAATATGTGTACGTTTAGGCTAAGCAGTACTTTTCTGGAACCTGTTTCTGCCACCGACTCAAGTGCACACTGCAAACTTGTACAAACTGCTAAAAGGCCTCCAGAAAAGTCTGTTCTTTGGAAATAGTTGGCTGTTTCGTTGAAAAACATCCATGCTTGCTGAGAGAAATTATCTACCGTTTAGTAGGTTTAAAGTTGAGTTGATTAACCCATAAGCAGGTGTCTACGGAGCTGTAGGAAAGAAATCAAATTGTCCAGTTCAATTCAACTGTAGGCACCAACGCTCAGAGACACTTAGATCGCAAAAAATAAATCGAAATCGTACTATAAATGGTGAATGCTTTGCTCTTTTTAGGCACGATACCTTCGTTTTTATTAACTGAAATTTTATTTTGAAATCATTATAATAAAGTGGAATAATAATGTTTTGGTAATAATAACAATAATAATAGGCCTAATGTTTTATTCATAATGTCGCATATTTTGTATCACACGCTGCGTATGCTTTGAGGCACGAGACGTGCAGGGGGTGAAACGCGGAAAAAGCAACAGCTGGAGCACCAGGTAGTGGGTGCTTAATCCAGTACTGGAACAAACAGGAATAAAGGTACAGGTACACTTCGTCATATCAACTCCCACAATATTTTACTGTCAAAATTACGAATGCCTATCGGGCACCGCTATTTGAACACTGTTTGGTAAAAAAGTCTCAGTTTACAGGAAAAGTAGAAATTGTAAGATGATGAAGGTGCCAGTAATAGTGTGCAATAACTTCACCGTCTTTATTTTCAGCACTTACTATCGGGGAGAGCTATCGCACAATTGGCTGCTACAATTCAAGCTTGTTTGAAATACAGAAGTCCAGCAGTTTCTTCCAAACTTATGAATGTAGACAGTTATGCATTGGAAGAGCTACCACATTTCCAGGGCCAAGATACCTTTACATGGGCTATTATGCTAGTCTAATTGGAGGTCCGATGCTGTGCGTATGCAGCAACAGTAGTAATTTTTCACCCGAGACCGTGAGTAGTCAGGCTTTTTGTGATCAAACATGTATAAGATATGGTAGTCTCATTAATCCAGAACCGTGTGGAGCGCAATTTGAAGCCTCGTATGGCAGCCTATATCGGCGAGGTTAGTGTATACCACAATCCATTCTGTAAGACGAACTATTTATATTCTTATACTAGTTTCTGTTCTTATTTCAAATATGAAATTGCACAAGCATTTGGTTCACGTTTACAGGTCAGTTTCTTTAAAATGCTGAGCAGAAAGAGTTTCATAAGAAAAATTAACTCGTATCTTTGAGGATGTTTAAAACTCTCGCTTCATAATGTTCATTTTTTGCATGTGCGCGAAGCTGCAATCCATTGGATACTTATGCAGAAAATATGATCCTGTATGCTGATATGATATCTGATATATGTATATGCTGTCACTATACAGTTTACATTTTCTAAAGTTTTTTCAACAAACACGCAAAATGCTTGAAATGCATATAATCAGCGCACCAACCTGCTTAAAATAAGTCTGTGCTTCTATGTACGTTAAGATAATCAGAATAGCATTGCTGCTGGACAAGATTACACTAAAGCATTGCAACTGCTTTTAACTTGGTCTTTTGTCCCATGGCACGTGCAACTAATTAGATGCATGCGCCTAGCCAGAGGGATGTCTAAAGATGGGGTAGATTTCAATAGTACTTAATGCAAGCAGGTCATTTACCAAAGCAAAAAAAAAGAATTATGCAACAAAGGAAGTAATTTTTTCAAATTCAAGGAAAATCCTGTGGGGATAATTTAAGCTACAAATTGTTAACACACTTAATTGATAGTTAATAAAACCAATCACATTAAATGTTTCAGAGTGTTGGTCCCCCTTCTCGTTTAATAGTAGAAAAATATAAAAAAAATTATGAAATTACAACTGAAAATATATACGATGATTTACTCATAGAATTACCTAATGTAAAGTTATGTAAGTTGGCTCTTGGCAACAATAAATTTTTGGTTAATCATGCGGTCAGGGGAGAGTTGGGTCGCTTCCCTCTATACGTGGGCGTTATAACTAGGACAATAAAATACTGGCTTAAATACTGAACTCTCCACAAAATACATTGATATACCAAACCTACAAAAGAAAATTAATTCTTCTAAACCAAAATACGGGATGTTGGTTACAATTTGCAAGAAACATTTTACGTCATTTGGACTTTTCTCATATCTGGGAACAGTAAGGGGTCGATCAAACCAAATCTACATGCTTTAAAGGACAAGTTATAAAATATACTGGAAGGAATGTGTTACTAAAGTAACAGGCAAAACAGGCGAAGCTAATAAACTACGAACCTATTTAAAAATTTAAGCAACAATTTGAAACTGAGAAGTATCTTCTTTTGTACATAATCATGTACTAAGATCGAACTTTGTTAAACTGTGTATCAGTTCTCACAACTTGTATATAGATAAAGGCCTGCATTGTAACCCAAAATACCTGTTAGCAATCGAATATGTAGATATTTCATTGAAGGAAAAATTGGAGATGAAACGCATTTTGTACTTGACATAAAAATTACTGTAATTTAATCTGTAGTTTGTAATGTGGGGAAACCGTGTTAAACAAGCTTAAATTATGTTCACTGATTAAATTTCACAAAATCGATCTACAGACTTCGCATGTCTATTAATTACTATTTTGTATTAGAAGTAGCATATACTACTACCAAAAACGCTCAGTACTAAAAAAATGTTATGTCCCTCCTGGATATCGTATCACCGATATTCGATTGTTTTTGTATATTGATTCGATAATTCAGCCATATGTGTTTCAGGAAACAATGCCTACCTTGGATGCTACAATCTAGAGAAATTTGGATTGATATTCCGTGTTACATTTGGTCCTTACCGTGTAGATTTTACTCACTCAGGCAACAAGTGCACATGGATCTGTCCGAAGTTAGATTTCGTAACGTATTTCACCAATAGGAGTGAAATATGTTGTATGTGTGGTCATCAAAAGCCAGATATTCAGTTAGAAGATCACCTTGAAAGAAGTGGTAAACTTTGTCCTGATAACTGCCCAAAGAATGACAAAGGTATCAAGAAGTGTGGAGAAGATATCGCAGGAAATTTCACCCAAGTTTATATTGATACTGGTATTTATTTTTATTTTTTTTTGTTTCAATTTTTGAGATAAATTACTGCGACAGGCAGGTACCCCAAATTCACAAGTGTGTGCACTACGGCTTGTTGTTGTTGTTGTTGTTGTTGTTGTTGTTGTGTCTAAAGGTTGT
>JAQGDQ010000462.1:0-115000 GCA_030141605.1 Tubiluchus corallicola | reverse complement strand
TTCACACTTTCAAGAATATACTTTTGGATTTCGTATTAAATAATGCAGATTATTCCAATTTAATTTTCATGCTTACTACTAATCGTTGCCACTGTCATTCCCAATATAATATCTGGTAGCTTAAACATCTTTGGCCTAAGCCCAGAGATGTGTCTTTCTTAGTCACGCCTCATTGCTTGACATTTGCACATCTTACGGATGCAAAAACACTAAAAAACGTTATTCTCCTATTTTAAACACCTAAAGTTTCATCTTTAGTGGATAGCTTTGAGGTAAACCCTCATTATCCTTTTGATAATTCCCCAGTGGCCGCTCGATTTTCTCCATTATAGTGTCTGAACTTCCCAGTTTGCTCTACATTTTTTAAGTGATTTAATATATTCTTCAGCATGAACGTACATAATTAACGTCTAGAAGACTTTCATACAATGATTAAGTAAATAAATAACGTCCAATAATTCTTGTTGTCATTACGGATGTCAATATGATCTGACATAAAACAGTTTTACGTGTCGCAGTGTTAGCAATTTGACAAACCTGCATATTTTTCCGAATGACTAAGTTGTTTGTTCAAGGTGTTTGTTTTTCTGCAGAGATTGTAAAGTGTCCAATTGACTATTCATGCATTCATGGAAGTTGTAAATATGATGGAGACTCGGATTGGCCTGTTTACTGCAACTGCACACCTGGTTACACGGGAGAAAGTTGTGATGAAGGTTTGTATTGCAAGAGTTCAAAATAAATTTTAACATAGCAATGACGTTATTGGATTCGAAAATCATCGAATGCAGGAAAAGATTGGTAAAGCGATGATAATAATTAGTGCCACTGTGTCTGTCAAAAACTGAGGTAAGACTCTGCTTCTGTGACAGAAATTGCTTTGTGTGACAGCGTTTGCTTTGTATTTACGAACAAAGTTATTTATTAAATAATTAACACTCTGTATGTATGTATGGTCATGCTTGACATTGAAAATTTTAGTGAAAACCTAAGCTTGTCACTTTTTGTTCGTGACTCGTGGGTCAAGTGTCAATCAAATACTAGTCAAATACACCATTCAAATTCCCTCATCGAGGTCTATCATTTGACGTAGTACAATTACAATAATGATATGTGTTACGCAATGTTACAAACGACACAAATATTAGTTTACAAATTTTGCTAAAGTATAGTGCAAACTAGCATAAGAACATCCAAAATGGTATTAATAACCAGGTAAACAATTTAGTGATAAAATTTTGGCTAACTCAATCGTAACTTACATAAATAAATTAAAAATATCGCTAAAAAAATTTCTACAGGTTAAAGTGTTGATATTACGAAACTCCAAAATATTATTTAAATTTAGATTGTATTTTTCTCCCTCCGCTTTTATGGTTCATAAACCGAAATTTCAATTTAATTTCCCACTAGTGTGGTCAGTTGTTGAGCAATTTAGGCTTAGGCTATACTATTTAATTCGGACCTGATATTTGATTTAGTACATGATACTGCCTTAAAATGGGAACTTGTCATTTTAACCTGTGTCCTCTTGGGCCAAAATCAACCAACGTGGACGTGACTCACACACCAGTCAATTAATCCCATTGAAACCTTTCATTTTACTTCCTACAGGCTGTTGCTGTTTGACACTTCAAGCATTTATCTGCCCTCTAGTGAGATCAAGGGCAGCCAATCTGGGTATAACTCTTTTCTATTCCATTCTACTCATCAAGACCTTTCATTTATGTCCAAATGTCCCCTGCCCATAAGTCACTTGCGGCTTAGTCAGAACCACAGAACCAGCTAGGCTGATTTGCGTTTTCTATTTTTCATTTTCCAGATATTAACGAATGTGAATCAACTACATGTCAGAATAATGGAACATGCGAAGACGGAATTAATAAGTATGTTTGCAATTGTACCGCTGGATATACTGGACTTAATTGCGAGACAAGTAAGTGTTTGTATCAATAGTCTGACAACAGCTTGAAAACTGTGTGACGTATCTTATGTGTGCTTGGAAGCATTGCATGATAATAAGTTCTTGCGTTTTATCCTTATTTGCCCATGAGATTAGATTTAGGGTCATTTAGGTCATGATCACAAAGATCAAGCTGTGTGCCAGAGCGAATGGTTACATTTCGTTTTGTTGACAATTGCCTTGTTAAAAAATTGTCAAAATCTAGATATTGCTCTCATACAAACAATTTTGTAATACATGACTACATCTGCTCAAGAGACTTAAGTCCTAAAATAGTTAGTCATTGTAGAGAGTTGACATGATTTATATTGCATGTGTAAAAAGTTTAGGGGTGAAATACTGCTGAATCTTTTCATATATGTCAATGTCACCGCATTGACACGGATTCCATGCAGGTGAACAGTACTCTAAAATTGGCCTAGCATAAACTTCATAGCTCCGAGGAGTGCCTCGTTGTTACATGAATGGAATTATGTTACCATCGAGATAATGACTGTTGCATTTACCAATATGGAGAATATCACATTTTAGAAAAGAAATATTATGCTGCCACGCTTGGCCCATTAAAGTAAATTGATTAATGCTGGCTGAATGTTATCGGAGTCACCAAGGTGCTAACTTCTATTTTTTGATAAAATTTTACATCGTCTGCAAACATTTTAATGTGGACCGTTCCTGTCTTCTTTAGCAAGCCATTTATAAACGTTAAAATTAAGACTGGAACGATAATTCTCTATTTCACCACTATTTATATTTTATATGATAAAAGTATTAACCCACAAACACTTATTGAACAGTTAACTACTAAACTATCAATAATAAATAAACAAAATAAGCAGTTATTTTTGTTAGGGGACTACAATTTGAACTTTAAATCACTCTTCAAATCAAGACACGGCAGAGTTTCTTGAAAATATTATTACTATGTCTTTCCAGTTATTGCTTGTCCTACTCGAATCACAGCATACAGCTCTACATTAATTGATAATATTCTGACAAATGTTACACAGCATCAGTATAGAGCTGGCATTCTTTTAGTAGATGTCACCGATCACATACCAATCTTCTTAATCATTGACTTAAACATAGCAATTTCTCAAACTAATAATATCGACAAAGTAATATACAATAATCATGTAAAAAATAAATTAATAAGTGATGTAGAAGCAGTCAACTGGAAGGAATTGTATAGTATTCCAGATCCTGAAGCAGCTTACAATCTATTTCTGGATAAATTTAACGAAGTCAACTTTAAAAATATAGAAACTACTGATGCTTCCAAAAAAAACTAATGTCATTAAAAATCTTTGGATAACTCCAGCCATATTAACCAGTATCAGGCGCAAAATTAAAATGTATAATTCATTAAACAAATAAACCTCAGACGCAGCTGGGACTGACTATAAACAATATCGCAATAAATTAAATAATGATAAGCCAATTTATAGAAAACATGGAGAATTATGAAAGAATTATGGCATTCCAGGTGCGAACAGTCCTTAATTCGTTTAAAAGTTAATAATAAATTAATCACAGACCCTCAATCTATAGTAAATCATTTTAATGACCATTTTTCGCAGATAGGACAAAAATTAGCTGATGATATAGAAAATGTTAATATCAACTATGAAACTTATTTAAGAGGAAATTATCCTTCTACTTTTTTCTTTACACCAGTCATGGAATCTGGTATTGTAAGTAATTGCAAGTCATTTGATCGAAATAAAGGAGCTGGCAGGGATAATTTGCGCCCCAAAGTTACTGTAGATGTAATTGAAAGTATCATTACCCCTTTGACACACATAATTAATAATTCACTTAAAACAGCACTGTTCCTTCTAAATTAAAACAATCAATTATTATCCCAATCTTCAAATCCAAGGATTCTCTGGACGTAAATAATTATAGACCTATCTCGCTGTTACCGTTTTTCTCAAAAATTTTGGAAAAAGTTGTTTACAATAAAATATTATCGTATTTGGATCATCAAAACATAATAAACAATAAGCAGTTTGGTTTTCGGAAAAACAGTTCAACCGAATTGGCTTTGATAAACATTGTAGAGAGTATAACTAAATGCATTGAACAAAATAAAGTAGCAGTAGGGATATTTTGTGACCTCTCTAAGGCATTTGACACAGTTAATCATAAAATACTTCTTGCAAAACTACATCATTACAGTCTTAGAGGGGTAGCAAACGCATGGATATCTAGCTATCTTCATGGGAGAACACAAGTGGTTCGACATAATAAGGTAATTTCAAATGAAGCTTCTATAACCCATGGGGTACTACAAGGCTCAACCTTAGGTCCACTGCTATTTTTAATATATATAAATGACATAAAATATTCTTTAGATAGTCTAAATCTGTTTCTGATAGTCCATAACATGTTTTAAAACAAATAAAATTTTAACTGTTGACGATTTAATACACATGAATACAGCCACATACATGTATAAAACTAAATATAATCTCTTTCCAACGTTCTTTGATAATCCAGTCCAACCAAATAATCGGCGGTACGCAACCTGAATGAATAAGTTTGTCGTAAATTTCTGTAGAACAGACGTGGCATGGCAATTCATTACAAATGTTGGTCCAAGGCTTTGGAATGACATAAATGATGAATTAAAAACTGTTCAGCCAATTCAAAAATTTAAAAAGAAATACAGAGCAATGGTTCTCAACAAGTACAACACTTCCTAATTTCCTACACCTACTGCAGCAGTCATACCACAATCCTGGTACAGATTATGCAAAACAAGGCGTCATTGATAAATCTTTAGAGCTGATGTCAACAAAGCGCAATCTATTATCTTTCTTCCTACCAGTTCCACTAACACATCCTTCTATCCTTCCTGTGTGATCTAACCTTTCTCCCAGTTCTTTTTTTTTGTTCACTCATCCATTTTTTTATCAGGTTCACATGACAGTGGGATTATACAAGCCTTTGCTTCTCTAGCCCACTGCAATACAATTATTCTTTTATGATAACAACAGTGTATGAAACATAACAATTTAATATAATAGATGTAATAATTTTGATGTCACTGTGTGCTTTATATTGTACTGAATGTGATAATAATAATAAATAATAATAAATAAATAAATAAATACTAGTTTAATTTGACGAAGTGTTTTCTGATTTTCTCTACGAGTCTTCCGAGAGAAACAAAACACAACATATTCATAATAACACTACAAACAAAACCACACTAATAGAGAACTATTTTGTTCAAGTCAAAACGAATATGCAATACCAGTTTTCTCAAATAATGACATTGTGTGTTTCCAAAATAATTAATTAACTGACTAGCTTAGATGGAAAATTCTACAATTATTTGTTATTATTGTATTTGTGATTATATACATTTAAATAATTGTACTCCCACCATATGGTGTGCAAACATTCCCACAGGAATATGCCACCACAATATTGAGGTGTCCTTTTATGCTATGAGAGTCAGGAAAATAGTGTATCATTAATAATTTAAAAAGCAAAAATGTAGAGAAATTGTGATCCTGCGACATTCAATTATATTGGTTCCCCAATGTTTCACACCCAATTGTCCAGTGTCTTAGTATCTCTTGCCCAAGTGTGCCAACCCTAAATGCCAAATGTCCCGTGTCCAAATGTCCCCTGCCCATAAGTCACTTGCGGTTTAGTCAGAAACAAATATGCTGATTTGCGTTTTTCTACTTTTCATTTTCCAGATATTAACGAATGTGAATCAACTCCATGTCAGAATAATGGAACATGCGAAGACGGAATTAATACGTATGTTTGCAATTGCACCGCTGGATATAATGGACTTAATTGTGAGACAAGTAAGTGTTTGTATCAATAGTCTGACAACAGCTTGAAAACTATGTGACGTATCTTACGTGTGCTTAGAAGCATTGCATGTCGTGATAATAAGTTCCTGCGTTTTATCCTTATTTGCCCATGAGAATAGATTTAGGGTCGTTTAGGTCATGATCACAAAGATCAAGCTGTGGGCCCGAGCGAATGGTTACATTTCGTTTTATTGAAAATTGCCTTGTTAAAAAATTGTCAAAATCTAGATATTGCTCTCATACGAACAATTTTGTATTACATGACTACATCTGCTCCGGAGCCTTTAGTCCTAAAATATTTAGTCATTGTAGAGAGTTGACATGATTTATATTGCATATGTAAAAAGTCTAGGGGTGAAATACTGCTGAATCTTTTCATATATGTCAATGTCACCGCATTGACACGGATTCCATGCAGGTGAACAGTACTCTAAAATTGGCCTAGCATAAACTTCATAGCTCCGAGGAGTGCCTCGTTGTTACATGAATGGAATTATGTTACCATCGAGATAATGACTGTTGCATTTACCAATATGGAGAATAACACATTTTAGAAAAGAAATATTAAACTGCCACGCTGGGCCCATTTAAGTAAATTGCTTAATGCTGGCTGAATGTTATTGGGGTCACCAAGGTGCTAACTTCTATTTTTTGATGAAGTTTTACATCGTCTGCAAACATTTTAATGTGTACCGTTCCTGTCTTCTTTAGCAAGCCATTTATAAACGTTAAAATTAAGACTGGAACGATAATTCTCTATTTCACCACTATTTATATTTTATATGATAAAAGTATTAACAATTTAGCTGAAGAAGTTAGGAAAGCTCTACGTCGTGTTTCAGGCATTCCATTTAATCTCACAGTAGCATTACACATTTCAGTTTTGGCATTGACCCATATGTAAAAGTAGTATCTCTTGATGAACGTCAAAGTTGTATAAACGTATAAACGAATTGAACGATAAAAGTGTTTTTACAAAATTACAGCTGTTAAATGAATGTACTACTACACTAGTATGACTACTTTTCTGTGAGAACAGATTATTTATTGGCATTCTGTTGTGGAGATCGCTGGCATCTATTAGAATTAAATAGAACATTGTAGATTGTTCCATTAGAATAATCGTCTTACTGTGTAGAATGTTCTGGAACAAAACTTCTAGAAGTATCTAGGGCACCCTATATAAGGCGAACCAGGCCGCTGAGTGAGACACACAGATTCATACGTATGCCACTTACACATTCTCTTCTATACTTAAATTTTTAGATGCACACAAACATTCTCCAGATTTTCACGTTTAGAGTAATCTTTTTGTGTTACTTCATACTTTTGTGTTGTAGAATTCTCGCTTAATAAACTAGTTTGATTTGACGAAGCGTTTTCTGGTGTGACGCTCAGGCTTATTTTAGGCCAGGTTATGTAACTAGTTCCTACTGTTATAATTCTACCATTTATAAAAGAAGTTTAGTTAAGATGTTTAACGCTATAACGACAGAAGCCAACCTGTTCTGAAATCAGATTTCACCTGTACATTCAGTGATACTGTTTATGCATTACTACTATATCATGTGATTGAAGTCACGTAGACGAAATTTTGGCTGTTCAGTTCGCCCTGGGATTCCGCTTTAAGTTGGCGAGTTAAGCGGACGTTCACATGTCATAAAATGATGGTTTAGTAGTAATAGTGCTTGCTTGTAGAAAGCGATCTGTCTACCTGGTTACGTCAGAGACGATAGTTGCATTCTAGCGATGATACTTACCTGTTGCTGATTATATTTTCCTGACGCTGATGACACATCACTTACCAGTTGTCGATGATATCTGCTGCTGATGACACTTACCAGTATTTACCTGATTTTGATGATACTGTCGTTGGTGCTTCCATGCTGTGATTGCGGAATTGGTGGTCCTTGCCTTGCGGCGAGTGCGGGAGCTTGGATGCAACCCTGTTTTGGCATCGTGTAAGTGGAGGCGTGTGCATAGGGAGTCGTCGGGGTTTGGAGACATCGTCGTCCACGTGGTCAGATCCATCAAGAGGTGGTGTGGTCGGCCGTTCTGTGGTGCACCATCCCTCGATCGGGCCCCTGGTGGTGAGATGGCGCGGAAGGTTAGCGGGAGAATGGTCGCTTGATGATGCAAAGACTGCACTGGTGAAAAACATTACGTTGTTCTTTCTCTTCTTAGCCGGCTTAGTCTTTATTATTAACAGTTGTCTCGTAATGTGTTTTGAAACATTCATTAAATTGTTATATTATTTTATTAATTCAGTGGTTTCTTCTCAGTGTTTTCGACTAAGTGTTTTATTCTTTACCTAAGGGTTACACTTAAGTCACAAACCACATATTTACAATAACGGAACTTAGACTACATCGTCACATCTGGTTTTCTCTACGAGTCTTCCGAGAGAAAAAAAACACAACATGTTTATAATAACACTACAAACAAAACCACGCCAACGAGAGAACCATTTTGTTCAAGTCAAAGCGAAAATGCGATACCAGTTTTCTCAAATAATGACATTGTGTGTTTCCTAAATGCTGTGTTAATTAATTAACTGACTAGCTTAGGTGGAAAATTCTACAATTATTTGTTATTATTGCATTTGTGATTCTGAAATACGACTAAATTATATATATTTAAATAAATGTACTCCCACCATTTGTGTGTGCAAACATTACCACAGGAATATGCCACGACAATATTGAGGTTTCCTTTTATACTTAGTTCATTTTTAAAACAGCACATTTGTGAGGTGCATGTTGTTAATTTTGATAGTAAATGGCTTGCTTGGCTTGCATTGCTGTATGTGTTCTTTCATTTCATCATCTCCTCACCCCTGTCAGTTAAAATGGTTTGTACTTACCTGTTGGAGTACTTCGTTTGCTTATGCAGAAAAAGGAATACCTGTTCTGGACAGTTGAGTTGATACTTTTTACTGGTACAGACGTTCATTGTTGGTCTGACCAGTGGGCATGTTCCAGGATACCTGTAGTTTACGTATTCGTCTGGAAAGGCTGGTACACAATCTGTGATGTAACTTCTTTACCATGGAGAGCTGAGCTAAGTGTTGTTTTGGCCAAAAGGACAGTGTTCCTGTTGTATAGCCTGTCTTTCTCAGTCTCGTTGCTGTTGCATGGTTTGAAGAGCTGGTCAAGCCACAGAGGTGTGATGTTATTCCATTCCAGTCAGCTGTTGGTACGTTGGTGTTGTAGACTACAAGATGGTTGCTGGAAGCTGTTGATTAGCTGTCGTCATCAGCATTGTTATGGCTCATGGAGGATTGTCATGTTGCCGGCGTCAGCGTTGTCATTGTGGGAGGATCGTCAAGTTGTGCACAACATCGCCATGAACATTCAGATAAGTTATGCGCATTCATTTTCCTATCCTCATTTTTCCTTGGGGGTTTTCACAGCAAGCCACTAATAGTAATTTTTGAGCTCTTATTGTTGACTTGTTGTTGTACTCTTCTTTTGTAATAATTATAGCTTTAAAATTTATGTTTCATCTTGTTTTGTTTTTAGCTAAACAGCCTTAAAAAACAGCAGACGAACCCGTGAAAATACATGTAGTATATTTTCCTGATCGTTATATAAAAATTAGGATATAATAGCGTTATAGGTTACAAAACGTTACAATAGTGGCAGTAGTTATTTTGTTTTAAACCAAATAACCCTCGGCACGTTACAATGGTGGCAGCGTTTTAGGAGAAATCTGCTCACTAGTTTTTTTAAGTGTTTAGTGTAAACACTTCATGTTGCTAATTTGTTCGTCAGATAATTATTTCCCTTAACGTGATACTTTCTGTTTGGTGTAAAGAAGCCAATTTATTTAAATTTTGTTGGCCGTTCGTAAGCAGACTTCTACCTGTCTTGACCTATTTTCGTAGACATGGAGAGCACACAGTAATTCAACAGCTAGTTTGAGCTGTAATATTTTTATAGGGGTGTTTTCACGTTAATATTAGCTTTGATTTTCTGGTAGTTGCCAATACCTGTATGCATACAGTTTAAACTCAAGAGTGGAAATTTTTTTCCTACAGACTGAAGCTTTTTATTCAACAGCGTTGTACGTTATACGCTATGCGTTGTAGGATAGAATACTTATTCTCAGAATAATTTCACAGCCGTTAACCTTGACTTTAGACTTTGCTGAGAAATAACGGAGCTCTTGTGTAGACTGATAACCCTGTGCAATAATGGTTAAAAATGTTTTGGTTTATGTAGAGCTTTACACAGCTGCTTAAAGCAAATTACCCTGAACACAAATCAAGTGTAAACTAGTACAGTTGCTTCACCTGCTAAAACGTTTACAGGGTGGTCACATTTTAAATATAATAAATTTATACAGGGTGGCCCACATTTGCCTGCTAGCAAACTTTACAGGGTGATCACATTTTATCAGTAATAGATTTGTACGGGGTGGTCCACAAACTCGATATATAAACAAATGTACGACTTTAATTATCGTTGTACAGGGTGGCTCGAAAATTTACTTACATAAATTTAAACTTGTACAAGGTGGGAAAAAAATTACAAAAATTTTTGCAATTTTCTTTTCAATTTGAAATATTGAATCTATGGTACAAGTATGAATATGTCAGGGAAAATCAAACAATATACATTGGAAGAATTGTCTAGTTTTACAAAATCTGAATTACAAGAAATATTAAAGGAATATGGGGACAAAGTTCCAACTTCCACATTAAAAGATGACATGATACATAGAGTTTTAGGACATCAAACCACAGAGAATATGAATAATGGTGATGCTTTACCTAACAATGCAGCTATTGGCCAAGCTTTAAATGTTGATGAACAAGTTACAACAGAGAGTAAAGATGAATCTAGTGTTGTATCGGAGCAATCAGTTCGCAGTAAGGTGTTGAAACCAGAAGGTTTAACTCTGAACACTAATGATATGGAGGGTGTCACTCAACAAGTTGAGGGCTCTGGCTTTGAACTGACATGGAAAATACCAACTTCACAATTTTCTAACCCAGCAGCGTTGTTGTCAAATGTTGCTGGCGGACTAGGTCCTTCTTTCGTCCAGACCACATCACATGAAAATGTACAGGGTGTTTCCAAACACCAAGAACTGTCGTCAATAGGTCCAACGCCCATTCAGTTACCAAGTTTAAGCGGTTTTTATGGTACCAGAAAAAGACAGAAAAGATGTTATGATTCAGCTGTTGCAGGCACAAGAAAGGATCGCTGTGGCACAATTGAACTGTGAAAGAGCACGCCACCAGTCGTCAGCTCTTGGTCCTTCTGCTACTTCCACTAATGTACTTGATAGTGCACAGTCCTCCAGACTCCTCGTGTAAAGATTCGGAATTTTTCTGAAGCAAAACATTCGATCCATTCTTATCTCGAGTATTTTGAAGCAGCTATGATAAGCAATGGTATTAATGAAGCTGATTATATGGCAAACCCAGCACCGAGGTTATCAGGTCGTGCTGCAATATGTTATCAGCAATGTCCAGTGTCTGAAATGCGAAACTATGGTTTTGTTAAGAAAGCCTTGATTGACACTTATGTTTTAAGTAGTGACACTTACCGAGAAAGATTCCGTACTTTAAAACGCCAACCTGATGAAACTTACCGGCAGTTCTTTGTGAGAGTGGAAAAATGTGCTCATGACTGGCTCATTGCTGTTGGAGCAAACACTCTCAAGTTGGTTGTCCAACAGATTGCTCTTGAACAGATTTTTAATTCTATGCCTCCGGAAATGTCCATTCATTTGCGTACTATTGAGCAGGGCAGCTATGAACATATGGCTGAATGTGCTGACCGTTATTTGACAGCTAGGAGTAACAAGATATTTTCTTTCAGAAACCAGTATAGAGCCAAAGGCTTGCAATTTCAAGAGAAAAATGGTGACAATAAACTAAATACAAATACTTTTATTAAAGGTTCCGAAAGTAATATTCGTTGTTTTACTTGTGGCCTTTGGGGCCATAGAAGGGCTGACTGTGCTCATGCAAAGTTTCCTCAGAGTAGGAGTGAGCCTATTCAGAATACAAATTATCCTAAAAACAAACCTACATTAGAGGAACAACCTGATAGAGCAGCTCGCCAATATGTGGGTATAAGAAAGAATACTGATTCCATTAGCTCCTCTGATCAATGTGTAAATGACGATAACAAAATACCTGCACATACTAAACCATTTTGTTTCCCTGTTCATGTCAATGGTTATGACCTTACATGCCAAAGAGACAGTGGTGCACATATGTCCATTTTGCATTCCAAGTTTGTTCATCCAAGACAAAGAATACCAGACGCTTCCGCTAAAATACGATGCATACATGGTGATGTTAAAAGCTACCAACTTGCCAAAGTAGTTGTAGAGAGTGACCGTATTTCTGGTTGGTTAACTGTGTGCATTTCTAACACTGCCCCGATCCCATTCTTGCTTCTTGGTAATGATATCGAAACAGCTTATGAACCTTTTCCTAGTTCTTCAAATAAATTGCCTGATGCTCTACTCTGTAATCAATCTGTATCCGAGTCAGATCCTGGGCAGTCTGTTTCCATGGGCCGAAATCCACAGCCTACCTATGTTGCAACAAGGTCTCAAATAGCACGCATAGAAGCTGAAACAAGGCGTGAAAGGGAGCTTGAAGATAAACTCCAAATGGATGCTGCACCCCATTCTCATCAAGTAGAAAAGAACACTTTGGATTATCAGAAGCTTCTAGAATCTAATAGGCAAAAACTCATACAGGAACAAAAGGACGATATATCTTTACGTAATATCCGGTACGGAACGGAAGCTGAGGCACAAGCTGTTGGTAAAGGTTATTACATACGTGACGATGTGCTATTTTACTTGGGTCGTGAGCGACGTGGTGATACACCACATGAGTTATTGGTAGTACCTAAATGTAGACGTCGTGAAATTTTGCACTTGGCCCATGATAATCCATTAGCTGGTCACATGGGAGTAAAGAAAACTTTACACCAAATTTTGGCAGAATATACCTGGCCTCACCTGAAGCGCACTGTGCAGCAATACTGCAAAACTTGCCTTCCTTGTCAAAAGTCTTCACGTGTAAAAACTTCTGAACGTGCTAGATTAAGACCCCTTCCAATCCCTTCAGTTCCATTTCACACTATTGGTATGGACCTTATTGGACCCTTAGGCACTTCTCAGACACCTAGTGGCAATCGGTATGCATTAGTAATTGTTGACCATGCTACAAGGTATCCGGATTGCTATCCTCTTTCTAATATTGAAACGACCACAGTTGTAAAAGCTTTACTTCAGTTCATCAGTCGGTATGGTATCCCAAGACAGATTATTACTGACAAAGGTACCCAATTTACATCCCAGATGCTTAGAGATCTGGAAAAAACACTTGGTGTCAAACGTATTACAACCAGCCCATATCATGCTCAAGCTAATGGTTTGGTAGAGCGTTATAATCAAACTTTGAAACATTCAATCTTGAAACTCTTGCATGAAAGGCACCCTATTCATTGGGATGAAATGATTCCAATGCTGTTGTTTGCATATAGAGAAGTTGTGCAAGAAAGTCTTGGTTATTCACCAAATGAGCTTGTTTTTGGATTCAAAGTACGTGGTCCCCTTGCTGCTTACAGAGAAACACAGGGATTTGCACTTCCTGCCAATACTGAATCAATTGATGAATACGTTAGTAAAATTATAAACTCAATTCAAGAGGCAACAGATAATGCCCATTCTGCCTTACATGATGCTAAAATAGCTCAAGAGAAATGGTTTAATAATATGGCTAGTGCACGAACTCTAAAGGTTGGCCAGAAAGTCATGCTTCTTAAACCAGCAAAACCTGGCAAACTTAATCGTGGTAAATAATTGTACTCCCACCATATGGTGTGCAAACATTCCCACAGGAATATGCCACGACAATATTGAGGTTTCCTTTTATGCTTAGTTTTTTTTTGTAAGCAGCACATTAATACTAAAAAGTATAACCAGAAGGTGCTGAGTAAACTGACTGAATTCAATTACTTCACTTATTACCGCATATGTTAAATTTAACGTAGTAATTTTAAAAAGTATTATGAGAGTCATGAAAATAGTGTATCATTAATAATTTAAAAAGCAAAAATGTAGAGAAATTGCGACATTCAATTATATTGGTTCCCCAATGTTTCACACCCAATTGTCTATTGTCTTAGTATCTCTTGCCTAAGCGTGCCAACCCTAAATGCCAAATGTCCTGTGTCCAGATGTCCCCTGCCCATAAGTCACTTGCGGTTTAGTCAGAACCAGCTAGGCTGATTTGTGTTTTTCTACTTTTCATTTTCCAGATATTAACGAATGTGAATCAACTCCATGTCAGAATAATGGAACATGCGAAGACGGAATTAATAAGTATGTTTGCAATTGCACCGCTGGATATACTGGACTCAATTGTGAGACAAGTAAGTGTTTGTATCAATAGTCTGACAACAGCTTGAAAACTATGTCACGTATCTTACGTGTGCTTGAAAGCATTGCATGATAATAAGTTCTTGCGTTTTATCCTTATTTGCCCATGAAATTAGGTTTAGGGTCATTTAGGTCATGATCACAAAGATCAAGCTGTGTGCTGGAGCGAATGGTTGCATTTCGTTTTGTTGACAATTGCCTTGTTAAAACATTGTCAAAATCTAGATATTGCTCTCATACGAACAATTTTGTATTACATGACTACATCTGCTCCGGAGCCTTTAGTCCTAAAATATTTAGTCATTGTAGAGAGTTGACATGATTTATATTGCATGTGTAAAAAGTCTAGGGGTGAAATACTGCTGAATCTTTTTATATATGTCAATGTCACCGCATTGACACGGATTCCATGCAGGTGAACAGTACTCTAAAATTGGCCTAGCATAAACTTTATAGCTCCGAGGAGTGCCTCGTTGTTACATGAATGGAATTATGTTACCATCGAGATAATGACTGTTGCATTTACCAATATGGAGAATAACACATTTTAGAAAAGAAATATTAAACTGCCACGCTGGGCCCATTTAAGTAAATTGCTTAATGCTGGCTGAATGTTATTGGGGTCACCAAGGTGCTAACTTCTATTTTTTGATGAAGTTTTACATCGTCTGCAAACATTTTAATGTGTACCATTCCTGTGTTCTTTAGCAAGCCATTTATAAACGTTAAAATTAAGACTGGACCGACAATTCTCTATTTCACCACTATTTATATTTTATATGATAAAAGTATTAACAATTTAGCTAAAGAAGTTAGGAAAGCTCTACGTCGTGTTTCAGGCATTCCATTTAATCTCACAGTAGCATTACACATTTCAGTTTTGGCATTGACCCATATGTAAAAGTAGTATCTCTTGATGAACGTCAAAGTTGTATAAACGTATAAACGAATTGAATGATAAGTGTTTTTACAAAATTACAGCTGTTAAATGAATGTACTACTACACTAGTATGACTACTTTTCTGTGAGAACAGATTATTTATTGGCATTCTGTTGTGGAGATCGCTGGCATCTATTAGAATTAAATAGAACATTGCAGAATGTTCCATTAGAATAATCGTCTTACCGTGTGGAATATTCTGGAAATGAACTTTTAGAAGCTTATCGGGCACACTACATAAGGCAAACCAGGCCGCTGAGGGAGACACACAGATTAACCCAGACGACACTTACACATACTCTTCTATACTTACATTTTCAGATACACACAAACGTTGTCCAGATTTTCACGTTTAGTGTAAACATTTCGTATTACTTCATACTTTTGTGTTGTAGAATTCTCCTTAATAAACTAGTTTAATTTGATGAAATGTTTTCTGGTTTTCTCTACGGGTCCTCCGAGAGAAACAAAAAACAACATATTCATAATAATACTACAAACAAAACCACACTAATAGAGAACTATTTTGTTCAAGTCAAAGTGAATTTGCAATACCAGTTTTCTCAAATAATGACATTGTGTGTTTCCTAAATGCTGTGTTAATTAATTAACTGACTGGCTTAGGTGGAAAATTCTACAATTATTTGTTATTATTGCACTTGTGATTCTGAAATACGACTAAATTATACATATTTAAATAATTGTACTCCCACCATATGGTGTGCAAACATTCCCACAGGAATATGCCACCACAATATTGAGATGTCATTTTAGGCTTAGTTCATTTTTTAAAACAGCACATTAATACTAAAAAGTATAACCAGAAGGTGCTGAGTAAACTGACCAAATTTAGTGACTTCACTTATTACTGCATATGTTAAATTTAACAAAGTAATTTTAAAAAGTATTATGAGAGTCAGGAAAATAGTGTATCATTAATAATTTAAAAAGTGGGAACCCTAAGTGTGCCAACCCTAAATGCCAAATGTCCTGTGTCCAGATGTCCCCTGCCCATAAGTCACTTGCGGTTTAGTCAGAACCAGCTAGGCTGATTTGTGTTTTTCTACTTTTCATTTTCCAGATATTAACGAATGTGAATCAACTCCATGTCAGAATAATGGAACATGCGAAGACGGAATTAATAAGTATGTTTGCAATTGCACCGCTGGATATACTGGACTTAATTGTGAGTCAAGTAAGTGTTTGTATCATTAGTCTGACAACAGCTTGAAAACTATGTGACGTATACTTACGTGTGCTTGGAAGCATTGCATGTCGTGATAATAAGTTCCTGCGTTTTATCATTATTTGCCCATGAGATTAGATTTAGGGTCGTTTAGGTCATGATCAGAAAGATCAAGCTGTGTGCGAGAGCGAATGGTTACTTTTGGTTTTATTGACAATTGCCTTGTTAAAAAATTGTCAAAATCTAGATATTGCCCCCATACGAACAATTTTGTAATACATGACTACATCTGCTCCAGAGCCTTTAGTCCTAAAATATACAGTCATTGCATGATTTACGTTGCTTCTGTAAAAAAGTGTGCGGATGAAATACCACTGAGTCTTTTCAACTATGTCGATGTCACCGCATTGATTCGGTTTTCATGCAGGTGAACAGTAATCAAAATGTGACAGTCATAGTGAAAATATACAAATGTTGAGTTGTACTGTACTCCATTATTCTGCAGAAATGCGTGTGGAAAATACATGTGATTCAGAAGTTCCAGCATGAAATATTTCAAGTGAAGTAGTTGATAATGATATTTGTAATAGGGAGCTGCCTGAAAATAATATCCTTTCTGATGACTCAGTGATGCAAAACAGTGGTGCAGGGACAACTTCACTGTTTTTGTCTATGGTCTTGATCAGTTTACTGTTGTTGATTATTTCGTGTAATTCTATGTACATGTTTTTGAATTTCATTAATTTTATCGTTGCCTGACAATCTGGAATTGCCATTTGGCAAACTTCGTACGATTAAAATGTTCCTGGCTCCTGAGCTATAATGCCAATTATTATTAATTCTGTATTACTGACAAAATATCAACACGTCATTCCAGAGTTTTTATTATTACAGGAATAGGTTGTAGCTTACAGTTTTCTGGAGCAGCCATTAGTCTCGAAAAAGCTTCTAGATATAGAGTGAGGAAGCCGTTTACTGTATCATGTTGGTTTGAGTGTGAAACTTCAAACATAGTACATGTGCAAAATAAGTGGAACGTGTTACATATAATCAACTCCAGTTCAACAGTGCAAGTTAGTAACCTAGATGCTAACGTGGAACTTAATAGGACATACATCACAATACCAGGTGGCTTGCTCTTTCCAGGATCTTACAAGTTTACACTTACTGCAACTGTGGCAACTGACAATGTCACTGTGAACGTTACTGCTGAGGTAATTTAATGACTAGAAATTCATTTTTATTTTTCTTTATTTGCTGTACAGAACTGCACTAAATTTATTATTTTTGCTGCTGTGTGGAATTGACAAACCAAAGATTATTGATAGAAAGTTTTAATTTCTCAGGTTAATTGTTTGGATAATTGACGTTAAATAAAGTTTATCTGGTCTTGTTTTGTCTTTATGTGAATGTAAGAAATTACAGCAACGTTTCCAAAATCTTTTCAAAAAAAACTAAAAACGTTTGTGTTGACTTGGGATTTGGAATATTGATAGTGTTAATTAGAATTTCTGGGATTTAATGTTAAACTAAGTAGACACGTTCCAGCACATCTGTATTTTAATAAGAATGAAAATGGACTAGGTAAGATATGAATGTGAATTTTGTTTCAAATATTTAGTACTCAAGTCATTTTGCTTTTGTTATTGTTAATATTATTTTACGTCAATGTCCTATGACATGTTGCTTAAAAAAATTTGTTCACTTGACACCTAACTTGCTTCGTACATCCTTATCTGCTTTTTCAAATGGTTTAAAAGCAATGAAATTCAATAGTAATTTACTATTTTGTACAGCCGTATTTTTCTCTTGAACCGTCTTTTGTCTCATGAAACGTGTTTTAACTGGGTATGATCACCTAGCCGTACTTTACTCTTGAACTTGTTTTTGTCTCATGAAATGTGCTTTAACTGGGAATGATCACCTAGCAGTATTTTTCTCTTGAACCCGTCTTTTGTCTCACGAAACGTGCTTTAACTGGGAATGATCACCTAGCAGTATTTTTCTCTTGAACCCGTCTTTTGTCTCATGAAACGTGCTTTAACTGAGAATGATCACCTAGCAATATTTTTCTCCTGAAGTTGTCTTTTGTCTCATGACATGTGCTTCAACTGGGAATGATCACCTAGCTGTATTTTTCTCTTGAACCTGTCTGTCTTTTGTCTCATGAACCTGTTTTAACTGGGAATGATCAACTAGCTGTATTTTTCTCTTGAACCTGTCTTTTGTCTCATGAAACGTGTTTTAACTGGGAATGATCACCTAGCTGTATTTTTCTCTTGAACCTGTCTTTTGTCTCATGAAACGTGTTTTAACTGGGAATGATCACCTAGCTGTATTTTTCTCTTGAGCCTGTCTGTCTTTTGTCTCATTAAACATGATTTAACTGGGAATGATCACCTAGCTGTATTTTTCTCTTGAGCCTGTCTGTCTTTTGTCTCATTAAACGTGTTTTAACTGGGAATGATCACCTAGCTGTATTTTTCTCTTGAACATATCTTTCATCCAATTTATCGCATGCTTCCTGAGATGGCACATGCTTTCACGATTTACGTTTTTGGTAGAATTTGCTTTTGTTTTATTATGGTTTATCGTTTGTTCTTTTCTTGTATGTGCATGTATTAATAGATTCAGTAGTTTGCGGGAATTGCAAATCCTGTTTTAATACAGTATAATGGTACAGTTCGTCTACAAATAATAATGCATTTTGTTCAGAGGTTTGTTATGGTCATAGCTTCGGACATCGTACCTCTCATTCAAGGTGGACCGTTTAGAAAAGTGGGATGGGAGGACAATGTTACAATTGATGCATCATCATCATATGATCCGGACACTCCATTCTTAAAGAAGTACCATAATGACTACCAAGATGACTTTGCGTAAGCATTTCCTGAGTTAGATATCTGATATCTGAATAATTAGCTACTTAACCAAGTTACGTAACCAAGAAAAGACGATTCCGTCATCCACACTGGCTCTGAGCAATGGTATAAATGTATGTAATTGCTGATAAGTGCAAAGCAAGTGTAACAGCAGATGCAGGGAGAGAATTTCTGCAGATTGTGAAGGTGTGTTACATTTCCGCTCTCAATCAGGTAACACTAACACAGCTAAGAAGCACTGAAGTCATGTGAATGGATGGTGGCAGCTAAAATTTAATTCTCCATTCATAGTGGCAGCATCTGCCAGATTGCTGATGGAGATTCGGGCAGTATATCATGCTTGCACACATGAAAGTAACTGGCATTACAATTACCAGCAATTGTTTGATTTTGCAGGATTATCTTTCAAATGAATTTTGTTCCACCACACCCATCAATGTTAAGCTAGCTGCGCTGCAGACAGTTTGCTTAAATACTGTGAAAATACAATGCTGATGATGTAACTTCCTATAAATTATAAGAAGCAAAACCTGTCTAAAGTTTGTGTAGGACTTTTGCAAATTCTGTGTAACATGATGATCATAACTGTTTCAGGTACACCTGGTATTGTTATAATGGTACAGGAATCAGGCCTAATGATGATAAGACTGGGTGTTACAGCAATAATACAGTTCGTTTGATTTTCTCTGGTATGTTAAAGAATATTTCAAGTATGTTTCTGTGTAGCTTTTGTTTAAGCTTTTGTCAAATTTAATGTAAAAACAAGTTTTTTTTTAATTAAAGAGCTAATCATAACATAAAATTTGACACTAATTTGATTAAATGTCAAGCATTCTGTCCTAACGAAATCACGCCGTTATCCACAAAATATTTCTGTTTGGTTCCGCTCAGGAAACTTTGGGAAAACGCAGACAAAACAAACGTAGTAGTATGTCTTCCTTGGATCCCACGCCGTTTCTGTGACACTGAATCTGTAAACTGTGTGACACGAGATAATGAAAGGCAAACACTACCGTAACTAATGGCTGATATTTTGCTAGAGTCATCTAACAAGGAAAATAATGAAAATCAAGCTCTAGACTTCTTCGGAAATGACACTTTCATGCCGGACTTTCTCTTATGTAACCAGAAAAGCCAATGCATCAGAAAATCTTAGTCAGAGCTTTTTCTTTCTGTTTTCGTGTAAAAGTGAAACTTCACAAAACACGCTGTGTTTGACCTTTAAAGTAAATTGGTAAAATTACATTTCCTAGAATTTACATTATTTAAGAGATCTCTGATTATTAAGTTGCTACTTGTTCCAGAGTCCTCGTTTATAATACCAGGAAAATCGTTACCATGGTTACAAAATGTGACTATTGGGCTTGAAATTGAAAAAGCCAATAAGATGCAACAATATGTGCAACAGGTATTACAGGTAGACGAAGGTTCTATTCCCATCATTGAAGTAAGGTATGAGTGCTGTACATATTGCTTGGTACTTCTTAACTTATAAATGCAAGAAGTTGTCATAATGTGTTTGATAGCTTTTATATGATATATTAGTGCAGTACAAAGAGCAGCATGGATGTTTATCATAACATGCCAGTTTTAATCAAGTCTGATAGTGTCTTTCTTTCAACTGATTCACAATATTTTTGATGTTTGTTTCTGGGAAAGGTAACAAATCAATGATATTACAGTTGCTTAACTGACAGAATGATATATTTTATTTAATAATTTGTGAACATTTTATAGCTTTGTAATTGTTATTCTGACCAATACAAAAGAAAGCCAAGCATCTAAGATTTTTGTAATAATACTTTACCCGGTTCTGCTGCTTCAAACTGCATCTCTCCAAAGCTGTTCCAAAGCTCTGGTGTTGGAAGTCTGAGGTCATACCTGTGATTTGAAGGTACCATTGACAGTAGCCCAATATTAATATATTGGTACAAGTATTATATCATTATGTGTCTTGTTTTAGTCAAAAATGGACACATATGCAGACATGTAATGGCCTAATTTGTTCTTTTACAGAAACAAGCACCAAATGACATACATGTATGTTTTTCGTTTGAGCATACGTGCATACTGCATGCACTCTTTTTATGTAAACGTACGTACTTACGCGTATGTACGAATGTGGATGTACGCATGTGCAATGGACAAGATTTTGTTCAAAGTTTAAAACTAGGAATGTAGACTCTCATTTCAGGAGTTTGTTGAACAACAAGAAGTATTTAGTCCTTAAACAGATATCTAGTGTTTATAAGACAGACTGTTGTAAACTAGTTATTAACAAAAGCAGGAAAAGTCTATTTTCGGTTTTACCACAACAGGAAATACTTCAACTTTTGATTACCATCTTTTACATTTTTATTTGAGTGAGAAAACCATTTCTTGAGGTGTTTTTGTTTGGAAATATTTTCTAGATGTCTAAAAAACTGCAGAGCAAAAGTGAATTCTCATATAGATATTGTGTTGCAAGCTTTGTGTACTAATTGCGACAAGGAAAGCATGTCTACACTTAGATACAAGTGGAAGTTTGAGAATTCAACTGGAAAACCGGATATAAATGTTCATAAAGACACTGACTTGGCAAATATTAATAGAAACACGTTGAAAGAAGGCAACAACTATACCGTCGTAGTAGAAGGTAAACACTTGTCAATATTTGAGCAATTATAATTATATGTAAAAGACAAGACAAATTATATACTTTCAACTTCTTTTCAATTCGAGTTTATTACCATATTATTACGGTTTGAAATAATTTGGCAGGTGGGCCTGCGTTTAGCATTCCTGGACTTTCTACTTACCTGATTGTAGTTAATGAAATGCCTGTGAAGTCAGCTGAACCTTGTGCTCTAACTCCTAATGAAGGTAAGTACAATTGAATTACAAGCTCATCTCTTTATTTTGAACATGAACAAATGTGCCAAGCAGTTTTCCCCATCTGCTAATATTTGAAATAAGCTGTTTGCTTAAAGTACGTTCTAATTTTACATAACTAATACGTGAAAAAGTAAAAATTGTTCTTGTTGTTAAAAACTTACACTTTATACATCCCAGGAGAGACGCTGAAGACGAAATTCACGTTAACGTGCAGTGGAGCATACATTGATGAAGATGAACCGCTTATGTATGAATTTTATTATAGAAGCGATGCAAACTCTAGCAATGAAAAAGGTAAGAGTTACAATGTTATATGCAGATTAACTGTTACAATGAATCACAAAATTAACTGTTACAATGTTGTATGAGAAGCAACTGTTACAATGGTGCATGAGAATCAACTGTTACAATGGTGCATGAGAATCAACTGTTACAATGGTGCATGAGAATCAACTGTTACAGTGTCACATAGCATGGTGCTGCCGACTCATTACCCGCAATGAGTAATAATTGGCAAAACAAAATGCAATGGTTTTAAAACAAATCAGGCAATCACAATCATAATTGATTAGCCAAACCCCGCAGGAAGAATTTTGCGCATAAATCAACACAAGCCACACCACACCACCCACACCATACCACTCCACCTCACCACACCACACTGCACGACACCATACCACCGCAATGCACCACACCACGCCACCCACACATCACACCCTACCACCCACACCACTCCACCAACACTACACACACCACATCATCAATACCACACATCACCACCCAGAACACACTGAACCACACCCACCACACTACTCACTCCACTCCACCAACACCCCACACACCCTACCATTTCACCTCATTTTCTCAAATGACATATATATAAGATTTGAGGCTACATCTCCGACGACGGCGCCATTCTGGGCAATCTATATATCAAACGAAAGGTCTCAATCTAATGTCGCCCCATTGGAGGTTTATTTTTCGAATCGGGCCTACCATGAAGAACAGCGGACAAAAAACCTCCAAAAATGGGCATTTTACAGCCGATTTATATATTGTGAAAAATGCTCGTTTTTTCAGAAGTTTTGTGGGAGAGACATCGGCCTGGTTCTTAATTAAACAAATACGTGGAAGTGTATATAGTCTAGTATATTTTTTATAGAAAAAGGTGCATAACGCTTAAATCTACGAGTTGATAATTAGAATGGTTTGCTGTTACTGAAACATATAATTTAGACTAATTTTGACTCTTAACAAAAACCGCATAACCATTGGATTAAAGGGGACTGGCCACCCAAATAAAATTTATTCAATTCACAAGATTTGTCGCAATTACATAGTTACTTCTTATAACAGCAGTAAACCTAATTATAGATACACATCAGCACATAACCATAAAAAACTATTGAAGAAAGGGGAAAAAAATTAGCCTAACGAATTAGGCGGAGGACCATTTGACGTCTGCTTGTAGGAAAAGCAAACGTTAAATGGTCGCCTGTACAAAGGTGACGAAGGAATTTATAGCTTTGGAATAATAATAATAATAATAATAGCAGAGTAGAACTCAATCACGGGAATCCGTGACATATATATATATCTTTGTGTGTATTTAGCTTATACCACGGAAATTAATATAGTATGTTTACTTTCTGTGATACTGTAAGTAAGCATGAACTTTGCTTTACAGGCATTTTATTATATCGCGGCTTTGCTCCAAAGCTTCCACCAACCATTCTGTCTCCAGGTCTAGCAGAGAATAACTACATCGGACAAATATTAATGTCTGTATCAGATGCGTACATGTCAGCTGCATGGGCTACATTTAATGTCACTGTGAGTATGTCATCTCTTGTCATTTGGAAGGAAAGCATAGAACTTTAACATACAAGCAGATAGAAATCACAAGCAAGATTTTGAATTTATGTCTGCTGATACAGAAACAAATTAAACTTACAGTTATCCCTGCTGTCTCATTTTTGGTTTGGGAGGGCATTTAGCTAACAGTAGATGCTGATGTTTCGACATTGCTAGTTATTAGGTTTTGGTTGAGTGTGAAAGTTTTTAGAATGTCAGAGCGCAGCACAACATTGATCCACAGATGTCTTTTCCCTAACGTTTCTGCAGTGTCTCATATGTGACGTGAATTGAACATCAATTAAACATCAGAAATTTACATTGGCTGAACATTAGAATTTGACGTTGTAGTTCGGTTGAGTTTTTGTTGTTGACAGGTCAACATAAAATCTTATGTATAGCGTCTAATACATGATATATACGTACAAACATGGAAGTTTTCTGAGTTTAACATTTTGAGAGGATAAAACCCCGTTTGCTTTCTTATGTTACAATTGCTCATTCAGTAGAAACTTAAAATTATATTGATTATCTGTTATTGTACTTATTACAAATATCCTGCTTTGCTCACTTTTTTTAATTAACCCTTTCATACCCGTTGTATCCCGTGGGATACGAAAATATTTTCTGTCTTTAAAATTAATAAAATTTAACAGTTATTTGATCTGTTAATAGTTATTTTGATTTAAGCCAATAACAATAGACTAAAAATGGTGATAAAATGGCAAACTAGAAAATCTACATAGCATAAAAAACTGCGCAAGGTACAGTACTTTAGAGACGACTTTGTACAGATCAGCATAGCATGCATAGTAAATGTCTTAAATACTTTAAAAAATATTAGCAGTTGCAAAATGAAGCATTTTATGCTTCCATTGAATCCCAATGTATCCCGTGGGATACAGGCTATATTTAGCACGCGGGCACAGGTAGAAAAAAATAATTATTATGCATAAACAAGATGGACATACTGAACAAATATACTAAATCAATTTTTTTTTCTTTTTAAAATTTGGGACTGAAAGGGTTAACTAATATGAATGTGTATCTTCCATAGGAAAGTTGACAACAAATATCCACTTTCAAATTATCCTTTTCTGCCCATCCCCAAATGCTTTTAATTTGATTACCTGCTTTCTATGTTTGTAGGTTTATAATTTTGATAACAAAGATGAAATAGACGACTTTGAATCTGCAATAAGTATCTTAAACGAGCTTGAAAATTTAACACTCGTAAATAGCACTCTTGGTGAACCAAGTCCACTGGAAAGTTATCTTACCAGAGGAGAAAACCATGGTATGTTGTTGTGTAGGAAATTTGCCAAGTGTTAAAGAAGAATTTGATTGGCATGCATGTCGTATTATGATGCATTAAGGTTGCTTTTTCCTTCTGACATGATCAAATTTGGCAATGTTGGTTAACCTTTATTTCTTATATTTTAACACCAGAGAGGGAGGGAGGGAGAGAGAGAGAGAGAGAGAGAGAGAGAGAGAGAGAGAGAGAGAGGGAGAGAGTGACATAATCGCAAAAAATATAAAGGGGAGAGATAAAACAATCGTAAGATAATGGACAGAATATTTCTATTGAAAATAATGTTGAATAGTTTGCAAAAGTTTACTTTGTCGAAAGCCTTTGAAGCACCTAAAAACAATGTAAACACAACTATTATTGGTCATGTAATAAGCAAGAGTTTATTTTAGCCCGGATGTACACATTATTGTGATCATATTGGGCTTAAACCCGAACTGCAAATCTGAGGTATACAAGTGATCACAATATTTACACAAAATAAGCCAGTCTAAAATTTTATTTAAGTGAGAGGAGATATACCTCTATAATTAGTAATACTAGATAAGTCGCCTTGCTTGTCTTTTGGAATTGTAAAATATTTACAAGCAGAAAATGTTCAGGACAATTACCATGGTTTTGTCCATGCATTGAATAATAAATCCTAGTGAACACATAGCAAATCATGTCCATTACGGATACAGTCAGGGTAAAAACCATTCCTACCGTCATTTTTATTTATCTTAATACGTTTAGATGCGCTATGTACATCATCGATACTGAACGATACTGAGTCATATTGATGCCATTATTTATGAGTTTACCATTGATGGTACTTACAATGTTATTCATACAAGTGACATCATAGCTTACAGTATTATATAAGTGATCATTTTCATCAGCAAATTTTTGACAAATCTTATCTGGTGAAGTTAAATTTTCTGTGGCATCTATTGTTAGCAATATGGTCAGCCATTAACTCTCTATGTTTTTGATAGTGTAATAAGTAATAGGAAGAAGATGGTAATAAGAAGCCTGAGTACGTCTCATTATATCTGCTATCACACCATTTCTGGAACTATAACATGAGACTCAAAGGTCATGCCAAAAGATTGCCTTATCCTTGGCTGGTTTGACATAGTCATACCAACCCGTAATGATATGACTTTGTTTAATGTCCTAAGTGAAAGGTATACATCGTTTTGTAGCGCTAAGACGTTCATTTACAATTTCATTACAATACTGGTTTAACTGCTCATTGTGAACTGTACAGGTCAGGCTTTGGCACACAGTTGCTTCAGCTGGTACACGTATTGCGCTCAGCAAATTATTCTGTAATCAGTGTACAGCAATAAACCGAAACAACGTTTCTTGATGAAGATAGTAAACAAGTTAAAGTTGAAATGTTTTAGGTGCAACACAGATAGTGTTTGTTGCTTCAGCTTTGCTAAATGCAATCAACATATCATCTGAAATTGACATAAATGATGACAGCCAAATAGCACAGAAGACTGAAATTGAAAACAGAAAAAATGAGGTAATGAAACTATTAAGTTTAAGACTGACATTTAAGTACTGATAATTTTGACAATTGTTGTGCGTTACTTGCTATTGAAATATTTTGACATGTTATTTTTAAACAAATATTTATTTAAATATATTAGCAGGTCTTAGTAAATTTTACTAAGAACTACTGGTTTTTAAGTGATATTTTGATGTACAGATATAGTTATCATATTTGTACAACTGGTGCATAAGCTTACGACTATCGAGACAATTTTCATTTCTTTGGAAAGTCAAAATAATGTAAGACTAGATAGTTTTAAGTAGCATAAGGTTAAAAATTGCGGCACTGCCTATCATGGAATAGTCAAAACTAAACTGTTTTGCGCATCTTTAACAAGACAATAGTACAGGCAATACGAAGCCGGTTTTCTCTGTTTTCAGATCAGGACAGCTCTGGTGAGTGCGACAACAAAAATTTCAATCTCTGATATATTTGCTGCCAAAGTGTTGTCAAAGATGCTCAGTGAAATCTTTGCCACTGATAATGACGTTCCTATCACAACGAAGGTAAGGGTCATTGATTATTTCATACTGCTCCTTGTCTCATTGTCATTGATTACTCAATGCAGCTCCTTGTCGCATTGTCATTGATTATTTGATGCAGCTCCTTGTCTCATTGTCATGGTTTATTTGATGCAGCTCCTTGTCTCATTGTCATTGATTACTCAATGCAGCTCCTTGTCGCATTGTCATTGATTATTTGATGCAGCTCCTTGTCTCATTGTCATGGTTTATTTGATGCAGCTCCTTGTCTCATTGTCATTGATTACTCAATGCAGCTCCTTGTCCGGTGTCATTGATTATTTGATGCAGCTCCTTGTCTCCTTGTCATTGATTATTTGATGCAGCTCCTTGTCTCATTGTCATTGATTATTTGATGCAGCTCCTTGTCTCATTGTCATTAATTATTTAATGCAGCTCCTTGTCGCATTGTCATCGATTATTTGTTGCAGTTCATTGTCTCATTGTCATTGAATATTTGATGCAGCTCCTTGTCTCATTGTCATTAATTATTTAATGCAGCTCCTTGTCGCATTGTCATTGATTATTTATTGCAGCTCCTTGTTTCGTTGTCATTAATTATTTATTACATATACGTCTCATTGTCAATAATATATTAATGATTAATAGATTCAGTTCCTTGTCTCAGTGTTGTCGATTAATTGATCCGGTTCATCGTCTCAGTGTTTTCGATTAATTGATCTAGTTCCTCGTCACAGTGTTGTTAATTAAATCGTATATTGCATCACTTTAATGTTATTAATTAATAGATCTATGCCTTGTATCATTTCAGAGGACATGGTGAATGTATAGCGCAGTATTTTTTATTTCTACTAAATCACATTGTTTAATGCCAGCATAACATCCTCTTTTCCTACTGTATACGAATTTTATGTCTTTAGACAATCCACCTTTTTCAAGTGGTTGATTATGGATCGAATGAGGCACATGACTTTTACTTTAAACATAAACAGTCATATTGTTCTTATTCAACTCAAGGTTTTATTAGACAGTTCCTGTTTTCTACACAGGAAACAATTTTTAAGCTTTTCATGTATAATCTTTATTAGCAATGATCTGCTTGAATAGATCTGCCAAGTTTGCTGGGCTAGTGCTGAGCTAACAATGTTACAAAGTGTTCATCCCCGAACCAGCTGTCATAAACCACAACACCTTGCTAATTTTTGATTGTCGTGTAAGGAGTAGGCTGACCTCTGTGACATGAGCGTTATGCTAATTTGTGATTAATTTGACCCCTTGGCTTGATTAATATGTCCTAGTCCGCCTGGATTCTTTTAATTATTCCAAGAATTTGCTCTTTTTCTTACTTGGCCTTAAAATTTCACACATTTTTACTCATGCCTTTGTGCTCAGATGTACTGTTCTTTTCACTTTCTCGCCAAAACAAGTATTTTGAGTCGGTAATTTTGTCATTAAGCACTTGTTTCTTTTTCATCACAGCTTTAGTTTAAAAAGAGATTTTTTTCACTATTGTTTCTCAAATTATTTTTTCACTCTCAATCGAGAAAGAATCGCACATGAACTCCAGTCTAGTATTTGTCTATTTTCACATAATTTTGTTGATGCTCTGTTCTTTCTGTATGGATGTCAGATATGTTGACAGACTGCATTAAATTACATTTCACAGATTTTAGAACTAGATAAACATTTAATCAACCAAATTATGTGTTACTTGAGATATTAATGTCTTTTGTTAAATTTCAGATGGCTGCAATGGAGAAGCTGTATGAAGTTGGAGAATTTATGAATAATATGATAACACAGCAAGCTGATCAGTCTGATTCGGAATATTTTGCAGAGTAAAATTTTTATTAATCAACTACTGTTATTTATTTGTTTATTTATGCGTAATTATTTAGTCAATTTGCTAGCTGGTCAACCAGCTCAGTCAGTTGTATGATTTCTACTAAGTTTTGTTAGAGACTTAGAGATTCATTGGCATACAAAAAACATGACAACTCACCACTGCAAACATAAAAACATCTGAGATAAGGTGACCATAACAAAAAATACAAATTAATATATTACAATAAATGACTTCAACATGTTACAAAATTTAAAATAGGTTTTGATGACGTAATAATTTAACTTAAGTCTGGCTATAAGCAATTGCTGTTGTTGATAGATAATAGGCTTTTCTTATGGTAATAAGTAATTATAAATATATTATTTTGTGTAAAAAGATACAATTATTAGTACTTTAAGTCATATATTTCTACAGTCAATGCAGTCGAACACAAATTTTCCAACAAAAGCTACAATTTCGGTATCATTACATCCTAGAAAATACAAATTTGTTTTAGTTTGACGTATTATAGAAGTCTGTGTGCAAATTATTAATTTCACAGAAAAATTAGTGTTAATAATCGTGTTTTGCTGATATGATAGCAGAGTTGGTTGTGGAGTGCTAGAGCAAAGTTTTGTACAATCTGCTCTCAAGACTACTAAAAACAGTATTAGTTACGAATTAGAAAAGTATAAAAAATAGTTAATTTTATTATAGAATAAGTAGTAACATTAGTAGAAATCCATTGCACAAGTTTGTTACTATCCATGATGCACGAGAAATGGACATTATATCTAGTTGTTCACTACAAGTGTTTGGCATGCAGTTCACTCTCCATTTTATCTTCTCTGTTTTTTTTCTCAGACTTGAAAAGTTTGCAGTCTTTTGATCACTAATTATACGTTTGTTTGAAATTTGTCCTAGTACCTGTACCAGTGCCTGAGTGTGTATCTTTACAGCCAGTGGTGTCTGCCGTTCGTTGCTAGTTGCTATTAGTAGAATATTTGCATTGTTCAATGAGCCTTTTCACTGTTGTGTGCATGTGTAGTTGCTGTAGGTTAAAGGTTAAATATAGCACAGCAACGCATCTTAACTACAACCATTCACCTGATATGTGGGTATGGCAAAACCGTGTGCAGCATCAGTTCAGTAATTTAGTTGTTTTATGTGGACTTTATGTAAATATGCATCAGTCAGTGCGTAGACTGATTTTGTAACAGGGTTAAACAAGAAAAAATGAACTAAGGTTCTAGCTAGCTGTTAAAACTGTTACTATTACAATAGCATGGCCTGAAGTGAGTTGTCAAGTGTACACAGACGTGTTGTCTGGTGCAATTAACCTTTGACCTTTCCACGGTCATCCTCAATCGCTGGACCATTCACTTTGTGCAAACAGATTTGTTTTCTAGGTCTGCTTTAAGTGGAATATCAAGCATCTTTGGCAGCATTATTCGTGCCTCTAAAGATCAGTTTGATAACAATGATAAGCGAAAAAAAAGAGTGGTCAAGGGTGATGCAGGTCTGTCCAGTGACATTGTAAATCAGGAGATCTTCATGCAAGTACGTAATATAGCTTTAGACATTTGTGAAAGCTTTAGTAAATTATATGTGTTGTAGTTAACGCGAATTAAATTTAGTAAGCCAAAACAATGATATTGAATGTCATTAATTTTTAATATGGGATCATGTGCAAAGTATAATAATAATCATGTATATTAATTCCGGTGGTATATATGTAACCGACGAGGCTACGGCTCTGATGACAGCACTATTTTCAGCGATCTGTACGTCAAATAAATTTTCCGGACCCACTGATTTGCCATTGGGGTTTCATTTTTTGAATCTGGTCCTCTGGGTGGAAATGAGGGGCGGCGAAAAAACCTCCAAAATGGCCCTTTTTGACGGTTTTTTCAAAGATTTGCACCCTCGTGTAGTGCAGATTAAGAGGCTATAACTAGAAAAGTTATACGTCTTATTTCTAGAGAACTTAAATGTGCCGAGAGTGCTGCTGGTAATGGTTTGATAGTCTGTTCAGTAAAAAGAAGTCATTACACTTGTGTTCAAATTGATATGAGAATTAAACTCAAAGTCAATGTAGTAAATAAAAGTTTATTGATACAAAGGTAACTAACAGTTACTCTTCACCTACTAGACGAGGTTTCATGCAGTGACGTAACAGTAATCGAAGGGTCACATAATAATCACAGTAAATTAGATATACCACTTCACTAATCATTCAAGGTGACCAGGTTTCATATAGACGTGTCATAAATCAGAGCTTATATTAGTGCTGATGATGATGGCAAAATAATAGTTTATTTAATTTGTTGATAGTTTGAAAATGTTAGAGCGAATCTTCACTGGTTAAAGTTTAGGAATTCAGTACCAGGTAGTGCATGAACTGAGGAGTTGATTTTACTCTTTAGTAGGTTTCAGTGTGTTGATTAAACACCATGTAGGAGAAATGATCTAGCTGCATCTGATGGGGTTCTTTGACAGAGATTTATAGCTCCTTGTAAAGAGGAGGAACAGAGCTGTATGAAGATGAGGGACTCTTTTCGGGTCGCCTGAACCAGGAGGAGCAGGCGCTAGTTGATTGGAGATTTCATTTTAGAAGATTTTTACTGAGGCGAAGCAATTGTTGTGACGTCATTCCATTGTATTCTGCAAGTAATTTTGCTTCAGTAAAAACAGCTGGATGTAGGTGGATGTAGGATGTCCGCGCAATATTGAACATAAGTGCATTTATTCCGTGCCTTGGCTATTGATAATGACGTTCAATTTTCAACAACAGTGGTAAATGATAGCTTCAGTTAAGCTCTGATTCCATTGCATTATCATAGTGATATAGAAAGAGTGGTTCTCATTTAGTTTAGGTGATGAAGAGATAACTGCCAGGTGAATTACAAAAACCATAAATTTGTAAAAGCCTGTAATGGTAATTTTTGGATGTGTTTGCTGTTCTTTCTGTTGTTCACAATGATCTGCAATCTCCAATAAAAAGGGAGACTTTTACAGGTGCACATGTTAATTTGTTGCAGGCCAGAGATGTGTCACTGAAATCACTGAAATTAGTTGATGATATTTCCAGTAGCATCATTAAACACAAGGTAGTACATGAAGAGGCAACTACGTTTACAACAGATTTAATGACGGTTTCACTGGAACGACTGAGAGTCACTGAACTTGGAGGTAGTTTTACAAGTATTAGCTACATTCAGTATGACTCAGTTAGCAATTTTCAGCTTTTTGCTGTATTATTTTTGAATCTTAGCACATTTTGCAATTAGTAACTGTATTTTTTACTTCTTATAGGTGCCCAGAAAAGCATGAAAGACATTGGATATTTTAAAATGCCCCCGTCTGATGTGCTATCAACTGAACAGCATTCTCTTGGTGTAGAGGTAATTAAGTAATTTATTAAAATCTATCACAAAATAAAAGAAATGATAGGCAGAAGATACAGTATCCAACACTATGCCCCAATTAATTATTTAGCATACCGTAGGCCATGCTAGGCCCTGCTTATATATATAAACTGGTTGTATGTTTGTAAAAATTTACCACTGATGATGACAGCAGTAGCATTGTCGTAACGTTTTGACATGATTTTTAATTATGTAAATTCAAAGTTTTAATAAAGTTGTAGTGTTGTAACTATAAGTTTTTAACTGCTGTAGGTGTTTATAATTGTAAAATAATAAATAATCTTTTAATTGTATCTATTCTTGCCATTAACGATAATCTCCGAGTTACTCCATTGTTGTTAATTACACAAATTGCTAATTAATTTACAATTTAGTGCCAATGCAAGCTGCTAAAACTCAAATGCTTCTGGATATTCTTTCACTTCATAGGCTCAATTTAATGCAATGATAATTCTTTATTTTTGACTTAATAACATTTCTGGCAGTTGTATTACATGGAGGACAATCCATTTGCCTGGAACGAGTCTGCAGTTCTGGTTGACACACCTATAGCTAGCATCTCTATCAGTGAACATAAAAATCTTTCATTTGTGGAAAGGCAGTTTGAAAAACCGCTGGAATTTTTTCTGAAAGTTGCAGGTACATCAAACGTAAATCAATTTACACTCATATCTCGGTTTGCGAGACATCGCTTTTACGGAGAGTGGAAAATTTGGACAGTGTCTGGTCTGTTAAAAAGACCAGTATACTACTACGGACACAGTCCTTTGTTTCGCGAGCTGACTGCTATTTGACCTGACGTCACTTTGTTTACATCAATACATCAGTGTAACCAAGCGTGTAACGACTGTACTTAAAAGTGCAAAAAGAGTAGAGAGTCAGTTATGCGGTGTAATTTGAGTCAATTGTCGACAGTTTTATATACTTTTGCATAGGAGTAGCCTGTACTAGACGTTTTTGACACAATAAGGCAATTGCTTCTAAATTACCATTACTTTATTGCAAGGAATACTATAATAATTGTTTTAGTATCGGAAACATGGACATTTGGGAAGCTTAGACGTCGCCCCGATTTTGTCCGGCAAACCGAGATATGAGTGTACAAAATTCTGAAATGTGACTGAGACATAAAATTTTGCGTTTTGGTTATGAGTATTTTAGCCTTTCGTATTATGTGTATGCATGTTTGTTTACAGCTGATTCTGTAGCGTCCATCATGGCCACTATGATGATAATAACAAAGATTTTGTTATTTTTATAAACAGCAACAATGTTGACCTTCTTAACGGTTATCATCACCTCAAGTAATGCATGTTACTGATTCTGTAGATGCTAGTAAGTTGAGCAGTTTTATTTTTTTCTAGGAATAAATGTTGTCACCGTTGATTCGTACATCTTGCAGACGACTGGCAATGTCTCCAACAAACACATCACAGTACATTCTTTCACAGTTGATGCTTATAGTAATGCTTTACTGATATTTCAACATTTACCAGTAGAAGTGTTGCTTAAGGTAAATGATGTCATTAGGAATGGTGATAATGGTATTGAACCGCCGAACTTCAGTAGCTCACAAAATTTGAATCAACAAACATTCCGATTGATGCTTCAATTTTTTTATCTAAATACCTTTTACATTCTGTGAGTTAGTTAAGCATGGTTTTACTATCTGTGAATTACTTAAGCATTGTTTTGCATTGTTTGAGTTGCTAAAACATTGTTTTACATTCTGTGTGTTGTTAAAGCATCAGTTTACATTCTGTAAGTTGCTAAAGCATTGTTTTGCATTGTTTGAGTTGCTAAAACATTGTTTTACATTCTGTGTGTTGTTAAAGCATCAGTTAACATTCTGTAAGTTGCTAAAGCATTGTTTTGCATTGTTTGAGTTACTAAAACATTGTTTTACATTCTGTGAGTTGCTAAAGCCTTGTTTTACATTTTGTGAGTTGATAAATAAGTGCAATATAGTTACCTTTTACTGATTTCTCTCTGTCATTAAAGAAGGGATTTGGTAAAAATTATTTTTGTAAAGTGCTAAGGGATTTGCAGCTTGATAATATGTATAGAGAAAATTAATATACAGCTTATATGCTTCATTTCAGGTGGTGTTCAAAAAGAATGTTAAGCCAACAATTGGAGATTTTAGGGAAGACTCAAATACCGTGTATAACATACCAGTTATTCCAACTGATGCATACACCAGCAAGACTCCAGACAATGTCCTAAGTTTTTATAATGATGATAATATTACTGCTGATTATTATGTTGGCTTGTTATTTGACTCATTCTACACCCCCTCGTGTTATAAGGCATCTTTGAAATGCAAGGGTGAATTTACAGAATGTGCGGAAAATGCTACAAAGAATTGTTTGAATTCGCAGATTTGCACAGACAATAAAATCTTATTGTGCAGTGTTGATAAGTGCCTAGAAAAAGAACCTTGTTATACAGACTGGGTAAAATATTGTAAGAAAGCATCAACTAACTGTCACAATGCATACAATGTTTGTTATGGATCTGTGCTGGACACATGTAACAACTACCACGAAATGTGCCGATCTGACTGTACATTATCTAAAAATGCTTGTTTAAACCGCTGCCAAAAAATGTATGAAAATTGCTTTGTGGCGCTTAATAACTCTTGTGAAATTCCAGCTGATTGTATTAGAAACACCGAAGCTGCTTGTGAGGAAACATTGTCTATTGAAGCTGACCGTGAAATCTGTAGACGTTTTTACCATGATTGCAGTAAAAACTACACAAATGACTGTGAAAAGAATTTCTTCAGATGCAATGGTTCGTGTTACCAATGTCACCCCAACTGCGACTCAGCGCTTGTTGAAGATTGTACGTCACATTGTGACCAGACACTGCTGTCCTGTAAATCACCTATCAAAGAATTTTGCAGGATGGAAACCATAGCCTATGAGAAAATATGTGCCAATATCACCTGGCTAGACGAGCCTACAAACATTACCGAACCAGAAGAAAACATTACCTCAGGTATTGGCGAGCAAACTAAAACATTCCAGGATACACTGGGAACCTCTTTGAGTGCAGAACATTATGCAGATATTTTATATTACATAACATGGAAAATGAAATGTGAAATTTAGATTTGTTAGTAAACATTTAGTGTTAATATTCTGTACTTTTAATAAAAAACAAATAACTAAATGAAACCCCATTATAACGCACTCTCCCCTTTATAATGCCAAGCTCGAATATAGCCAATTTTATTCGCAAACATGCATTTGCATGACATGTATGTTTTAATGCACCGTGATATAACACCAAACTCGCTTAATGCCAACATTTTTTGCAGTTCCAAAGTGGGTATAAAGAGGCTTGACTGTAGTTTCACTAGAATTCAGATTTAAATTTTTGTTTTATAAATAGTATCAAACCAGGAACACACGCACCATTCTACCCTGGCTTATCATTAAAGCATTAATTCAAAATAATTGTTTAGTTGCAGAGAATGTGATGTATCAGATCTCAATACTGACTGCAGACGTGGAATATGCAGGTACAGCAGCAAGTGTGTCAGTACAGCTGCATGGAAAGCATAAAGACTCTGATAAAATTACCTTGGGCAGCTCTTTTGGAAGTTTTAGACGTGCACAGTAAGGAGTTCTTAATATTATTGTAATATCTGACATAATTTGAAAATAGGCAGGTACAACTGTATACACACCTGTTGATAACTCTTGATACTGAATCATTTATGGTTGTTATCCAATTTTCAAAAATAGTAAATTTGAATGGTCATAAGAACGTCTTTCTACACCATATAAAGGCTAGAGCAACATTATAAACCTAATTTATAAACCTAATTTTGTCCTCAATAGAGTTGAACTTTAAAGATTAGAGAACTCCTATCAATCTCTTTCAGAACTGATGATTTCAACGTATCAACAGTGTTTGTTGGAACATTAAATTTCATAAGTGTTTGGCACGACAATCGATACTTTGGACCTGCCTGGCTATTAGAGAAGGTAGGTCAAACTGTTTAGACTGGTTATTGCAGGTGCGTTTGTGATCATGTCGATTTGTTCAGCCTCGTTATTGCAGGTGCGTTTGTTGATCATGTCTATTAGTTCAGACTGGTTATTGCAGGTGCGTTTGTTGATCATGTGTATTTGTTCAGACTGGTTATTGCAGGTGCGTTTGTTGATCATGTCTATTTGTTCAGCCTGATTATTGCAGGTGCGTTTGTTGATCATGTCTATTTGTTCAGCCTGATTATTGCAGGTGCGTTTGTTGATCATGTCTATTTGTTCAGACTGGTTATTGCAGGTGCGTTTGTTGATCATGTCTATTAGTTCAGACTGGTTATTGCAGGTGCGTTTGTTGATCATGTCTATTAGTTCAGACTGGTTATTGCAGGTGCGTTTGTTGATCATGTCGATTTGTTCAGCCTGGTTATTGCAGGTGCGTTTGTTGATCATGTCTATTTGTTCAGCCTGATTATTGCAGGTGCGTTTGTTGATCATGTCTATTTGTTCAGCCTGATTATTGCAGGTGCGTTTGTTGATCATGTCGAGTTGTTCAGACTGGTTATTGCAGGTGCATTTGTTGATCATGTGTATTAGTTCAGACTGGTTATTGCAGGTGCGTTTGTTGATCATGTCTATTTGTTCAGCCTGATTATTGCAGGTGCGTTTGTTGATTATGTCGAGTTGTTCAGACTGGTTATTGCAGGTGCGTTTGTTGATCATGTCGATTTGTTCAGCCTCGTTATTGCAGGTGCGTTTGTTGATCATGTGAATTTGTTCAGACTGGTTATTGCAGGTGTGTTTGTTGATCATGTCGATTTGTTCAGACTGGTTATTGCATGTGTGTTTGTTGATCATGTCGATTTGTTCAGACTGGTTATTGCATGTGTGTTTGTTGATCATGTGAATTTGTTCAGACTGGTTATTGCAGGTGTGTTTGTGGATCATGTCGATTTGTTCAGCCTGGTTATTGCAGGTGCGTTTGTTGATCATGTCGATTGTTCAGACTGGTTATTGCAGGTGCGTTTGTTGATCATGTCGATTGTTCAGAATGGTTATTGCAGGTATGTTTGTTGATCATGTGTATTAGTTCAGACTGGTTATTGCAGGTGCATTTGTTGATCATGTCGATTTGTTCAGACTGGTTATTGCAGGTGTGTTTGTTGATCATGTCGATTTGTTCAGACTGGTTATTGCATGTGTGTTTGTGGATCATGTCGATTAGTTCAGACTGGTTATTGCATGTGTGTTTGTTGATCATGTCGATTTGTTCAGAATGGTTATTGCAGGTGTGTTTGTTGATCATGTCGATTTGTTCAGACTGGTTATTGCATGTGTGTTTGTTGATCATGTCGATTTGTTCAGCCTGGTTATTGCAGGTGCGTTTGTTGATCATGTCGATTAGTTCAGAATGGTTATTGCAGGTGTGTTTGTTGATCATGTCGATTTGTTCAGACTGGTTATTGCAGGTGCGTTTGTTGATCATGTCGATTTGTTCAGCCTGGTTATTGCAGGTGCGTTTGTTGATCATGTCGATTAGTTCAGAATGGTTATTGCAGGTGTGTTTGTTGATCATGTGTATTTGTTCAGACTGGTTATTGCAGGTGTGTTTGTTGATCATGTCGATTAGTTCAGACTGGTTATTGCATGTGTGTTTGTTGATCATGTCGATTTGTTCAGACTGGTTATTGCATGTGTGTTTGTTGATCATGTCGATTTGTTCAGCCTGGTTATTGCAGGTGCGTTTGTTGATCATGTCGATTAGTTCAGAATGGTTATTGCAGGTGTGTTTGTTGATCATGTCGATTTGTTCAGACTGGTTATTGCAGGTGCGTTTGTTGATCATGTCGATTTGTTCAGCCTGGTTATTGCAGGTGCGTTTGTTGATCATGTCGATTAGTTCAGAATGGTTATTGCAGGTGTGTTTGTTGATCATGTCTATTTGTTTAGACTGGTTATTGCAGGTGCATTTTCTGAAGATAATCAGTCTAATTTTCAATAAGTACCTTGCAATATGCTGCCTTCAAAACGTGAGTGATAAATTTGGATTGATAATGAATAATTGTTTTCCTTGGAAATGCAATAATTACACCACATTGTAAACTCGTTTAGGTCGGTAACAAATTCGCAGAAACAAACCAAAATTTTGTCTTAGAACGAAAGACGGTCAATCAAACAATCAATCAAATGTTAAGGTCACTCACAATTTATTTATGTACCATAAACAATTTAAGTACTGAAAAAATTAAATCAGTTGCTAACTCGCGATATGTGAATTGTACATATTGACAACAGTATTTTATATATGATGGCATTACATGTATCTGAAAAAAATATGCTTTGTTTATAATACTTTGGGTTATTGTTAGCATTACTTGTTTTTCCTGTAACCTTTTATGTGACCTTTTAGCTGTGACGTTTTTAACTGTGGCTTCTTTCCTGTAATTTTTTATGTGACTGTCCTGTCAGTTTTGTGAGTGACTTTTTAGCTGTGGCATTTTTACCTGAGACCTTTTTACCTGCGTTCATTTTGGCATGTTTTCTCAGATTAAATTTGGTGTTCATGTTTTAGTTTGATATGCCATCAGTTTTCTCTACAAGATCCCATAGGCAATCTGTCTTGGTGTATGAATAAGCAAATTGTTTTAAAGGGTAATTAGTTTTATAATTTAGTGGCCACAAACGAAAACCTCTCTACTATATGATGAATTGTTTCACCTACGATGATAAATTTATGTTTAGGTTGTAATTCGAGTGAGTTATCTGCAATATGCATGTCCGTGCATGACGTGGCTTGAGGGAGATCCGTCCACTAATTTGCAGAAAATTCCGTGTTTTCTTGCAGCTAATAATACACCACCAGGTATAAAGTATTTCGAAGTCGATTTTTCCTAGTATTATTTTTTCATGCCTTAATGAGCATAATTATTAGCATAGTTACGAATGAATTACAGTTCAAAACGGTTGCTTATAATTTCAAAATAAATTCAATTTCAATGTTTCAGCTCCTCCACAAACAACCAGATACAACTTTTCACTGAGCTTTTACTCCTCCCAATGTTTGTACTGGGATGAAATGCTAGAGGAGTGGTCCCAAGCTGGATGTGAGGTTTGGATTATGAAATATGATTCGATATCTGTGGTTCTCGATAACAATGGAACTTTTGTTTTTATTTGTGCATGCAAGTGGTTGAATGTTTAGATGTAGTTTAGCTTAGTCTGCAAGTGCTAAACTCTAAAACTCCAAACATGCTTTAATACAGTAATATACAGTTTCATACAGTAATATACAGTTTCATACAGTAATATATAGTTTCATACAGTAATATACAGTTTCATACAGTAATATACAGTTTCATACAATAATATATAGTTTCATACAGTAATATATAGTTTCATACAGTAATATATAGTTTCATACAGTAATATACAGTTTCATACAGTAATATATAGTTTCATACAGTAATATACAGTTTCATACAGTAATATACAGTTTCATACAATAATATATAGTTTCATACAGTAATATATAGTTTCATACAGTAATATACAGTTTCATACAGTAATATATAGTTTCATACAGTAATATACAGTTTCAGAAAATTTCATACCGTGTATTTTTCATACAGTAATAATTTTTCTTTTTCAAACAAAGTTACTAATAATATCAATCCTGGTATTGCGAAAATAATGGATTCTTCACCAGAATTTTTTTGTTTGTTAATCAATATCAGGCATATTAAAAACAAAGTTGCTTGTTTTGACCATTATATACATCACAATGTGCCAGTGATGCCTTTAATTGTTCTTGTTACTGAAACATGACTTAACGAAGCGATTCGTTTACCTGCTGTTTTTCCAGCAGAAATGCAGAAAGTCTTTCATACCTTCAAATTAGTTATCACATGTGGTCGTTTAATTTTTGCTATGTTAACTTTCTGTCAGCATACATTTCACATTTACATTGCTGAATGTAACAAAGCTAAGCAATATCTAGTCTACGCTCTTTCGTCAAGATTGCTTGGGTTCGATAGTAACTTTTATCTATTGATAAAATTTTATCTATATCTACTGATTCTGGCTTTTTACCTGTATGAGAGCATCTAGCATGGCGAAGTGCCCAAGACACGTCCTTCAGTAGTGAGTTTCTTCTTAGAGGATAAGCATTGAAAGCAAGTGAGGTTCTGGACCTATTATTACAATTTTACTGTAACAGTTGCCATTGTATTTGAGAGGAGCAGGTGCTGCTGCAAGACTGCACATAAAACACGTTACTAAAAGTCTCTGTACATTTTTTGGAAACAATTGACCTGAATTCTATAACATCATAATGCAGTATCAAGTCTTAATTGTTTTTGCTTGATTGTGTTTTAATGTTGATTGTTTGTAATCTGTTCAGGTGGGTCCAAGAGCAACAATGACACAGATTCATTGCAAGTGTTATCACATGACCGCATTTTCTGGGAAGTATGTCGTAAAGCCGAATTATGTTCATCCATTCGAAGACATCATTCTCTTCTTGGAGTTTTTTGATAACCCAGTAGTTGTCCTGTTTGTGTTATTAATCTGGTTGCTTTACCTGATAATGCTTCTGTATGCCAGGAGGAATGACCGGAGAGATGCTTTAAGGGTTTGTAATTTCATTTCCGCTTTTTCCAGGTTTGAAGCCTGGATTTGAGCCTTAACATTGTTGATGCATTAGTGTGTGAGTTTGTTCAACTTGAATATAATATAGGATGTTTTCAAATGAGACCTGGTAATACAGATATCGTGATATACTGAAATATGCGGAAACGATGAAATGAAGTTAAGAATTAAGACATTTAGTAAGTGATTATGCTACAACTTTAAGTGCTAAACAAGGATGAAAAACTATGAAAAACACTCTGGTGATCAACAAGTTGAAAGCGTTGAACTACAATTATAACTTTCTTTAAAAACTCGGACTTATGCATTATGATATCATTATGACCTATAAATAACGTTAAATTTGTATAACTCGGTTTTGCAAACATATAACTTGGCTTTGTAAAATCCAATATACGAAATAAGTATATTTCTATTGCCCTGTCTTCTGCAACACTGAATGTAATTAATTACCTAACTCATTTAGCATTTAGTGTTTATTTTATTGTTTTTTATTATTAGTATTTTATTAGTGTTTATTATTATTTTATCAATTAAACTTATAAAAATATAACAAAGAATTTTGCAAAACTGTTTATAAAGCATCAAGTTAATTAATTCCACTGCTGTGTTGAAATTTTTAGGTGCAGTGGTAGCTGCCATTTACTTAAAAATCATGAGTTTAACTGTTGGTAACTGGTGGACTGAGTGACGTTTTGAAAACGTTGTGGCTTTCCGTAAGAGTTCTCTTCTTAAACTAATTCAAATTTCTGCAGCTTACTTAATATTTATGCAAAAATATCGCAAAATTAGCTATCTTATTTTTTTGCAAAAACTTATTACACATTTGAAGGCAGTGAATGGTGTGTTGCTTTTTTTAACCGATAACCATTTTAATCGTTGTGCCAGCAGGCTTGGTCTTCACTTTAATAACAATCAATCGGGTGTTCCAGCCATCATATAATTTGTTGTACCTTTTTCTTGTGTGATGTTGTATAAACTTAAAAGTGTTTTCACAAGTTTAGATGTTTGTTTTAAGCTTAAACTGTTCTCTGAACTGCAACTGCATTTGATTCAAAGTAGCTATTGCTTCAGCAATGTGAAACAAGTTTATGCAATTCTCTATGGAATTAACTCTTTATATTGCTGGCTTTCTTGCAACGTTGTCTGTGCTAAAACGTTCTCCTAGGTCAAAACTTCACTTTGAGGCAATATAAACTTTTAATTTTGCAGTAGGTTCTCTCGCCGTTCCAATGTTTGTGATCACTATTACACATAAGTGTATAACACTGACTTATTTTAACAAAATGCAGAAAACTTATTATAACAAACTACAGAAAGTGTTACCTCGGAATTGTTGACAGGTTGGTGTTACAATTTTAGAAGACAATGATCCTTTTGATAAATATGCTTATCTTATCATCGTTTACACTGGAATGAGAAAAGGTGCTGGGACAACATCTAATGTTACCATTGCTATAGAAGGTAAGCATTTAGCAATTACACAAATGATCTGCATCGTTAAAACTACTTTTATCGTTACTAACATAGCGAACCCCGTTCATGTCGACAAACCAGCCAGCTTGCCCAGGTGAAAATAAATATGCACAGATGAGCAGTCGTGTGACCAACAAGATACCTGCTGATATTCCTTACGCTAATCAATGATAGGCATGTGTTGTGATATGAGAGATTATAGGAGATTATAAGAGATTACCAATGTACAGTGTGAGTCTAGGATATAAAACCTTTATTATCCCTTTACCTGCCCGTTATCCTTACTGTCCTCCTGCTTGCATTCTCTGCCTCTTCCTCTCGTTTTTTATTTTATGTACGCACATTGTGAGTTCTGTACCATTTGTTCATTTTACAAAATGGAAGTTTCTCAAAAGCCATGACTATGCTGCTAGAAGGCTACATAAAGAAGACTATGCATACAGCATGAATTGTATATTAATGCAGTTTTAATTGTAGGAGTACCTTGATGGTATAAAAGTGTCTTGCACAAGGAATCTTGATTTCTAATTTTCTAAATTGGTTACAATTTTACATATTGGTATTCAATACTTCTGCATTGTGCAACCCATTTGTTCACACATTCAGGTTTAAGTGGATACAGTTTACCTACTAAACTGTGTGATAAAAACAGACCAATATTAGAAGCTGGGTCGGAAGATTGGTTTGTGATGACAACTGAGAACTCACTTGGTGAACTTTCAAGCATCGAATTGTGGCATGATAACACAGGAGAAAGTCCAAAATGGTAATAAAAATAGTTTTACTTCATCTTATTAATGCATGATTATGCAGAATTGGTGGCACAGTACATGCACATGTTATTTTAATTGATTAGCAATTTCTCACCGGCTTTAGTTATTCACAGATTATGTAACTAAAAATCGGGCCAATTATAAATTACCTAAAAAATTCACTTATTTAACTATATTTTAGTTATCGGAGCATTTTGCTGCAAGATAGTGCTGTCCAAGATTTCTAATGTCTTTTCATTTTCAAACAGTTTCATTGGCTCATCTAGTTACATATTACAGAGTTATTTGTTGTCCCAAACTATAGTTACATATTACAGAGTTATTTGTTGTCCCAAACTATAGTTACATATTACAGAGTTATTTGTTGTCCTAAACTATAGTTACATATTACAGAGTTATTTGTTGTCCCAAACTATAGTTACATATTACAGAGTTATTTGTTGTCCTAAACTATAGTTACATATTACAGAGTTATTTGTTGTCCCAAACTATAGTTACATATTACAGAGTTATTTGTTGTCCCAAACTATAGTTACATATTACAGAGTTATTTGTTGTCCCAAACTATAGTTACATATTACAGAGTTATTTGTTATCCTAAACTATAGTTACATATTACAGAGTTATTTGTTGTCCTAAACTATAGTTACATATTACAGAGTTATTTGTTATCCTAAACTATAGTTACATATTACAGAGTTATTTGTTGTCCCAAACTATAGTTACATATTACAGAGTTATTTGTTATCCTAAACTATAGTTACATATTACAGAGTTATTTGTTGTCCTAAACTATAGTTACATATTACAGAGTTATTTGTTGTCCTAAACTATAGTTACATATTACAGAGTTATTTGTTGTCCCAAACTATAGTTACATATTACAGAGTTATTTGTTATCCTAAACTATAGTTACATATTACAGAGTTATTTGTTATCCTAAACTATAGTTACATATTACAGAGTTATTTGTTGTCCTAAACTATAGTTACATATTACAGAGTTATTTGTTGTCCTAAACTATAGTTACATATTACAGAGTTATTTGTTATCCTAAACTATAGTTACATATTACAGAGTTATTTGTTGTCCTAAACTATAGTTACATATTACAGAGTTATTTGTTGTCCCAAACTATAGTTACATATTACAGAGTTATTTGTTATCCTAAACTAATTATTGAGGCTGCACAAGTTACTACATTTATTACATTTCGTTACTACTGCACGCTATATGTAAAAGTTTCTCTTTTTAGGTATCTTAATCAGATTGTTGTAAGAGATTTACAAACAAATCAAGTTTGGTGTTTTCTGTATAATAATTGGTTGGCAGTGCATCAAGGTCCACAAACAATTTATTGTACACTGGGACCAGCAAAAATGCAGAAGCTTGTGGTAAGCGTTCAGATTTATTTACCACTAATTTTGTCTGTGTTGATCACATTGGCCAGTCCACTGCTACTTTGCAATGCATTTTATCATAAGTAGTGTAACTATGTTATGGCAGATTTATTCTTAATGTAGCCAAGTTATGGCAGTTTTAATCTTAATGTAACTATGTTATGGCAGATTTATTCTTAATGTAGCCAAGTTATGGCAGATTTATTCTAAACTACTTTGTATGTATCTGCATCTTAATTAGCTTTGGGGTTACATCATTTCTTATGATCGTTTCTTCAAACACTCCAACTTGTTAGTTAATTTAGTTTTTTGTACATTTGCGTGATCGTACACACTATTTTATTCATCACAAGAAATGACTGCTCAACAGAGTTCAATGAAAAAGCAAAGTCAGGTTAAGGTTGTTTCATCTTTTAACCAGAATTTCTCCTTGAAGCAAAATAGAACACAGGTCAAAGTTTACCAGTGTGTTGTGTCTGGATAGTTTAAATTATTTGAATTGGTCGATTTCACAAAAGTGATACTGTACATTGTTACAGTGCAAATGTTGCAGTTACTGAAATGCGTTTCTCAATTTTTTCGCCAATTTTTTTATAATTTGTTTAAGGCAAATAAATGTCCTTAATATACAATTTTGTATGAAAGCCTTTTGCTTGAGCAGCAGAAACGTACAAAAATAATCAAATATAATGTAATCATTGCTTAATAAGTACAGTTTTTCGTGACCTGATGCAAAATACAACAAAATCTTACAGCCTTGAAGGGGTTTTATTAATACAATACTACAATAATACAGTTTTGTTATTGAACTTTTTCTGCATTATAAAAGAATATTATAAAAGTATAACTTCGTTATTTACATTATAAAGCAAAGCGACTACAATAACTGCAAGAAAGCTTGATTTGTAGTTATTTCTTCCCCTAATGTTTTTAGAATTAGATTTTGATACCCAAAAAAGCAAACATTTTTTAATCAGTTTACATTTCATGCTATTTTTTTAAATCAAATGGTTGGCAGGTCAATAAAACAATAAGTAACACTGTCCATGGATAACTAAAGCCTTAATTATTTTTAATTATTAATATATTTTTCTGGTTTAGGGGTTTACACATGTATTTGCATCAAAAGCTGCTGTAGGATTCAGAGATAGTCACTTATGGGCAAGCATATTCTGTAGGCCAGCACAAAGTAACTTCACTAGAGTCCAGGTCAGTGAAATGATCCTGTTGTATTGACCGTTCCTCTGAATGACCATTGGTTTTCAATGAAAATATTTGTCTTTTTATAACATTGCTTATTACTTTTTACAAGTAACGTGTCATCGCTACGGATCGTATATTCTCGTCTAAATAGCAAAATGTAACAATATAGTAACAATAACATTAATAATAATTATAAGTGAATTGTGGTATCGTATAAAATGTCATTTGCACAAGTCATACAGGCAGAAGTATGGGTAGACATGTGGTCTACCACAACACAGTTTAAAATCGATTCGAATTTGTGACTTTGAGGACACAGTTGAAAGAGATGGAAGTTACCCGAGTTAATGTCGACGAGATTGCTATTGATGGTTCTCTTTAACTAATAAAGAAAATTAGTTTGTTAACCGCAATAGATATCACAGTTAAGTTTGCAACATGTTTTTTAAATTGCAGTTTTTGTTAACTAACTTTGTTAACTAAATTATAAAGTCTGGAAATTTTTCTTTCTTGCTAGAGACTAACTTGTGTTTTATCGCTGCTGTTGACGGGCATGTTAGCAAACATCATGTTTTATGGTATTCCAATAGATCCGAAAGAGCAGCTTGTCATAGGAAGCATGAGGATATCATGGCAGTCGCTCATTATCGGTGAGTTGCGTTTTCATTTTTAAACAACAGAGATCTGTATTCACAATTAAACGAAAACTGCACAGTTGATTATACTCAACCTCATTTTAATTTCCTGTCCAATATGTAAATTGTTTGGCCTATAAAAGTTAGCAATTTTTCTTATAATGAATATCTTGTGTTGAAAGTTAATTAAAGCCAACGGAACATATCTACTGCTCATGCCAAAAAACAATGTTATTTGAGCATCAAGCATGTTTGCGTAAGTGTTACAGTGCTGCTTGAACGCATGATATCACGAAAATGGGCTCTATGTCATATACCATCTGAAACTAGCACTGCAGTTCTTGATAGTTGTCGGCCATGGAATGTGACAAAAAGGCGCCATTGCCAATCTTAGCAGATTCACTGAGCCAGGCTTAGCTTTGAAAGTTTAAGAAAATTTGTTTATCCGAGCTAATTATTATTTAATCTAAGCTTTGATTTAAAAAAAGCTATTGTAGATTTCAATCTTTTAGAGCATTGTTTACTCTTAATTAATGTTTACACAATCGTCCGGTTTTCCTTTAATCACAAGAAATCACTCTTCGTAAAGCTTGAAATTTTGAATCACTTACATGCTGTCTTAATGCATACAGAGCTTGCCAGTAACACTATGTAAAACTTGTAAATTTGAATTCCAATGAAAACTGTTAGTTGTAGCAAGTCATTTGAATCAAGTTTAGATATTGCGCTAAATTAGAAAAAATAATCAGAGAATTTGTAACGTGCTTTTAAATTACATCAACATCAATAATGTGTGTTTTGATGAACCACTGATGCACACTGGGATGGTAATGCAGTGTCGTTTTACCAAGTGGCATGAATAGTCAGAACTTCTATCAGGTGAGCAGGCTATAGTGCAAAATAATGTAAATTTATGTGGAAAGTTCCTTGGGAAGTCCTTTAAAATAGTTTGTTCTTCCCCTTTAAGAAAATTGATAGAGCATAAATGTGTGACGAAATGATGTTTAGGTTTATAAAACAAGGATAGTAACTATTTACTATTGTTTGCAGATGAGTTGTGGCACAAAACAGACTATTATATGGAAATTATGTGCGAGAGAGAGAGAGAGAGAGAGAGAGAAGGGGGGAGGAGAAAGAGAAAAAGACAATATGCCTTTCTCATCATTTCATTCTGCAAAGTTAATTCGTGAATCTGCAGAATCATTTTATTTTGTTTTTAGGTATTGAAAGCAGTTTAATAGTTCTACCCATAAATATATTGATCATTCAGATATTTCGGATGTCAAAAGGTGACGAGGAGACTGTTCTTTTACCTACTGTTGGTCGTCCAAAGGAGCCTGAAGAGTAAGCAATTTATTAAGTTTGGAAGTGTATGCAAAAATTTTACTCTTCCAACTGAGGTGTACTTTTCCGATTTGTATGAATGCAGGTAACAAACTAGGTAGTCTGATGTGTGTACTTCGTATAAACTTCTAAATCCTTGTTTCAATGAGAGACAAGATAAAATTAATGTTAACACATAACAGCAAGAACAGAAGAGAATGAAGCTACGGAGTCACGTGAACATGACGTCATAACGTAACAGTACCGAGCAAAGCTATTTAGGTTTCTGTCTATAATTTTCTGTGTTCTGGCACTTACATCCTCTTCCCACATTGTAAAAGAGGCTTTTGTTAATACATGTAGCTACATAAACCAAATTCATTTTGTGGCACAGACACTTTATTATTGACCATCTTTCCTGTACACTATGTTGTGACAACTAGATTCAAACTAGTTTCAAAAAGGACAAATCAGTTAAAGCTGGTTAACCTCGGGCAATGAATATCAGAAACCATTTAGTTTAGAAAATGATTCACTGTAGTCTAACTTACTCTGAAGTTGTAATGTTCCTAAAGTTTATAAAGTTCATCAAGCAAACTCGTGAATCAGTTCATGACACACATCACGACAATGATAACTGCCGCCATTACCAATGCCACCATTGCAGCAAAATTAAAATTAGGCTGTTCTTCTTATGATTGTCAAAATAATGTTTTCGCCATTGTTTGTTGTTGTTGAAAACTATTTTCAAGTTGAGTTCATTCCTATGTATGCGTGCTTGATCTGTTTTACTAGCAGTAAAAACTATGATTTAGTTTTGCACAATATTTTCCAGGCTAAAAGACTCATTAGAAAAAATTGATCCAGAATCGATGGCAAACTTGGATGAAAAGGTACGAATTTTGGATTTTTGCAGTGGTATATCTTCATTTTTTTAATTATTATCAAACTTAATTCAAATTCAAATTCAAACGTGCATTTTATTTCCATATTCATTATATAATTGAGCAAGTAAATGTGTTTAATTATCACAATGGAAATAGGATGGCAAAAGACCAAGAAGGTCAACTAGTCAAGCCACCCTTCAATAGATGTATGTAATTAGTGAGATGACACTGAAGCTATCAAAATAAGATATATAACTCAGAATGAGAAAAACATGCAAAATAATAACAATAATATTAAATGAACATAATAAAAAACAAATTAAATGAAGTGAAAAGTAAGCTAGCCAAACAGAAATTTAAATAAACTTTCAAAATAGTGAACTGAACCTAACTGCAAAATGCATGCATTAAAATAATAACAAATGTGTCTGATTAATAAACAAAACAAAAGCAAAATAAATGCATTAACTAACTGCAAAATGCATGCATTAAAATAATAACAAATGTGTCTGATTAATAAACAAAACAAAAGCAAAATAAATGCATTAACTAACTGCAAAATGCATGCATTAAAATAATAACAAATGTGTCTGATTAATAAACAAAACAAAAGCAAAATAAATAAGATCAGCTAAGTTTGAGTAATATACCGAAAATTGATACTGCTGACTAATTTGTGATTGCAATTCATGCAGTCGTATCCGAATAAATACACGAATATGATATTTTCCTAGATAATAAACTTTTGACAGATTTATCCTATCATAAAGCACTATTTTCACATATTTGTGTATGCTGCAAATTATCAAAATAGAAAAAATATCTGTAAGTTTATGAAGAACAGTAATGCGAAAGTAAGTGTAAACGAAATTTTCGAGTAGCTGATCTAAAGAAGGAATTGCTAGTGAATTCTCTTGGAAGTTTATTCCTCAGCACTGTGCCGTTATATTTTAAGGTGCTTAGCCCAAAAGAAGTGAAGTATCTGTCCTGACAAAAATCTCCTCTAGCAGCAGCACGTGTTGAATAGTGATGTATTTCTACAATTCTGGTCAAATAGTTTTTAAATAGTTCGGGCAAGGTACCAAAACTGTATTTATGCATGAATTTGAAAAGTTCTAATTGGTAAATATCTTTAAGTTTGAGTAAATTTAACTGCACATAAGATGGTGTGACATGGTCAAACTTTTTTACTCGTGTGATGCATTTGATAATTTTATTTTGTGCGACTATCAAAGGTTTGAGTGAAGAGACACTGGCAGTTCCCCAGGATAATATACAATAATAGAGATATGGATAGATAAGGGAATAATAGAGAATTTTCAGAATGTAGGTACTCAGAAAATTGAGTTTGAAAAAGATACCAGATGTTTTGCTAATTTTCTGATTAATGGTTTGTATGTGCGTCTTCCATGTGAGTTTATTGTCAATATGAAGTCCTGAGTACTTTATGTAGTGAGTTTGTGTGATTGTCCTATCATTTATTTCTACTGTAAAATTGTTATGCGTATCTGTTTGTTTTTTGCAATCAGCATATATTTGGTCTTCGTGTAGTTAACCCACAACTTATTAGTCTGCATCCAGGTATCAACCTTTTTTAATTCAAGATTAACTTGAGTTTGAAGTGAGTGCAATTCACGACCAGTTAAAAAAAGGTTTGTATCATCGGCGAAAAGACGTGCAGTGAAATTAGTTGCTTGTGGGAGGTCGTTGATATAGAGTAAAAAGAATAAGGGGCCCAGTGTAGAACCTTGTGGTACGCCTGTCGTGACATTAAGAAGAGTGGATTTAGCATTGCCTACCATTGTAAATTGTTGTCTGTTACTGAGATACGATTTCATTAAATTAAAAGGGGTGCCTCTAATGCCATAGTGCTGTATCTTGGTCAAAAGAATGTCATGTTGTACACAATCAAAAGCTTTAGATAAGTCGAGAAAGATGCCACAGGTTATTCTATTATTATCAAGATTAAATAGGAGATTATCAATTATTTCGGCTGTAGCAAGTGCCGTCGAATGGTTTTTCCGAAAACCAAACTGGTATTTTGTTATGACGTTAGAGTTGTTTAGAAACAAAATTAACCTTTTGTAAAGAATGTTTTCAAAAAGTAGTGAAATAGGAGATAATAATGAAATTGGTCGGTAGTTTGATGGATTATCTGGCGAGCTTGCTTTATAAATAGGAATGATTTTGGAAATTTTCAAAATTTCGGGAAATATGCCTACTGTGAAAGACTTATTAATTAAAGTAACTAGTATCGGTGTAATAACGTCTTTTGTCAATTTATAGATTCTTATTGGAATGTCTTCAGGTCCATTTGCTTTTGAATCACTGAGATTATTAATAAGTGTTTTTATTTCAATTCCTACTACTGGATTTAAAAAGAAGGTGTTGCAATTTGGATTCGAAAGGTATGTTCTAAAATCATTAGGATTAAGCGGGATATTAGCTGCCATTTTATTACCCACAGATTGGAAAAATTCATTGAACATGTTAGCAATAGTTCCAGGATCAGATGAGGAATTCCCATTGTACACTAGTTTCTTAGGAATTTGCATTTGTTTGTTTTTTCTGCCAATTATATTATTAATAATGGTCCAGGTTTTTTTAACATTGTTTTGATTAATTTGAAACTGGTATTCATAATATTTCTTTTTGGCTAAATCTTTTATATGATTTAATTTATTAGAGTAGGCCCTATAAAGTTGCTGCTTGTAGAGAGAATTAGATAATTTATGTGTCTTGAACATTCGACTACGTATCTTGATAGACGTAAGTATGCCAGATGTAAGCCAGGGTTTTTGAAATGTAACTGTTTGTTTCCTGCTTAATGTAATTATAGGTGCATGAGCATCCAGAACATTCGTGAAAGACGAAAAAAATCGTTAAATGCTTGATTTATATCGCTATTGTCTTCAACTCCTGCTTCCATAAATGCTTGATTTAGGTCATTTAAAAAACTTGCAGAATTAATATTATTCAACTTTCGTTTCCTGATTTTTGCTTGTTTTTTCAATAAGTAAGAATTTTTACAAATGGTAAAAACAGGTAGGTGATCTGATACTTGGTTCAGGACTACACCAGCATAAATGGGGGAAGAAGGGGAGTGTAAATATGGTCAATAAGTGTTTTAGCTGTAGAAGAAAAACGTGTAGGCTTAGTAATCAATGGTGTAAAGTAATTGGCAAAAAGCATATTGGTATAGTCCTGAACACATTGCTTAGAGTCATACTCTAATAAGTCGATAATAATATCTCCGCACACATAGGCCAATTTATCTGTTTTGCTGATTTTATTCAGAAGATTGTCCATCTCTTCATGAAAATGTCTGAGTGGAGTGTTTGGGTGGCGATAGATCACCCCAAAAATAATATTTTTACTAGAAAATTTTGTTGACAATTCTACAAAAAGATGTTCAACCTGAATATGGCTATGCACAGGGGGCAAGGTATCATTTATCACCTTATCACATTCTATTTTCAAATTTCTTTTAATTTGAAAGTCTATAGAAGTTTTAATATATAAGGCTACACCACCTGCATTAGTTACCGAAATATAAGTGTAGCCGGGGAGAGAACATAAAAAAGGTTGATGAGCTTTTATACGAGTTTCACTGATGGCGATAAAATCAGGGGCCTGTGAAAAATAACAAAGTACATCGAGCATACTCGAGTAATTTTTGGTTAAACTATTCGTATTCATATGGACTAACAAAAAATCATTTTATCTGGATTGAGATTGATGTCATTCTTTAGAGATTCAAGTTTATAATAATTACATGTGAACTTAACCGAATGATGATCAGGATCATAAGAATCAGCTTTGTTAGGATTTGGAGAAAGATATTCTTCCAAAGCAGTAGTTATTTGCTCGATATCTTCAACATTAACAAAATGTGAGAAATTAATTGACAAATCCTCGTCTTCTATGTTTTGAAACGGCATAACTTCATTAATGCATTTTAAACAGTAATAGACATCAGAAGTTTCTGATAAAGTCACAAATTGCTCTCTTGTTAAGCTTGTGCATTTTAAGTGCGTCCAACATTTGCAGATGTCACAGAAAATACTAAATTGATTATTTTTGCAATTGTGTAGACAAAAAGTGCATGGGTAAACCATAACTATCTAATAAAATGTAACTAACAGGATTTACTCATCTAAGTCTTTATTTTAGGGTGTTCAAGTCGTCCTCCCTCTGAACTTCAACAGTATTACTATTGTCACTGGCTCGAATAAAAATTCTACCATATTTAGTCCAAATGTACTTGTAGTTGTGGTTTCTCTTGAATTCTAGACATTTGAGAAAAAGGGACCTTCGTTTCGTCGTGAGAAGCTCATTGATGTAGATCTGATTGTCTATGGTGTAGTTGGCACTAGTAAGATGACCTGTTTTTCCAGTTTTTTTCCGGCTGTCATAAAACTGATCGCGGACAAGCCTACGAGTGAACTTCACCACTATCTTTGGTTTTTCCTCCTCGCTTAGGCGGTGGAAGCCTATGGGCTGTACTAATGTCGTTCCTATCAAGTGGGATATCCATGTTCAGAGCAATGGACAGAACTATATCAGAAACATTCTCATCCTTAGTCAACGGCACACCTGAAATCTCAACGCAGTCACGCCTACTGTATTGGTCCAGACTATCAATTTCCAGATCCTTGTCCTTTATAGTTTTTTCTAGTTTTTCAACTGTAGCTGATAATGCATTATTTTTTGTCTTCAAGATATTGATTTCTTGGCGTGCTGATGCAAGTTCATGTTTCATCGTCTCAAAGCTATCTGAGATGAACTGCTGGGATTTTTCTATGTCTTCAGTTTTTTTATCGATTCTGGTTACCTTGTGATTAACTGCTTTAACTTGCTTTACTAGCACTTTGAGAGTAGCTTGAAGATCAAAATCCTCTGTGTCCTCTATTCCACATTCACTTTCTGGGGAGTGGTCTTCATCTTCTGCATGGTACGAGTTAATTTCATATTCATTTCCCATTTCTGGTGTAGCTTGTGTAACAACGTCACCAAGTACAGTCAGTAAACGTGCTCTACTTCTTGTTCCTGTCGACATTTATCACTGGCGAGTGTCAAACTTAATTTACGTTGATTTAGTTTAATGATTCAGTTACTTTTCGAAACAAAATTACGATTTTTTTACTTTTTAGTACATAGAAATATTAGAAAATCTGCTTAACAAAGGCATTTGTACTTATTGGTATATTACCATATGGCAATCATCACAAGGCTGTGTTAGTTAATCTGTTTTAGTCAGCTAATGGTTGCATTAAATATTTTGATTGTGACGTTTATTTCAGGAGAAGAAAAGGAGAATGTCTGTATTACAAATGCACAAAGAGTGGTTGAGCCTCAAGCAGGAAGAGGCAGCATGCTCAAAAGAACTGTACGATGGAACTAGAAAAATAAAGAACAATTTAAGAACTTGGCTTCATTACCTTCGTTTAATTCATGAGGAAGCAGGTGCGAGTGAGACTCACCTGGCTGCTTTTGCAAGTGGCATTTATGCACCTAAATTCTCTATAGTGCCCGATCGCCATTGGATGGAAGCATTAAAAGAGGTTGAAAATGAAGAGGAAGAGGAAGAAGCTGCTAGCATAGACGTGGAAGAAGAAACTGTTCCCTGTGATGACAAAGAAATATTCGTTGAGGAAATACCAAGGAAACTCTCTGTACGTTACAGTTTTGACGTAACTACAACAAAAACCATACCTTTTCCATTCTCTTTGGTTTTTGGAAAAGACGTTTATGGTAACCCAGCATTTAATTTACCACAATGGTGTGCCATTATTGGTTGGACACTTGCCCTGGGTTTGTCTCTCGTCTGCAGCTACTTAGTGATGCTTTATGGTCTAAAGTTTGGTTATTCAAAAAGTGTTGCCTGGCTGTATTCAATGTTGACCAGCGTCATAGAAAGCATCTTCCTCTCACAACCGATAAAAGTTTTAATAATGGCAGTGATGTTAACATTTATATTTAAACAGCCAAATGAACTGCCACGTGCTCTAACTGATGTACCGTTACAGCAAGACGAAGAGTATGTGCAACAAGAACTGCTAGAAGAGCATGAAAGGTCTGTAAGAAAATCAGAAAATTTGCAACAGTTTGTTTCATATTTTACCTACTCTGTTGTATGATAATAGCGTTTTAAACACAGAAACATTTCACACAGAAAATTCACTTAATATATGTATATATATATACATATACTAGAGGTGAGCAAGGAATTTTTGTATTTGATTCGATCCAGTTCTTTTTTGTTCGAATTCGATTTCCATCGAGAAATATAGATTTGAAAAACTCATCACTACGAATCAACTACATACATTCTTTATCGTTAAAACGTTTGAAACTGCACACAATCAGCAAAGCTTAGCTGCAATTTAATTATTATACAAATTATTAGTGCTTTTGCTGCAGAATAAAATCACGTAATATGCATGATCTTCGAAATTCGACTTCTATTTGAATTTGCATTATGGTAAGGAAATCTCACCCCTATCTGATACCCAGTATAGCTCAACCATGTGCCAGAAGCACTCAGTTATCTGATACAATTAACACATTCTCATTCGTAGTGTACAGGATAGTAAGTTGTTATGTGAGTGGTCTGACATTTGATGTAAGTTAAACTACTTTCTTTTCAGGATCTCAGAGAGGCGACGAACATACCGGCCTCCGGAGCAAAAGTTGATAGAACTTGATAGAAAACGTCGTCTACATGACCGATTCATGGATAAGATATTGAAGGAGATTATCTTATTTGGAATTTTTGTACTTCTTCTGTCCAACATTGTTTACAATTTTCGAGACAAAAGGTGCATATTGATTTCATCATAATAAAAAACCCAATTCTCTAGATGCTAATAATAGTTCACGTGCATAGTCAGATCGTGAAAATCGATCAATACAAATTAATTCCAAATATCATCAATTCACAATATTCAAAATTCAGTCATGCAATCCTCAGTTATGCGTATAAGCTGTATGACTAATGTTTTTAACTTTGAATGATAGAAAAATGAAAGGAGGAATTATTATTATTATCATCAAATTTGTATTGCTGGGATGGCTGTTGCTTTTGGCAAAATCTTATTAGCCGTAAATGTTTTTTATTTGTAGGTCCTACATGGTAACCAAATGGGTTGAAGACATGTTTATTAAGTCAAAACAGCAAGGTCACACAAAATTCAGTGAAGTAAGTATTTAGCTTTGTACCACTCAGTCCAGGAAAATAACAACCGATCTGTCAAAGACAAATAAAAGTGGTTATATCGTACAATGAGAATTTCTCAGGAAAAATAGAGTAGACTCGAAGCCCAAAGTGATTCAGAGTGTTGTGTCTGCATTAGCAAGGTAGTTGTTGCCAATCGTTTGGCTGTCATTCAGGAACTAACTTCACCACAACAATGGCATCACCTACCAGGAGCAGACAATCCAGCAGATGATGCATCTGGTGAAGGAAAGCAGGTGGATAAATGGCCCCACATTTCTGAAAGGCAAGCGAGAGCAATGGCCAAAGATCGGTGATAGTATCAAAGGCAAAGATGTCTCAGATGATTCTGAAATAAAGAAAAGTCCTATGGTGGTCTACACGTCTAAAGCAGTAGAAAAGGATGATAATGTCATCGACATGTTGTGTAAGCATTATTCAAATCTGCATCGGCTAAAAAGATGTGTAGCTTATCTCCTACGTCTGAAACGATTGTTGAGAGACAAAGTACTTAACAGGGTCAATGCTATTTCAGAGCACACTGCCCTTTCTTTGAAGGAACTAATGGAGGCTGAGGAAGAAATCATTAGACATGTGCAGTACATACACTTCAAAGAAGAGCTGACAGGACAGAATGTATTCAAAACCAGTCATTTGTATCAATTGGACCCTCAGAAATCTGATAGAGGCATATTGGTAGTTGGAGGCAGACTAGCCAAAGCTCCTTTAGCTAAACAAGCTAAGCACCCAATAATACTGCCAAAAGACCATGTTTTTTCTCACCTAGTTGTCCGACACTACCATGAAGAAAACTGTCATGCTGGATGCAATTACACTATGTCTGTAGTCAGAGGCAAGCTCTGGATCATTGGACTGAGAACTATCGCAAGAAAGGTTATAAAGGACTGTCGCAGGTGCAGACATTTGTATGCACCCACGCTGGGCCAAAAGATGGCTGACTTACCCAGCGACAGGGTTTCAAGAGATTCAGTGTTCTCCTCAGTGGGGGTAGATTGTTTTGGGCCCTTTTGGGTAAAGAGAGGGCGCACATCTGCTAAGAGATATGGATGTTTATTTACGTGCATGACAGTACGATCTATTCATCTAGAAGTTTTTTTTGACATGACCACTGATAGCTTTGTTAATGCCCTCTTCCGATTTATTAGCAGGAGGGGAAAGCCGAATGTGATCAGGTCTTACCATGGGACAAACTTAGTTGGAGCAGACAGGGAGCTTCAAAAAGCTATGTTAGGCTGGAACCATCAGAACATCACTAGTCAGCTACACCAACGTAACATAGAGTGGGAGTACAATCCACGAGCTGCTTCACACATGGGAGGTTGTTGGGAAAGGATGATAAGATCAGTCAGAAGGATATTGGTTCACCGTTTAGATGGACAAACCCTTGACGATGAAGGATTATCCACTGTATTCTGTTTAACGGAGGCAATAATTAATGGAAGGCCGTTAACTCGGATTTTAAATGATCCAAAAGATGCAGAACCATTGACACCAAATCATCTGCTTTTAGCTCACAATGCTGCCTCACTGCCACAAGGAGTATTTTCTGAGTCTGATCGATACAGACGCAAGTGGCGACACATTCAACACTTAGTGTCAGCTTTTGGAGTAGGTGGACCAAAGAGTACTTGTCATCCTTACAGCAACGGAACAAGTGGACTGTGCCAAAAAGAAATCTCAAAGTCAATGATGTGGTGCTTGTGAAGGAGACCACACCCAGAAATCCGTGGCCATTGGGCAAGGTGGAGCAAGTTCATGTAGGCGAAGACGGGTTAGTAAGAAGTGCTACACTTTAAGTGAAGGCTGGATTTTTAGAGCGCCCCATACACAAGCTCTGTCTTCTAGAGGGTGCCGACTAACTGCTTACTGGAAATTTTTGGTAAAATGCTTTGTGAGTTCGCATTTTAGAGGGGGAGTGTAACTGCAATATGCATAACGACACTTATTTATTGGAAGGTGCTGCCCTCTACGGGCAGTGCAGAGAGGAAAGGACAGGAGGAGAACAATGATGGTCGTGTTTTTATTCACAGCAATGTTTTTTGTCGTTGTTGTGTTATAGTTAATAACAGCGTTTAGTTATAACCAAATTTGTGCCTTGAGAAATTTTAAATCTTGACGAAGCGCCAACGATGTAAGTTACATGAACTTAAATAATTTAATTAAGTTATGAATTCGATCTTTGAAATTTGAGAAAGTACTTTTACCAATACGTTGACTTCTTCATAATTACTAAGTTTCTGTTAATCATTTTATTTATTTTCTTACTTGTTAATTTTCTCTTTATTATTCTCTGTAGAATAAACGACTTTGCAACATGAATGAAATAGTAAAGGCTTTCTGTACATAACAAATGCTATGACTAACAGTAACATGTTGTTTAAATGTTGCTTAGTTACTAATACTGAATTAGTACAAGTCTGGTTCGGGTACAGATTAGTTTGGTCAGAGCAGGCATGACATAAATTGGCTTCTTTAAACTCCTGATTTCAGGAATCATACAATTGAGTTTTTTCTATGATAGATAAAAGATGTCAGTGACATGTGGGAGTTTATTGACGACACATTACAACCTAATCTACATTTAGAGAAAATGTACAACGGTAAACCAATAAAGCCAGGCTATGCAACGGATTTAGTTTGCAGACTTGTCGGAGTTGCAAGACTACGTCAATTGCGAGAAGCACCGGGTACGTTAAATGAAAACAAAGTCTTATTTAATTTTGTTCATTACCAAAATAATATATAAAAATGCAAGATGAAAAAAGATGATCAAAGCAGAACTATAACAATAGGAAAGTTATGAACGCATGAGGGCAGTTCTAAATTAGAAAATTTGAAAAATTTTGCACCTCCACTAAATGATGAATGATCTTTTTCTAATGATTAGACAATTCTTTCTGCTTTCCAACCTGCTATGCTTAAAACCATTATTTCACAAGACAAATACAGATAGTTCCTGTACATATTTTTAATATAACTTAACCAGGGTCTGAGCAACACCCCTAGAGGCCTTAAATATGGCACTGCAAAGATTATGGTACTCCCATATACAAAACTATACAAAGCTATAAAATGAATTTTTGTCTTTCAAATCTTGCAGAAAGATTCATTTAAAGTAAATGCTAGGCTAAGACATCAGCGTTAAATAGCTTAGAAAAGCGATATTAGATTAAAAATACATCGAGGCATCTAAAATACATTTTCTTATAAGAGGAAAGCCATTTAGCAGATCTCCCACCTAATTATTGAATTTGGAAAAAACTGTGTCAGGCTCCTCTTCTTATAAGGCCCTAAGCACGTGCTTATTTTAGTTAATTGTTAATTCAGGGCTAAATTTAGCACGATTATCATTCACTGCACTTGAAATTCGTTTTTTTCGTTATTAAGATCTGTGTTTCGTTGACAACCTTCTGGAACCGTACGGTCGAAAATGCGTGAGTGCTTACAGCTGGTCAAGTCAAGATACAAGATCATATCGGTCAGGGTGGCGATATCGTAAATATCCACGATATCCACCAGACCACTGGACATTCCAGTCTGCACTAGAACTTTGGACATTGCCTTTTTCAGGTGCTTTGTTTATGTTGTTGTTCATAAGAGTAATAAGTTTATAAGTTTATTTATTTCCACTCTGCATCTAACAGATATAATAAAAATATAGATAATTTCACTGACGTAAATATAAATATAAATGCAATATTATCCAGAAATTACAAAATGCACCATGTACATGTGCAAATTACATTACAGAATAATTTTGATGCATACAGTTCGAGCCTAAAAGCATAGCTTGACAGGCCAAACTGTACGTGGAAATCTTAAAGAAGTGATTAATAATTGAAATAATGATAATATATACATAACAGTGTGGGGGGAGTAGTGAATGAAAGATGATATGGAGCGAGAACTAAGAAAAACTGTGATCATGATTATAAAGTGTTCGGTAACCTGTTGAGCATAGTCACGTTTTATTAAGATTACTGTGGAAAAAGAATGCAGGTGATTACCATTATCAAATCTTGTTACTCTCAATACTTTTGAAATATTTCTTTTCTGACGGTTTTTTTAAAAGTTGAAAGGAAGTGACTACATTTTGAATTGCGGCTTAGTCTGTTCCATAGGACTGGTCCCATATAGCTAATGAAATGTTTCGCCATATTTGTTCTACAACATCTTGGTATATATTTATTATGTCTGGTATTGTATCTTTTTACATTTATCTTGACTTAATTTTCAAAAAAGTTGGAAATAAGTTGTTGGTTTTATACATATATATGCATCCATTAAAATTAATAACATCAACCAGAAGTAATATCTGACATTGCTTAAAATGTGTAGTAGTAATTGTGCTCCTTTTGTCTAGTTTGAAGATGACACGTAAAAATTTTTGTTGTAAAACTCTTAAGCATTCTAAATTTGTAGTATAAGTAAAGCCCCATAATGTTCTGCAGTAATTTAAATATGACAATATTAAACTGTTATATAATGTTAGAAGATGTTCGGTGTACGGTGTTCAGAAAGTTTTTAATATATGAGATAATACCTGTATTTTTTGATATTTTCAATCTGATCATGAATATATGTGGTCGCCAGTCTAGATGCTCATTCAGGATTAATCCCAGAAATTTCAGTTCTTTTACACGTGTAATTCTTTTTTGTCTATTATTAAATCGTGGTTCGCTTGAATTTTTTTATTTCGGGATCTAAACAGAATGTATTTTGTTTTTGATGAATTTAGTTACAGTTTATTTGTCTTGAACCATATAGCTAGATCATGTAGAACTGTATTTATGTAGCCAATACTGTTTTCTATTTTACGAAAGCTAAAAAAATGCTTGTATCATCAGCAAACTGAAATAAATTGTAATTTTTAACACAAAAAATGGTGTCATTAATATAAATTAGAAAAAGTAGTGGCCCAAGGACTGAGCCTTGGGGCACACCACATTTGATTAGTGCTACATCTGAAAAAGTGTTATTATATTTTACTGTCTGAGTGCACCCTATTAAATAATTCTTTAGCCACATGTGAGGCAAACCCCTGATACCGTGATAGTACAACTTATTTAGCAGAGTGTCATGGTTTACTGTATCAAATGCTTTTGATAGATCGCAAAATACTCCCTAGGATGTGCCTTTTTTTCAACAGTATTAATGATATTTTCTATAATTTTTGTTGAGGCTATTTCAGTGGAGCTACCTTTTCTGAAACCAAATTGTTTATTACTCAGAATTCTTTTTTTTTTATTAAATAATGAGATAACTGATTGTAAAAAGCTTTTCTAATATTTTTGATATAAAAGGCAATAAGGACACTGGTCTATAATTGTTCAGAGACATGGGATCATCTGATTTAAACGAAGGAACAATAATTGATTCTTTCAATTTCACTTATATTTCACCTGTAAGAAAAGATAAATTAAATAAATATTGCAAAGGTTTAGAGATGTAATCGATTGTGTGTATTACGACTTTAGGTAACATTTTGTTCTTACCAGGACCTTTATTCCGATTAAACTATTTGCAAGTACATGTATTTATTATATCATTTTCTGTTACTGTACTTGTCAAGGATTTTGTTTGTCAAATTTAGTATAGCTATAAGTTACAAGTGGCGACACCTGGCCTCAATAGTCGCTTCCTACAGAGTTTCCGGTCATTTAGGTTTCAAGGTGTACATGTGGTGACGTGGCTGTGTGAACTCATGATTAATGCCAACGATGTACGTAAATTTTATTTAGTCATTTATTTTATTTACTGTAAGCTTCTCATTAATTTAATCATATTCGATGTTTTGGTAAAAATGAATCAGTTTATTAAAGAAATTTATATATTATTTCAGATAAAATGTAATATTTTGGGATGAAGCAAATATGACTACGGGGCATGTGCCATGAAAATAGTACAAACAATAAACAGTTACACTGTGCAAATGATGACTTTGTTTGTTTGTCTCCGTAAAGCCCAAACAGTACTAATAAAAAAGCTTTGTCGGTAGGTGCCTTTAAGATATAAACATGGATTTATGTTTGTGTTTTCAGTTTATTCTGATAATATTGGTCCAATATTGGCAAAGTAATCGTCAAAAGCATTTGCCACCTCTACATTATTTTTAATTAATTTACTGTTTATGAACAACGTAATGGGTCGATTTTGCCTTTCTTTGTGCATAATATCTTTCATTGTATCCCATGTCTTTTTTACGTTATCTTTAACTGTCATTAATCTATCCCTATAATACTGACATTTTGATGCTTTTATAACTGTATTAAGTTCATTTCTATGTCGTTTGTATTCTACTTCAGATACGTTATTATTTGTCTTGTTCACTAGAGAATGATACATTCTATTTTTCCGTTTAACACTTTCTAAAATTGCTGTACTGTTTATGAACAACGTAATGGGTCGATTTTGTCTTTCTTTGTGCATAATATCTTTCATTGTATCCCATGTCTTTTTTACGTTATCTTTAACTGTCATTAATCTATCCCTATAATACTGACATTTTGATGCTTTTATAACTGTATTAAGTTCATTTCTATGTCGTTTGTATTCTACTTCAGATACGTTATTATTTGTCTTGTTCACTAGAGAATGATACATTCTATTTTTCCGTTTAACACTTTCTAAAATTGCTGTACTGTTTATGAACAACGTAATGGGTCGATTTTGTCTTTCTTTGTGCATAATATCTTTCATTGTATCCCATGTCTTTTTTACGTTATCTTTAACTGTCATTAATCTATCCCTATAATACTGACATTTTGATGCTTTTGTAACTGTATTAAGTTCATTTCTATATCGTTTGTATTCTACTTCAGATACGTTATTATTTGTCTTGTTCACTAGAGAACGATACATTCTATTTTTCCGTTTAACACTTTCTAAAATTGCTGTAGTGATCCAAGGTGTTTTTGCTGCTTTATGATTGTTATTATTTTTCTGTAGTTTAATATTTTTGTTGTAGATATCAGAAAGCTTAGTATGAAATAAATTGTATGCATCTTCGGTATTAGTTGCAGAATATAAATCTGACCAGTCACATTGATTTAAAACTTGGATAATTTTGTTTTTTATATGAACATTATAACTATGTTTGTGCACGTATTCCTTGCTGAATGTTTCAATTTTGAGATCAATAATTAAAAAAATTGGGAGGTGATCTGTTATATCTGTTAGAAAAATACCTGATTTATACTTATAATCTAGTGCATTAGTAAATATATTATCAATTAGTGTTGCTGAATAAGGCATAATTCTTGTTGGTCTTGTAACAGTAGGGAACAGATAATTGGTCAGCATTGTGTCTAAAAAGTGTCCGGTTTCGTTGGGAGAAGCATGGCTTATTAAATTTATATTATATTCCCCTAGTAAGAAAATATGTTTGTTTTGTCTATTAACAATTGCCATAGTGTTCTGTATTTTGTCTGTAAAATGGTTAGGATTTTCACCAGGTGGTCTATATATTACTCCCATTATTGTATTTTTATTCTTGCTGCTTAATTCAATGAAAAGTGATTCTATGTCTGGATCATTGATGTGGCATAGGTCTTCTCTCACTGTATAAGGTATGTCTTTCCTTATAAGCAAGCCGACTCCACCACCAGATTTGTGTTTACGATTTATACATTCAAATTCATATCCAGGCAGGGAAATGGTTACTCCTGAATCATCTTGGAGCCATGTTTCTGATAAGGCAATAATTGAAAAACTTATAGTTAATGATTCTAAATATACATTTAAATAATCAAAATGAGCTTTTAGGCTACGAATAATAACATGGATCATAGACAGTGGTGTATTGAAATCAGTGTTACTGTACAAAGATGTGAACTGATCTTCATCATAGTAATTGCTTTTTGGTACTAAGTTTGGAGTTAAAAAAATTTAAATCAGGATCTGCCATATTCGTGATATTATTGCTATCATCTGATTCAGTGCAAAAGAGATATAAATTATAATTGCACAAGATAGAACCAAAATTTGAAAAACGTGCAATATGTTTAAATTCTTCATCATCTGGTATATTATTGAACAGAAAAATAGACTGTAGACAAAGATGGCAAAACCATTCATTATCATTCTAAATATAAGTATGTGCTTATTCGTGTGAGTGTGCACGTGCATGCATGTGTGCGCGGATGTGTGTGCTTGTGTATAAATAAAACTAATATCAAACTAATATTAAACTAATAGTGTTTAATAACAGGCTGTTTATCTATTTACAAGATTCTGTTTTAGTAATATGCTGATGCTGATGCTAAAACCAGGAGCAGTAACAATGCGTCCTGTCTGAAATAACCAGTAACGCCACCTTTAAGGATTGCTGCTTGTGTTTTTCTTTTACTTTGATGAAAATTGTCTCTTGCGTGATTTTTAATTTCTCTTTTAGCAAATCTGAACTATATTTCAGATTTAATTGTTTAATTATTCCATGATAGATTTAAGTTTTACTTTCAACTGTATTTAGAGTAATTTTGGACAATTATGTTTTAATTCATGTATTAATCAAGCTTTTGCTGCTTACTCTTTTGCTAGACTGCACGTATCAATTTTGTAAATGATTTATGAAATATAAATCATAATAGAGTGCTACCAGTGTTTTTAAGCCAATTTTACAAGCTTCATAAATATTTAGTATGGAAGTGCATTAAATACTTTGTAATAATACTATATGCTTTCTTATAATGCTTCTAAAATAAACTTGTGTTATTTATACAGGTAAATTTGCCTACTACAGTGGAGGCGGCTACGTAAAGACTTTGACTCGAAATCTGACTGAAAACAAATCCATTATTAACTCTCTAAGGAACTCCAGATGGATAAATGATCACACTCGTGCTCTAATGATTGAATTCACTTTGTTTAACTCCAACACAAATTTGTTTAGTGTTATCATTCTAGCGGTGGAATTTACTGGAACTGGTGCCGTGGCTCCATATCACAGTATTATGACAATGGACCTTGTGAAATATGTGAAGACGGTATCGTGGTCTACTGCAATGGTTGAAATATTCTACTTATTTCTAGTTCTACTTTTTGCAGTCAGAGAAGTGGCAAAACTTTATCACTTGAAAACTGCGTACTTTTTTGAATTATGGAATTACATTGAGTTAAGCATATTGGTTTTGTCTGTAATGGGTGTGGCATTTTTTGCCAAAAGAACTCTTGTTGTCGAGTCACTGTTAAAGCGAAACTTCCTTGCAAAACAGTCTGCCTTTATTAGTTTCTACGAAGCTGCATTATGGGACTTTGCTGTTGAGTGTGTGCTGGGCATCCTGATTTTTATTGTAACGATTAAATTGTGGCACATGTTACTATTCAACCAAGTAATGGCCGTTTATTGTTTCACTCTGTCTCTCTCATATGCTCCAATAGTCAACTTCTCTTTAATGACTATACTTGTGTTAATTCCTTTTGTTCTGTTTGCCACTTTGATGTTTGGAAAAAACCAACCAGAATTTAACACATTGGCTACATCACTACGAACCTTAATATATTTATTAGTAAGAGCAGGTAGAGATTACTTTGTCACGATAGCCCAGTCTTCATACCTTGGTTTATTCTTTTTAGTTATTTTCATTGTTTTATCGTTCGCAATTTTACTGTGTTTGTTTAGAGTCATATTAATAAACTCATACAGGTTAGTAATTAAGAGATATAGGTACATGGAAACACATTATGATATTGTGGATCACATTAGTCAAAAAGTGGATAGAACGGTATTTAAAATTCGTTTTTCAAAGATTGTTGAATCTTGGAAATAATTATTTAAATGCAGTATTATAGAATGAAAAATTTATTGAAATGTTTGTTAAACTTAAAATGGCTGTCTCATAGCTAATTATTAACATATGTCTTGAATAAACATCTACAGTAGTACTGTTGAACATTGCTTTTACATTGCTTCAAAATTTTATATTGTCTCTGTAAAGCTACTAATATAAAGTGTCTCATATTAATCGACGTGGCATTAGCCTTTGACTTGGTGATAGGAAATACCATATTCCGCAAGAAAAATGACCACCTAATAACCTACCGTAGTGGGGATAGAGAAAGCCAGATAGACTTCCTACTCTACCGATGGAGAGACATCAAAGAGATAAGAAATTGCAAGGTTATACCAGGAGACTACGTAGCAGCACAACACCACCTGATGGTTATGGATCTCACCATAGCTGTTACGCATAGGCCGAAAAGGAAAGTCACGACGGAAAAAAGGATTATATGGTTCAAACTAAAAGAGCAGAACCTTAAACAACTCTTTTAAGACAGAGTGCTCAGAGAGGTGGACTACGAAACGGAAGAAATAAACGAATGGTGGAACAGGCTGAGTGAAAATATTATAAGGACTGGAAAAGAAATTCTCGGGGAATGTAGTGGTAAAATATGGGAAAACAGAGAAACATGGTGGTTTGGAGAAGAGGTGCAGTGGAAAGTAAAAGAGAAAAAAATGGCAAAGAAAAGATGGAGAGAAACCAAGTTGGACAGGGACAGAGAGTATTACAAACAGTTTTGTAAGGAGTCGAAAAGAACTGTAGCTGTAGCAAAAGCGGAGGCGTATGACAACCTTTATGAAGAGTTGGACACCAGGGAAGGACAGGGGAGAGTTTTCAAGTTGGCGAAGCTGAGAAATAAGAGTACAAAGGACATTAGGCATATACGGCAGATCAAAGATGAAAGGGGGCAAGTAATACGAAAAGAAAGCGATGTCCTGGGGAGGTGGAAGGAATACTACAAGAAGCTGCTGAACAAGGAAAATGAAAGACTGGTTAGGGATGATGGAGAACCGAATGAGCTGGAGGTAACAGGGGTGACAAGACAGGAGATGGAATTAGCATTAAAGCAAATGAAAAATGGCAAATCTACGGGACCGGACGGAATACCGGTGGAAGTTTGGAAAGCTTTGGGAGAAGAAGGGATTGACATATTGCACCAACTGATGAGAGAAATAGTGGAGAGAGAGGTAATTCCGGAAAAATGGAGGGAAAGTACTCTGATACCGATTTTTAAAGAGAAGGGAGACATCCAGGACTGCCAAAATTATCGGGGGATTAAGTTAATGTTCCACACCCTGAAACTGTTCGAAAGGATTCTGGATAATAGATTGAGACAGGTGGTACACATAGGACGGCAACAGTTGGGATTCATGAAGGGACTTGGAACGGTTGGCGGTATATTCACACTTCGACAGAATATAGAGAAACACCAGGAAAAGCAAAGGGCACTACATATAGCTTTCATAGACCTAGAGAAAGCATATGATAGGGTACCACGGCAAGAAGTGTGGAGAGGTCTGAGGGAGAGAGGAGTGCCAGAAAAATATGTAAGAATAGTCCAAGAATGCTACAAGAACGTGACAACTAAAGTCCGGAGTACAGTTGGTATAACAGACAGTTTCCAAGTAAAAGTCGGCTTACATCAAGGATCGGCACTAACCCCCTACTGTTCAACATAGTGTTTGATGTCATCACAGAGAGTGTGTGTATGCGGATGATATCGCTATAGTGGCTGAGAGTAGAGAAACACTGGAAGGAAAATTAGAAGCATGGAGAGCCGCTTTGGGGAGCAGAGGAATGAGGATTAGTAGATCCAAAACGGAGTACCTTATGACAGACATGAATGGGGACCAACGCGAAACAATAAGATTGAATGGGGCAGAGTTGAAAAGAGTAAAGACCTTTAAGTATCTGGGATCAATGATAGACGAGACTGCAGGAATGGAAAGAAGGTGAATTTCAGGATTCAGGGTGGTTGGAATAACTGGCGAAAAGTTTCGGGTGTGATATGCGATAAGAGTATTCCAGCGTGACAAAGGTAAAGCTCACAAAGCAGTGGTCAGACCCGCTCTAATCTATGGGCTGGAAGCAGCACCTCTAAACAAGACCGAAGAGAAGAAAATGGATGTGGCGGAGATGAGGATGTTGAGATGGATGGTGGGAATAACAAGAAGGGATAAAATCAGGAATAGTAATACCAGAGGAACAGTGGAAGCCTCGAAAAAGATGCAAGAGGCAAGATTGCGATGGTATGGGCACCTGAAAAGAAGAGGAATCTGGGAAGATCATGTGGGAAGGCAGGTCATGGAAATGGAAGTGCTGGTAAATAGAAGAAGAGGACGACCCAAGCTGCGATGGTTTAAACGTATTAACGGAGACCTTAGAGAGAAGAACATAAGTGAAGAGATGGCCAACAACAGGAATGCATGGAGAAAACTTATTCACAACGGCGACCCCGCATAGTGAAAAGCTGGGAAGAAGAAGAAGAAGATAAAGTATCTCATATTCTGCAGTACCTCGAGTACATGGTTCCTTCATCGATACACTTAATAGCAAAACAATGGTTTCCTTACACTAACTAGATATAGATCTTCCACACGGTCATATCTTGGTAATATATCTTGCCTGGGTGTAACTGCAAACCTCCTTAAATTAAACAACGCGATAATTGATTGTGCTTTTTGCAAGGCCACAATTATTTTTGCAAGTTATTAAAACTTCAATTAGCCAAAAAATTAATTATGTTTTATAATTTGTAGCAGAATGTGGCAATAAACTTCAAAAGAACTACAAAATGCATAGACCTGAGTGCCTAGTCGGGTCGTTATCATAAACGAACTAAGCCAGGTATCTTAAGACAAATGGCAGCAAAGAATATTTATGGAAGACTTAATTTAATTAAAGCCTTATATATTTATTAAGGCGTTTTAATTACAGAGTTCCCACAGACCCTCTAACCCACGCTGCTAGTTGCAGTCTGTCTCTCAGTATTAGTAAATTCTTGCATGCCAGCCGATTATTGCAATAAAACTGTTCAATGTTGTAAAGTTGAGAAAGCAGAAGAAACAGGTTATTGCTGCGTAACATGTGGCGATGTAGGTAGCAAACATGAACTTGCAAGAATAGAAGCCGATTTGGACGGTGTTGACCGACTCGCCCTGGTTGCAATATACAATTACCACAGAAAATTTTTTCACAGAAAAGTATTACATAACGTATCAGAGACCTTTGATGGGATATTACGGATATATGATGGCAATGTAGCTCAGTTAGGACAAAATTCGATAAACGGTCGTATACCTTCTGTGCATATTTTTTACACGGATCTTTATTACATATATCCAGAAGTCTTCAAGAATGCAGGTGTCAACGAGATTTACTTCTAAAGGAACGTTGGAATTTGATGTCACCGGTAGTCCGAATTTTCGTAATTTAGTTTTATGTTAATAATGGCGTTCAAGGACTGAAGCCTCCTAAAATTCATGATAGTGTAGCACCTAAAATGTGGTGATTCAGCTGATCAGTTACTTTTCATAATTTCACTTAAAACAAAACAGTATTAATTATCTTACCTGGGGTACGATTGATTTAAGCACTAATTTCAGCTTTAACATCCAGAATTTTATGTTAACAGGAAGCAACCGGAAGGGAAATTATAATAACCGGAGCTTAACGGAAGTAATTAGTTGATGTAAGAGACAAAGTTAACTACAGGATACTCTGGGTTGAGTCACAGAACAAAGATATGCCACAAGAAAGCTTAGTGATTTGAGAGAATTATGGTACACTGATCAGATAAAGTTCTCTAAATTGCCAGCACCAAAATACAGGAGACTGAGAAGCATTAGAGGTGTTAGAGGATTATAAGATCTTAACGCATATATATGATAAAGATGTGAGCCCACCGTTTCAATTGACGTCAAACTTATTGGTCGATGGCTCCGTTTCCGCTTTGAAGTAACTGCGTCGAGTAGAGCACTCAGGGTATCAGCTCCCGATGAGCAACAACTCACTTCCGTTTCCGCTTTGAAGTAACCACGTCGAGCAGCACTCAGGATTACAGCTCCCGATGATCAACAACTCACTTCCGTTTCCGCTTTGAAGTTACCACGTCGAGTAGAGCACTCAGTGTATCAGCTCCCGATGATCAACAACTCACTTCCGTTTCCGCTTTGAAGTAACTACGTCGAGCAGCACTCAGGATATCAGCTCCCGATGATCAACAACTCTCTTTAGTAAGCAACATGGCAACTAATGTTTAATCAGTGGACAAACTGATTGTAATTTTTCACAAAATAAGCAATGCAGGAGATATTTTTGCGAAAAATGAATTTAGCCAAAAAATGTTGTCACAATGTAGCAACGAAGCTTTAAAGAACTAGAAAATTCATTCACATCACTGCCTTGTAGAGTCGTTATTATAAAGGAACTAAGCCAGCTTAGCTTAAAGACAAATGGACGTACTATGTAATTATTCTACATTTAACTAATCGTGTGGTCGTTATCACTATTAACAATTAAGCGTTTTTCCACTTTTTACATTTTTCAATTCTTTGTTCAACTACAAAAATAGAATAGATTTGATTGTTCTTTTCCGTAGACAATCTTGCACAACTTACGTAACCTATAAGTCCTTATGACTTTATGGTTATCTTTTTAACCATGATTATAACCAAAAGAATAGAATAGAATACAAATTCTACATTGATATATAACACAAATTTTGGCCACATTAATCAAATACTTGCTTTGTTTAGCTTGCAAGGTCGCACATTAACCTAAAGTGCGTATTTTGTTAATAACTAAATCAGTAACGCATAGACGTAAGCGCTGCGCATTTCTTCCTATAAAAAACGAAATTAGACTATATTTCCACTAATTGCCTTGCAATTTCAAACGACAATTCAGACGATTTATTTACAATATTTATTACAATACCAGTAATAAAATCTAAACCCAAGCTCGTTTCTCTCCCACAGACTAATGAAAAGTTGTTATAAAAGTTTTTTATAAGAATATAAGAAAAAGCTTGTCCCGAAACACGAGGTAATGAACTAGTTCTGTGAGCGCCAGGCTCCCGAAAAACGCAAGCTGATTGGACAGTCAGCAGAGCTTGACTGAAAATGATTGACATTTTGTTTGACGTTAATTGAGATCTCAGGTGGCCAGTTTGATCACCATATACAGGCCATTCATTAATGTTAGACAAGTTCACATCTAATAAGTGTATAGGACTGAATCGTCTTTCACACAACATTGTAGATTCTGGAGTAATTCACCTAATGATATCGTTTGCGTAGCAAGTATAGAGATGTAACTAAGAAAAGCCTAAATCACACACACGCACGCACATACGCACGCACACACACACACACATACACACGCACGCACACACACACACACAGTTATGATGATAATAGCAGAACTCAATAACCCAATTATACAAAAAATAATCATCTCAGCAGAAGGTTCAATCAACTTAAACTCCTCGCGTAAAAGTAAAGGCAAATGTTGCATGTCAGCAGATGTTTATCGTAAGAGAAATTTTCATTTCATTGTTTATATGGAGCTATATCGTTTTCAACAGTTTTATTGACATATTGCTTATTTATTCTTTCCTGTTATATTCGGGACAAACTTCTTCAGAAATTGGGACTAACTGCCTCTGTTTCAATAACGAATAAATTGTATTGCCTGCATTCAATGACGAATGCTTTGTTCTATGTATTATAAACATTGTTTATGAAGGGAGCATTAAGATGGTATATATGTATATTTCAAAACAAAAATAATAATCCGGCACTTGTGCTGTAACCCGAAGATTTTATTTATTTTTTTAGTTTTCTCCGGCTAAATGACGTTTATTTCATGGCTGACCAACTGAAAGTAGTTTCTACTTCAGAATGTATTTTTAAGTTTTAGTGGAACAAATGAGATGTGAATGAATGAGTCAGAATTTATTCGTTTTTGTCAAAATGTTTGCAAGGAACCGTTGAAATGCCTAAAGTGAAATTACGAACTGACTGCTGAGAATGTGAAAGTTTGCAAGCAAGACGTGACACTGACTTTGAAAGAAGTTGTTGTTATAGGTTTCTGTTTCTCACTGCTTCAAGTACAATTTCCTTCAGTATGAATGTGAACATGTTCAAAGTTGAAAGTTAGTCAATTACTTTTAGTTACATAATATTTTGTTAAATTTCCCACACAAAAGAGTTTTCTGATACTTTTTCTCAAAACAATGTTATCGTTTTGAATTATGTAAATTTTTGCTTTTTGTTCTGAACAGCCACAATGTTTTGAAGCTAACAGTTTCATAGCGGGACGAGTTGCAATGTGATCACCCTGACCGGACGCTGTCCGTGGTGCTTTAGTTGCACATTCTAACTCAACACAAGTACAAAAGGCTAAACCTGCAATTCATAGATCAGTGGCCTACGGGGGAGGGGCCGTCTTGGATGTCTACTACATTTAGCATCCGAACTAGATGACTTGGTGCAAGTTCGTACATTACGTAAACAAAGCTGAAAACATGGAAAATCAAGTGACCAGTTGTAAGCTTGGTACAGGTAAATTTGGTCCTGCTAATTTTGCTACAGTGAAATTTTACCACTGGGAAAATGTTGTTTAGAGGAAATATGGTACAAACGAAGTTTTGGTACAATTCAATATGGTACAAGGTAAAAATAAATCCAGGCGCTATCTTGGTCATGACATCGTTATTTGACTTGATTCAAGTTTTTCAACTTCGCGCATTTTTTACATTTGATCAGAAAGAGTTCAGTGAATAATTGGGACTGCCACTGCCTCCACAACCGATGCCAGTAGAATCCACTAATGGCTTCCCATTAATTAACACAAGTGATGCTGTTGCCTGTCCTTCAGAAGAGAAGAATACATTGTACAGAAAGCTACATCAGTGTGACATCCATATCAATATAAGGTGTAGGTAGGTGGTAGGTGGTATAATGCAAGGTAGGTAGGTCATCGAAATCGGCCAAAGACGATCGTCATAATTATGTGAATGACCCCTAAAGCTCTTGCTATTTGACATCAATCATCTGAATCTTTGTCACGTTCTGGTTAAACATTGCAGCTGACACATCGCAAGAAAGAACAGCTGATTGCAAGACTAAATTTCATTAATTAACATTTTACCGAAAATAATTCTACCATAATGGCAAATCGCGTTTAATTTCAAAAATAAAACAAAAGACTAGTAATTAGTTTTTAGTGATTCAATTTGGTGAATAAAAAATAAATAATAAATTTTTGTATTAACGATTTTCTAGTAACAGAATAAAGTACTTTGTTTACGTCTCTGTTTGTATATTTATCCCTCTTTGTGTGATTTTATTTGTTCTTATTTGCTATGCCTGTATGGCTTCCTATATGTACCTGCTCGCCCTGTGTACTTACACTAAACCATACTGATCTATCACCTGTCTGGCTTCCTATATGTACCTGCTCGCCCTGTGTACTTACACTAAACCATACTGATCTATCACCTGTCTGGCTTCCTATATGTACCTGCTCGCCCTGTGTACTTACACTAAACCATACAGATCTATCACCTGTCTGGCTTCCTATATGTACCTGCTCGCCCTGTGTACTTACACTAAACCATACAGATCTATCACCTGTCTGGCTTCCTATATGTACCTGCTCGCCCTGTGTACTTACACCAAACCATACAGATCTATCACCTTTTCCATCTACGAACATATCTGCTTACCTGGCCACTTACACGACGTAACACATCGCTACAGCATGGAAATAAACGAAAAAGTGGAACATGTAGTGTAGTGTAGTGTAGTGTAGTGTAGTGCAGTGCAGTGCAATGTAGTGCAGTGCAGTGCAGTGCAGTATAGTATAGTATAATGTAGTATTATAGTATAGTATTTGCCTTTATAACACTCTGACTATCATAATCCAAGAATTAAAGGTAAACAATCAACCTTAGTTCATAACAAACCCAACACTATTCCTGTCAAATGCGTAACGTGCGAGTTAAACTATAAGTGCAATGATAAATTCAGGGTTCTTGTACATATATAGCAGCTTTATTTTATACGTGTGCTGATATCGTGGGTATTTACCTTGATAAAAATGCGTCCTATCTTGTTTTTATCTTTACCACACAGCAGGTGATGAAAGGTGAACAATTGGAGAAACATCCTGCATCAGTTACAATTCATATTACATAAATATCGGCTAGCGCAGAAATGTACCGAGGTTTAGACTACAATAACATTAGCACTAAGTGCCCTGCTATTTAGAAGCTTCACAGTATGAACCAATGCTGTGTACGATGCACTTACTTTTGGCTCAGAAAAAAAACTAGATTAAAGAAAACTAGATTACATAGTTTTAGTAGTTTTCGAGTTCATTTTTTGTGATAAAAATTTATATGCAAGAACCTTGAAAGTTCGTCACGAATAATTGGGAAACAACCGCGTTTACAAAGCATTCTATACATGACAGCAAAACAGTAAAAAGTTTACTGGTTTAGTAGGTTATTTAATTAATTGATTTTTATACAGGAGAAATACACTACATAATTAACAATCTTAGAAAAATTGCTCACCTTGTATACTATAGAGTTAGAGAGAGTGACAAACCAAATTTTAGAAGTTAAATCAAACATATTGTTAAATGATTGGTTTCTAAAATGTTGTGTGCTCCTTTTGTCCTAGTTACACCATACAACACGTATTACGAACACAATGTCTTCAGATAATACTAACTACGTTAGGCAAGATTATAATAGACTCAAATGTACACAGTAGTTTGAGTTAAATAGTAATATGAGTCACACGTTTAATTATTTAAAAAAGGTCTATCATAAATAATGTAATTAGTATGCTCGGTTAAAGTTCCATCTGATTAACAATTGACAGTTTCACTCGAAATTTATCTCGTCAACAATTGTTCAAGTTGTTCAAGGTTCTACTAAGTCTCATCCCGTGTTTGTTCAAGTAGAAGCTGGACTTCTGTATCGTGGACTATCCCAATTGAAGTTGTCTACCATGTCGGAATAAAGTCTGATACAGCGATTGAAAATTTGTTGTAGCGACAGATTCTGAGAGGAAATGTAGATGCCATGTGATCTCTAGTGATTGGCTCAATTGGCGGATCCATGTAGTGTGATGAGTCGCAACCTCTTGTGGCGTATATAAACCTAGACAGTCCGGTATGTGTGGAGTGAATACAACCTTAAGTTGGTGTCTTCGGGTCCTTGACAATTCACCGAAATGTGTGGGTGTTACCTGATGGCCTGCCGTAAGTCATGTTTGGTATTTGCAATGCTGACAGTATCTACATGTCGTTCTGGCAGCTGCTGGTGCTTACCAACATAGATTGCTTCTCCCCTTCCAACCGAAACCTGGTGACCACAGTGCAAGTTAGTATGAAGAGCATTTATAACCAAATTTGTATCATCAATATCACCGTGAAGCCAAGTCTTTGACAGGCAGTCAAAGTTGCACTTATGTTATGAAGCAATGTTTGGCAATTGTTATTGTTGTTGAATTTCTATTGAAGCGATGTTATTCCGATGTGCCATTAAACTAAAAACTTTGGCTTGCAAAAAATTTGATGTTTGTGAAGCCGCCGTCAGAGTCCATGCTACCGCCAGAAGCCTCCCATAGCGACTACTGCGACGCTAAGCTAGCTGTACAGAAACTTTCACGATAAGAACCGGTTTGTGGGGTTTTTTGGTTTATCTAAAAATCCCGGGTAAAAAGACAGTAGTCTAACGATATAATCTATCATACTGTTATTAGTTATTTTGCAAATGTGTTTTCTTGCACTAAGTTGTAATGAGTTTATGGTTAATCGCTTGTTGGTCAATTTGTTCGGATAACGTTAAATTTTCTCATTAAAGAAGCTGGTCAAAAGCTACTGTAACAGCCATAGATCAAATGAAACATGCAGATTCTTCAAGTATTTGTGGTGTGTTAGCACCAGTGTTCAAGTGATAATCTAGCTATTCTACGTAAGCTACTTTGCGAAATGTTAGGCCGAACAGATTATCACACTAGTCAGGCACAACGTTACTTAACTTCGTGGCTGAGCATACAGCCCTACACAATGACTGCTCATACAGCCTTCTCATACCAAAGTTTGGCCAATAGACAACCTCGAGCGCTAAACTTACCTAGTAATCTAGAGATGAAATGTCATTATGATAATTATGGTCTTAGGTAAATGAATAAGATGTGCATAGCTGTTTGCATTCTGATCGTCCTGGTTAGATATATCATCATTTGTCGTATAAAGTATAAGATTTGCAAAGAGTTAACATTTAGTATCTGAAAAGATTGACGCATTACTAAAGTTTGTATAATTTCGTTGTCTATATTAGGAGTGCACAAATGGGTTTATACAAGAAATATAATGTTATTGTGCTTTTATCGACGTTAGTAATTTTCTTACAGTTTACTCAAAGTGTCTTTGGTAAGATGAATAGTCATTTTGTTGTTGTTTTTAAAATGTTTTTGAAACATAATAGGCATTTGTAACAGCAGTAGAGCTGCTTCACAAAAAAGGGGGTGGCCTCGAGGGCCAAGTACTTGAATATTTAAAAATACATTTAACATCTTTTAATAATATTTGATTTGGTGTTTTTAACGTGGTTAAAGTATGCTAAAAGGCAGATCAGATGCTTTGGAAACTTATCATTGCAGAATTTGTCAAATTTTAATTATTTTTGAGTGGGCTTTTGCTGTCATTAGTTCACTTGATTATTCTTGTTAGTGATAGTGTCATTTGGTTGTTGTCCTCGTTTTTTGTAGATGTATAGTAGCGAAGAGTGTTATGTTACAACGGCATCATAAAAAACCGCTTAACTATTTCACTGCAAGAGGATTAAAGTTATAGGAGTAAGAATTCTGTTCAGTACAGATTTACAACTAAGTACTTGCAAAGAAACGTTTTAGTAAAGTGTGATTTATTCTGTTAAATTCACTTTCACTATAAGGCCAAGAATCTATAATACTGAGTAAATAAACACTTATTATATTAAATCTGCTGTAATTGCGCGTACAAATTTTTTGCTATTAACTGACCTTAATTAATGCCTAATGTAGATAATTTAACTGTAGGCAGGTAAGCAAATCGCACGTCTTGAAAAATCCAGACAGATGATTTAACGAAGCATAATGAAACTCCAGAAAGTGGTTAATTAAGCAATCAATGTATTTAATCCAGGAATAGTTTTTGCTGTCTTTTTGGTGTAGCGCTTTCTATATGCAAACCGATCCAGAAAACATCTTAGGTTTGGGACTGAGAAAAATTAGAAAATGGAACGTTGAAAATTCGTGAAAAGAATTGATTGAAATAAATGTATTGGCAATGCCGCATGACGTCATACTTCGCTTGACTTGACATTAAGTGCCGATCTTTAATCAGCAAACAGGCTTAATTAACAATCTTTGATTGAATTACCTCTGTAAATAGCACGCTTTGTGTGGCAATGGAAATGCAGATGAATGAAGTAGTAAATTTATCACAGCCAACATGAAAATTTACGAACGAGAACCGGTTATTATAATATTACGATCTAATCTAGTTAAATCTAGCAAGCTGTGACTTAATACGGAATATTATGGACATTTCGAGTGTTTTTCTTGATTTATCTGCGCGGTGAATAAACTCGTTTTAGTTTAAAGGCTTTTTTTGAAATCGTAGCGCACAACCATTTCCTGTTCTATAGGAGATTTTCATTGGCAGCATTGATCTCATGACTTCAGAATATTAGTTCAATATCATACCTAAAATGACAGGTTTCCTGAAAGGTTGGCCACTTTGTCGATGCTGAGGACATCTTCAGTCACCAGTTGGCAGGCTGACGTCATTATGCTTTGTTAAAGCTCTGCTTGATTCGTTTGTTGAAAAAACAGCGCCTTTAATTGCAGTAAAAAAATTTATATTTATTTTATTGCACCGTTTTTTGATTTAACCAAAACCATAACATGAGCATATCAAAATTGTGTTCAAGATAAAATCGCGAATTGTAGTAAACAGACATAGTAAACAAAACTGCAACAATAGTATTTTATAGTTATTTCGGCAGATTTTTGTTATTTATGGTTAATTTATGGTGATAAATCCTACACCCTATACTTTTTCTGTTATATATCAGTAAGACTTCTGTAATATATCGCATTTTACTTATATTTGCACATGATACTTGTATGTTTTACAAAAATTACTAAAATCGATCATATAATTTGCTACTGTAAACAAGGAACTGAAGAAGTTGAGCTATTCGTTTTATGCAAATAAATTATCAATTAGCGCCAGGAAAACCTAATTTATTATTTTCCTTGGCAAAAATTACAATTCGAATAAATCTTCTGTGCAAATTAATGGTGAAAAAATCAAAAAAGCTCAAACAACAAATTTTTTAGGAGTGTTTCTTAGAAGCGAAAAATTGATCTGGAAAGAACTTTAATAGCTCCCAGAATATAATAAAATCTTAAAAGTTAAAAATTATAAAGTCAGACATTTTCAACCTAAATATATCCTACCAGTTCTGTAAGACTCTATTCTTACCATATTATCAATATTGCAATATTGTTTTGGGGTAGCAATTATTCATCGAAGCTGGCTAAGCTTTATCTTCTTCAAAAACGTTTTGTTAGAACCATATTATTTCTACCTAGTAAAAAACGTGCTGCACCATTATTAAGAATCTAGGCTTTTTAAATGTTTATGATATAGATAATCTTGAAACTTCTGTTTTTATGTACAAGCCACAATTCACTTCCATCGTTATTTGATGATCATTTTGAGCAAAACTTATATATTCATGGTTATAACACTCGTAACAAGCTTAACTGTTAATAAAAGTTAAACTTAAATGTAATACTAATCTTCAGAAATTTTCTATTAAATTCCGCGGTTCTGTTATAATAATGGAACAACCTCAACTCCGAAATCCGTAAATTGTCGTCAGTCTCAAAATTTAAAACGATGTCTAAAGACTTGCTCCAGCAGTACAATTGATAAAACGACCTCGTCATTTTTTAGTTTCAATGAGCAACTTTATATATTGCTTATATTGGAAATATGTATCTATGTGTACAATAGATATTATGTAGGATAGGCTGCTACTGTCCATATTGCCTTTTTTAAAATGTTCGCATTTTTATACAGTTGCAATACAAAAATATTGATCATTAAGCTAACTCTTTTATTAAAACCAACAGTGACTGCAGATTCAAACGTGACTGCAGATCCAGAATGGACTACAGATACCACAATGACTACGGCATTTCCTGAATGCCATGGAGGTGTTCTAGAGGTTACTGAAGAAGGTATAATTACCACACCCGGATATCCAGAAGAAAATTATCCTGATAATGCAGATTGTAGAACACTAATCATTGCTCCAGATGGCATGGTAAGCAGGATAGAATTGTCTACAATAATTTGTTCTATTTTTTTGGCAGTGCTGCCACCTTTTGAGCCCAAATTTAGAAGATGTGGATCTTGAACCGTGCTGAAATTTTGGTCTGCTGACTGTTGATTGTTTTTCAGTTGTTAGTAACTACTGATGGACAATTGATACAAAAACGTACAGTTAATTGTTAGCACTGTTTTACTAGTGTCTGCATCTATCATGCAAAAGCATCAATTTGTCAAAAAGAAAATTATATGAACATTGAAAGAACTGTTGTTACTGTCCATAACGTTACCATATTTTTAATTTAATCTAACTTGAGCAATAAGTGTTTTAAATTTACTTACTTTTGGTTTTGAACTCTCTTAATTTGTTTAGACAGAATCACCAGAAACTATATTTTTTTGAAACACGTAGACATCACTTGCATTATTTCTGGACAGTGGCTTAAAATTTTCTAGGCAGCAAACATTTCATTCATAATGTTCAATGTGCAATATGATCGATATTGTGATGCTGATGCACTTTACATCTACGATGGCGAAGACACAGACTCGTACATGCTGGCAAAACTATGTGGTACTAAACTCCCTCCAAGTTACGAGTCATCAGGACAACACCTCTTTCTTCATTTGACATCTAACGAAGTGGTTACAAGATTGGGATATGAAATTATGGTCACATTTCGCGATGTTGAAGGTAAGCGCAAATTTTTCCTCGAAAATTTAGTTGGGTGTTTTCCGTTGTAATGTGTAGCCCAGGTTGTCAATGTGGTCATTCAAAACATTGTCATTCTGCAGTTTGTCAGTTTTGAAGATCCGTGTAGACGCTGAGAATGATGGCGAAATTTGAATGTTATTCAAGTTTGACGATATCAAGCTCGTCTTGACTTTCGTTCGCGTCGATCGTCATTCTCAGAACGAACAACTAATAATAATGCGCACTGGTGTCTCAGGCAGTAGAACCCATTTATAGCATGTGCGTAAATGCTGCGCTGTCACTAGAATAACGAATTATTAACAAAAAGCGACTGCATCAATTATATTTTGTAGGAGCATGAGAACAGAAATTTTGGTCAGCACTGTACGAAAGTTGTATAGACTTGTACAGTGAAACGCATGCCCTGTACACTTGCACTATGACAACTAACCTGCAAAAGTCGCTTTGAAGCCTTGAAAACCTGCTCTTGAGAACTGCATTATTTAGAAGTTTAAATTTAACCAGCAATCGGAAATACTCGGTGTGCATCAGTGTCGTCGCTGTGTCAATTGTCAGTGAAAACTGATCATGTTGGAAGAGTTCAGTGTTTTGAATGTCATTTTTTAAGGTCCGTGTGAAAAGAAATGTCCGTATTTTAACGAGTTTATTGCAGCCATAATTGGCAAAAACGTCATTTTCACTGCTATACTGTTTGACAATCTTATATTTGACAATCCAAGGTTAAGAAAATGTGATTTTCTAAATAATTAGCAAGTGCTATGGCGTTGGGCGAATTTAGCGACAGGCTTTGTGCCTTCATTTCTACTGATGGTTTCCAATGTACGGTATTTTTGTGATATTTGCTTTTTGAAAAAAAGAAAAAGTATCAAGAATATTGGGTAGTCACAATGGGCGGGTAATGAAAATTAATATATAGCAATAATGAGTAAATTGTGTCTTGACAGCTGACAATTTAACAACAACTGCACCACCCACTTTACCACCTTGGTGTGATGGCGAAGTTCAAAATGTTACGGAAGAAGAGGTCATATCATCTCCAGGATATCCAGATTATGATTATCCAAATTTCGTAGATTGTATGTGGCAGATCTATGCGCCTCCATCAATGGTAAGCTATGTTGTGACTTGTGTGTCATTTTTACACTAGCTGATTGAAGAAAAGCTGTCTGCATATTAGACAACTGTAGCCTATAAGCTGTAGCCTAACAGTAGAAGCTTGTAAAAGAATCCAGAAAGAAGCAGCCATTTTAAAATTGCAGCGTGGCAAACACCAACAATTTCTTTGTGATACTCGTCAAATTTGACTTTGTTTTTGTCACTTATGACTTTTTCTCGTGATTTTCTAAATTCCTAAATCTCAAGACGCAGACCAAACTTATCATACCATGAATCTCGTTGCGTGTCATGCAGAGACCTTTTTTCTGTGTTTTAAAGTTTATCAATATTAGAAGTTATATTGCAAGTGGATGTACAAAATTGTTACTTTTAACCAACAATCTAAGTTACTTACTACGTATCCTTAGCTTGTATTTTTTCAAAGTCTCTCAGTAAAAAAACAATTATTTTAAGTTTGAACTCTGTGCGTATTTTGTCGTAATCATGTTTGCGATTTTTTTATAGAAAAACTAGATGTGAGATTTTTGTGGACGGTCGCTAAAATTTTGTTGTATAGTTAAAGACTAGTGACAAATTCAGTTTTTTGGCTTTTGGCATAGATTCTGAATATTAGCTCCAATGTTATACACTTTGGAGTACTTCTGACATCCAAAAAATAAATCTCCCCCCACACACAAAACATATAGCATAGTGTAACTGGACGCCATTGCAATTTCTCATCACAGTCCTCAGATTCTCGTAACAGTAATGATGCGTAGAACATCTCTTCATTTCAGTATGCTTATTGAGTAAGCATTTAGCACTTCATCATGGAGGGGAAGGAAGAGAACCTAACCATGTATGAACTGTTGAACTATCTAGTCATGTATGAAATGCTTATTCAACAGGCCAATATTGGCTAATTATACCTATTTAACCGGTTATTGTCTTTGCAGATTTAATCGTATGCCAATTATTATTTTAATTCCTGTTTTGTTATTTTTAATTTCACTTACCTTGTAATTCAGTTGTCATTTTACCTTTTAATTTGCATTATCTGTGCAATATCACCAAGGCAGCCATTTTCACGACAGGTCATTTGAAACAAGTTTAGATGACATTGTGTAAAGTCTGAAAAAATAATCAGGGCATTCGTAGCGCACACGTCACCAACTAAGTAAAATTTAAAATTACTGTATCTTGTCAATCAATAGATTAAAAATACGTGTTTTTAATACGTGACTAGTGAGTGGTGCACCCTGGAGGGTGAGTCAGCGATATTTTACCAATTGGTGAAAACATTTTAAATAATTAATCATTTTCTTTTCTAGTTACATAAGTCTTTCTAGCAGGTAAGAAAAATGCTAAGTAACACAGATTTGCATGGAAATTTTTTTGCGACATAACTTAACATTTCCTTTTTCTTTCCTTGATTTACGTTGTGCGTATGTGACGTCATGTAATGGCGACTTCGGAACAGTATTGCGGGAGATTTAAAATGAAAGCAAACAAAAATTCCTTGCAGCGCGAATACGATATTTTACCTGAAATTGCTGTAAAGCGATATAATTTTTAATGCGATTTTTCTGAAACCTACTTCAGGTGCCCCTTTCCTTGTCCTTTAACATAATATCGAAATTGTGTAGAGAGAACAAAAAAGTTAGCCGGAATGTTGGCTTGATTAAATCCAGGGCCTTGGAGGTGCAAGGTATCCCGGCATTCCAAAATTATTTGTATACAAAGATCCATCTTGCCAGTTTTGACGGTGGTAATAAGAAATTTTTGAAATTGCTGAAAATAAACAACCAACTCGAAGAAATGAATGTTTTATTTTTAGGGCATTAACATGTCATTCATATCATTTGACGTTGAATATGACGTAATGTGCAATTATGACTCTCTTCGTATCTATGGTTGGCATAATCTCAATGACACCGATCCTCCTCTGGTAGCTCAATTTTGTGGACTTGAAATTCCATCAGATTTCTTCTGGTATGGTAGATGGCTTCTTCTTCACTTTTTTACTGATTTCTCTGTAACAATGGCAGGATTCGAGATATATGTTTCCTACGTTACAAACCCACGTAAGTAAAAAATGTTCTGTTTATTACTATTATACTTCATTGGTTACCGTATACGCTACAAAAATCTGCACATGTTCCATTTTTTCTGTGCCAAAATTATGGTGTAAAATATTGTGTATGGCAAAAAGGTTTATACTTGTTAACCCGTTTAATGTTAACATGCGTGCAGTAGGAAATGGAAAATTTTAAGCACTATCAAAAGCGCATAGTAAACATAAATATAGTAAACGCTACCTTTGGCATATACTCAGGAAAACACTTTCCTGTATCTGTAGTCTTTTATGCGGGGACAATTGTTAGGTACAAAATTTACAGATGTTTACGTTCCCCGATAGAGAAAAGTTTTTCCCCAAATTAAAAATGCAAAGTGGGTCTGTACTTACTGTAGTTATCAACTCTTCCAAACGTTAGTTGTTTTTATTCAAATTTCCATTTGAGTCATAGTTTTTTAATAACTGGACGTGGTGTGTTAATTTGTGGATATGTAACTAGGTTGGCTTTACTCTGCCTGCACAGATACAGGTTCTACAGATAATCATGGCGTAGCAAAAACAAGGGAGTTCAAGTGGTAAATAACTACTATCATTTAAATGTTGTAAAAACGATTTTCATGTTTTGCTTGTTTTAAATATCCGGGCAACATTCAGCAAGTACGACATTGCCAACAACCTTAGCGCCAGATTGCAGTGACGAAGTGCAAGTCATAACAGAAGAAGGCGTTCTGACCTCCCCGAGATATCCTGGCTGGTATCCTAACGCTGCGAATTGCAGATGGTTAATTATAGCTCCATACAAAAAGGTAAAAATTCTTTCTGTCGAAAAGATGAACACCAATTAGAGACTTAGTTTTCAACCCTTTTATGCGTTTTGGGCATATGATAAATAATAAAGTAAAATAACTTATTTTCACTGTTGTCACTGACTCATTTGTCCTAGTTTTTCTGTGTGTGTATGAAACAATTCAGCATTGTACGCCCGTTTTCTGGCAGTCTTGCATGCTTATTGAAACAGACATGCTATAGTTTGTTGACGAAGTATTTGTGGACATGTTCATACAAATAACAAACTTTTAATGGCTGTTGCAGTAATGAAGCCATATAATTATTGTAACTAATTATACAATGGGTATTCTCTGCATGTTAATGTTCAATATTTGGGCTTTATTTAAGCAATGGCAGTCATAAATAAGAACGACGGCGCTTCAATGACTATTAGTCATCCATTTGTCGTCATTATTTATAGGCGTTAATGCCATTCTTAACTCTCCGTAATTAGTGACAGGCGTTGATGACCATTAACGGCCCATCTTTATCAGCAACAAAGCTACTGAGGTTCTGAAACTATTCACTAAACAATGGATAAGTAGTAAAAAAATTGCCAATCGCGTTATTATACTCAAGAAGCTTGTGGTAAATAAATCTATACTGTTTCAAATAAAGATAGTATTAGTAATAATAGTAATATATAATAACACAAGTTTTCTTAAAGGGGGGAATATCATGAAAATCAAGTTAAACTTTTTTTTATAGTTGCCTTCCCAGGGAACAATTTGGCGAAATTTTTTAGCAGTACGTTGTCTAATTAATGATTAATTAACTATTTTGTATCTCACGGGAAACGCCATGGAGCTGCACTTACGCCTCTCATGGTGAAAAAATTGAACTAGCGCAGCTCAGGCTGATGACGCAACAGAGTGTAGACGCAGCCTCTGTTGTGATACTGTCGTGGGCGACTAGGCTAAAAATAAAGCTGTTATAACTACATTACAGCATTTGACATTGGTTCCGATAGGTTGTCGGTTGATAGAAGCGATTGTCCTTGCACTCGTTAACATGATTTTATCAGAAGCGATATTTTACTACTTTGGAAAGTTGTAGGTCCATTACAGTATATTCCAATAGAGGTAAACAATCAAAAGTAGACTGGCCTACAGCATATTGTGAAAATTCTTGTGGCATTAATTGAAAACATCGTCAGCAATACAAGCTGCAAAAGTGTGGGCATTGGTAACAAACGTTCTTTTCTTGTAAAACAAGTCGATATAGTAACTTCATTCTGCTAGAAGAATTAATGAATTTGTAAACTCAGAGAAACTCACTGATTATTTTTTATTATAACTCTATTTTATTATATATATTAACATAAATACATACATAATACAGTGGCCGCCGCTTATTATGGACACGGTTATTGTGGACAGTCGGTTATTGTGGACAACTCGCGAGGGACGGAATTTTCCCCTAATAAAATCCGCCGGTTAATATGGACAACCGCCGCTTAATATGGACAGCGAACATTCTTGGCACGTGAACCAGCCGTGCCAACCACGGCCTGCGCGCGTGATTGAAAAGAGCTTCCCGCTCTGCTGCCTGTGTGAGTCATTGCATCAGTCAGTTCGCCGTTTGCCGTGGCCTTGAGAGCTTCGAAACTGTGATAACTTCCTTCCGTTCAAGGTTGAGAGAAAAGTTTCCTGCCAAACAAACTCGTCTGACTTCTTTTTTTCAATAAAACAAGAGACGAGTTGATACAGACAGTTTTTTGCCTTTTTTAATGAAGGGGAAGGGTCTTCATGGGTCACTTCGCTTAATATGGACAGCCGCTTAATATGGACATACACTGCTGGCCCGAGGTGTCCACAATAAGCGGCGGCCACTGTATATATAAATTCCCTCTATTTGCAGAGAAACAAAACTGCTTTAGCTGTTGCCATGTTTTCCACGCCTTTTTCCTGGTATCTAGCATGTGAGCATTAAAATTTAATTGATTGTCCACTGTGACCCCCAGCACTTTGCTTTTTCTTACATAATCAATAGGATTATTCCCAAATTTGAGGTTTGGTTGGTCTGGTTCCCAACTCAAAATTTTGGAGTTCTTGTACAAAATGGCTTCAGTTTTGTTTTTGGCACAGTTTATGTTCATCCGCCACTTCTTACTCCAAGTGTACAGTTTATCACAACATTTTTGTGCTTTTAAATAACATTCATAGTTCGTGTCAGCTGTGATTAGCAAAAAACCATCATCTGCATATTTAAATTTTTCACAGCATACTTCATCATCTATAGATTCAAACATGTCAATAACATACAACAAAAACAGTAATGGTGACAAAACGGAACCTTGTGGGAGACCCAACTAACAATTGTACTTTGGAGATGTATGACCATTAATACGTAAAACAATATTGCAATTTTTTAAAAATGTACTAATAAGACACAACATGTTTCCTTTAATACCATATTGATACAACTAGTATAATAGCGCATTTATCCAAACACTATCGAAAGCTTTTTGAAAGTCGCAAAGAATTGCAATGCAGTTTGTTTTAAGTAAATTTGTTCTAGTCAGGTTAGACATAAGCCTGACCAAGTAGCGTACTGTACTGTGTCTGGGCCTGAAGCCTTCTTGCTCATCAACAATAATGTCATATGTCACACGATTTTCAAGAAGCTTTTCTGCTAGTTTTCCATAGTGGGAGGTAATGCTGATAGTGTTGTGAATAAATTTATAAATCGATAATTTGGTAGCAAATTAATGGAGTTATCAGCTGAATTAGATTCAGTTGATAAATCTCATGCCTCATTGATTTTCATAAGATAAATTTATTGGTTGACAGAGAAACTCACCCAGCTGATAAGTACGGATTTAATGCGACGCAAATTATTGCACATTGTAGAGAAATACAGGTGTGTCTTGTATAGCATATTGGAGGAACACAGGTGTCTTGTTTAAGCGAAGACACTATTGTCTTGTATAGCCACATGCAGAGTTACAGTTAATTAATGGAAGGTCGGTAGTAGGCAGATGTCTTATAACGGTGACATTATGATCGTCACCAAGGTCTCTACCAGTGCTCGGAGACATTGGACGGGGAGAAGTCTGAAGATTTGCCGAGGACGGAAAGAGATCTCACAGAGCGAAAGAATTCGAAGGAACACCTTGCTGATGTCAGAAATTGCATGGCAGGGGATGTCACCTGCCGCCGATGCTGCCATATGGTGCAATCTTTAGCAAGGTCAGCTCTTCGAGATATAAACTCTAAGTTTTAGACACACACACACACACACACGAGGAGCGACGTGAGTTACACATACCCACGCACATCGAGGAGGAGAGTCTGACAGTGTGTCCGAGACAGCTTCTAGGAGAGAAGAACATCATTTGACACCAGCGAGCGTAGAGGAGTTCTGCGTTCTCAGCAATAGACTGGGCACTGGATCAGCGAAAGTCTCGTTAAGCTAATAAGCTGCTATTTGGAGTTGACCGAGTGTACGGGGTACATTGGTCAATCTGCAAGTTAAGTGTACTTAACATATTTGTATCTGAGAGTAACTCTGCATAACTGTGGTTCACATTGCATTAAGCACCTTAAGTGCTGCATACTGAATCGTTGTCAAGTAAATCGTATGAGCATCTTCTCTGGAGCAATACATTAATTGTAAACGCTCACCAGCGTATAAGGATAAATCCTGTAAAGCATACAAGATTAGATAAAGTGTATTCTGTAATTGAATAAATTCAATTCACTGTGGTAACGTAGATAACCAGTTCTTGTATGATTAAGAGCGTTCAAAGCAAAGCAACACTAAATCCTAGATACGAACTTGAGAGATTCGCATTGTACTAACTAAAGCTCAATTGCGGGAGCTACGCTCGATAACTTGAGGGAAGAAGACCTCCACTCACAACGCAAGGTCAAAGTGACAGACTTGAAGGTCAGCATCATTGCCTGATAGACTTAACTAAAGTCCTCGGAGTCAGGTGATAGAATCATCTTATAGCGAACAGAGAGCAAATCTGTAAAATCTAAACTAATGAAAATACAATCTGTACAATATATAGATTTAGTTCACGATCACTCAATACGGCTACATAAAACTATACGATCACTCTATCGAGAAAAGGATCGCTACAATAGGCCTATAATTATTAGGGTCACTATAATCGGACTTGCCATTGTTTTTAATAAATGTAACCTTTGAGTCATTCCATGGCCAAATATTGCTCTCTAAGCAAATGTTGGCTATATTGAGAAAGGTGGCTTTAGCCCAAAATCCCATGTTTTTTATCATTAGTGGATGAAACCCATGAATGTCTATGCTCTTGTTATTTGTTTTAACACTTTTTATCGCATTATTTAGTTCCCTCATGTTAAACCTATCATTAAGCCATGTATGCTTCACAACTATTGGTTGATCAATTTGTTGGTCAACAATTTCCTCGATTTCTTCAAACCATGCATTATCAAATGAATTGGGATTTATATGTTCTCCACTAAAAAATGTTTTGTACATGAGTTTACTTTTGTCATCATCACTTACGTAATCTTTACCCAAAACTTTTAGGCTTTCTATTTCGTTACTGAATTTAGTTTCAAAAACGCGTTATACGTTTTCCAGAACTCCTTGCCTTGTGCTGCATTTAAATTTTCGGAATTTTCGTCAATCCACTTATTCATTTCTAAATGCAGCGCGTCACTAAACTCTGACGTGGCTTCCACATAAGATTGCTTGTTTTCGTAATTGGACATCTGCAGGTAATTTCTCCTGCAAAGCCTCACTTTATTATTTAATTTTGTTAATTGACTAGACCAGAAAGGTTGGCTAAATTTTGTTATCATTTTCTTATTTAGTGCTTCTTCGTTTGCATTTTCTATGATCTTTCGGAGCTGTACCCAAGCACTCTGAACATCTTTGGCCTAAATAAGTTGATTTAGTTCATGAAATTGTTCTCTTACTTTACGTTTCAAAACACCTGACCATCTTTACCAATCACTATTGTTAAAATCGTACACACAACGAACTACTTTATCATTTTCCGATAATTTACATTTAATTTTGTTCATAACAGCAAAGTGTCCCATTTGGGGTGCTCCCGAAAAGAACTCTGTATCTTTCTCTACATATTGCTGACAAAGTTGGGCAGAAAAGTTTTGCGTAGCTAATATAACATCAATTGTACTAGAACCAGTTGCAGGGTTCGTTTGGCGTAATAATGACGTGGACACCCTTGGCCTGATTTAAGAAGTTGTGAAGTTGTATGCCCTGTTCATTGTCAATCCTATCCCAGAGAATATTATGGGCGTTTAGATCGCCTATAGCCGCAATACTGTATATACCGTGTTTACTGCCGAAAGAAGCTGCTTTCTTCTACATTAATAACCATTTTCTCATTTGTTCAGGTGAATTTGGTTTTATATATACAGATCCTATTAAAATTTTAGTATGTGGCGTGTTTAAGATAACCCATACAACATCTAAATCTGAATCGCTTGCATCTGATAAGTACAACATGTTACTGGCAATATTTTCTTTTATATACAAGGCTACTCCACCAGAGTAATTGCTCACGCCTTCTTTGAAACTCACTGAAGCATAACTATAATGCTAGTGTGACAATTTTTAGTGACAGCTTCATTTCATCAGCCTTGACAAAAAATATGTGAACCCCATGGACACATAGACTATAACATATTAGCTGTATGTCAGCGATGTATGTCACGAATCTCGTCACCAGAGGTGCAGGCGCAGATACATGCTCAATGGCAGCCAAGTCAATTGTTCGTTTTGTGTACAGTTTTATCCGAACTTTTGCCAAGGATTCTCAAACATGAAATTTTCGTGAAGAATGAGGTACGTATTTCTATTCGCCATATAATCATGAGTTATTCAAGCCCAACTTAATTTTGGTGATATTCCCCTTTTAAGTGACATTAATGACAAAAGTGAGCTCCAAATGAAAGATATCGGGCCGCAAATGGTCGAAATGTCCAGGAAACTACTCTTATATTAAAATTTGTGATAGTATTATTTCTGACGATGAAGATAGTTTATGAAGCCAATTTATTTATTGGATAGTGTGGCCGAAAGGGGGGCCTTGTAATAGTTATTTCTTTTTGCCGAAAGGCTGGATAAGTACAGAAGACCGGTACATTTTTCAAAAAATCCAGAACATAAAACTGTGATTGAACACGCATGACACTGACTTATATGCATAGCTAATCATTGCCGAGTACACTCTCGAAATGGTATAAAAGGCATAATTATGTCATTTCTTACAAAATTTGAAAATAAATAATAAAATAATGATTATTAATTTTATTCGTAAACAAATATTGTCTATTAAAGCACTGTATTGGTAGCTATAGAACTATTGCTGATGAGCAGTTTCTCAAAAAATGGAAAATTGACATAATCCCTTTTTGCACCAAGCCATGTAATTGTTATTATGTAAAATTTCAGGTTAGCGTCCTATCATTTACAGTGTAATTCATTTCTTTTCAATTCTATATGATTTATAGGCGTGAACGCTCTAAAGGTATTGCAGGGACTCGTACGACAGGCGGTACTAATTTGCTTGTGTTTTAATTACTTTAGTTTGCACGCATTTCCTTCAATGCCTTTGCGGTTGAGCCCCATTCCAGTTGTGCCTCCGATGCTCTCTACGTTTACAGTGGCAATGATACGTCATCACCATTACTGGCCACACTGTGCGGTTTCGATATTCCACCTGATTACGTATCATGTCAGCAACTATTCCTGCATTTCACAACAGATAACACTGTACCTTTTAGAGGTTTTGAGTTAGAAATCACTTTCACTTCTAGTAAACCTCTTCCGCCTGAAAATCATGAACTTTTTGAAAAACAGCCTAAAAATGCAGATGTTATAAGTAAAGATAATGTAATGCTGGAATGTACAATGACAGAGACCTTTCTGAAGCATTCCTGCTACACGAATTATTCTTGTATCTGGACGCACAACAATGAAGTAATCCCAGTAGACGAAATGGAAAATATTGAATACCTTGTTGATTTGGAAGATGATCGCTTGGGAAGTGGAAATCACAGTGTTCTAGTCAGTGATATAGATTATTATCAGAGAGATGGGATCTATAAATGTGGATGCAGAGTTGATTTACATCAAGGTAAAAGAACATAAACTCCATTTGGCATTATATCTTGCTTTTTTTCTTACACTCAAGTGAAATTTATTTTGCGGATTTTTTATTTTGCTTATATCTAAAAAAGACACGATTTCTCACAGACCCAAACAAGTTTTGAGATAATCGACATAGCATTATTAAAAGGCGTGAATGTTTTTTGCAGTTTACACATATTCAGAAGAAGGAGAAGTAAGAGCTTTTGGTACGTAGCTTTGCTACTGTATCGAAAAAATCAATTTTAAATGACACTGTGGCATTACTTGAATAACTGGCGATAATATAATATCAAAGTTTGATTTAGCCTCACAATCTTCGCTTCTAATGTAATTTGTAAACGTAATTGGTAAATAAATGGCTTTAATTTTTATTATAATTTGACAGACCAGCGCAACGTACAAGACAGCGTAAGAAAATGTAAGGCACACTTCATGGATGGATAGATGGGAGGCCAACAAACCGATGGCCAATCTGATAGAAGGAATGATAGACAGACAAACAGACTGGAGAGCAAACTGCCAGACAGCAGAAAAGACTGACTGACTGACTTCGCTGATATGTACGGACCATGCAGTCCTATTTGATCGTCAATGAATGCACTGTACCAGAAAACTGGAAAATTTAAACTGGACATAATGCACTGTTAAACATTCAATTGACTTTAATTAAATTGCATTTGGAAAAGTATGCTAAAAGCCTTGTTGGACTGCATGTGTTGTCTAGATTTTAGAATTTGTAATCACCCATCCTGCCAATAGCCTTACTGCACTGCATGAATATTGATTTTAGAATTTATTAGCATCCATTTTACTCTTTTTTGTTATAAACTATGTAATCACTCATTATTGAGAGACATTTGTCATATTTATGAACAGAAATATACAATAACACGTACAGGATTATAATTTAACAGCTGCTGGTTGCCTGGGTGAGGTCTTTGACATAACAGAAGAACGTCTTCTCATATCACATCCTGGATATACTCAACAGAATTACTTTAATTATGTTAACTGTAGATGGCGCATCACTGCTCCAATGGGAAAGGTAACTAGTCTGTAATAGTTATTAGTGCTTCTTTGTAATTTTTTGTGATCATAATATAGGGCATCTGAAGACTATATATAATTGTTCGTATAATAATTCCGCAAAATAGTCTCATATTGATGTTAATAAACAACTGTACCACGTGTAGATGCATGCAACTGATATTATCATTATCAAGCAAATGATATATGCTCTTGAATAACGATGACGCCTAATTTTTGAGAAAAGTAACGGAGAACAACGTTCAAGTTGAATTTTATGACAAACTTGTAGGAGCTTGCATAATGACTAACTGCCTGGATGTGCTAAGTTCTAAATATCTTCTTATGGTCAACATCAAAATAAGTCCATATTTACGGTATCTTAGTTTGACTTGTCACACAACTCTATACGTAGGTGGCTTCTGAATTTCATAATAGGATAACTTTATTTGGTATACTTGTTATAAACTGAATTTTAATCCACAATTTTAAAATACAGTAGAAATTTACATGACTAATACTTGCTTTATAATTACTTTCTGCTGCACGAATTCTTGTTCTTATATTTGCAGACAGTATCCATATCCTTCAAGTCGTTTGCTGTTGAGTACCATACTAACTGTGCTTACGATGTACTTTACATCTATGATGATAGTGACAACAATGCGATGTCCATGATAGCTAGACTCTGTGGCTACAATCTTCCACCAGATTACCAGTCTTCTGGACAAGCAATGTTCCTTCACTTCACAACTGACGTTATGGTAACAGCTGCTGGTTTTGAAATTGAAATTAAATTCTTGGATGTTACAATTTTTTACGATGAACCACAAAATGCAGACGTAGTTAGTGGAGGAAGTGCTATATTAGAATGTGTGGTATCTGATGCATTCATCAGCAACAGTGAAGAGTATTCCTGCATTTGGAATCGAAATGAAGCTGACATTATTGTAGAAGAAACTGACTACATTGAATACTTAATTGAAGTAGAGGAAGATCGTCTCAGAAGTGGAAATCATAGTATAAAGGTCAGTGAAATAGATGTTGCTATGCGAGACGGATTCTATAAATGTGGTTGCAGAGGAGACCCTACCCAAGGTAATCATTATTAGAGTATTGATATTAACAACCATTCTACTGGCTATTATCTATGTTAGTAAGCCTATTAAAAATAATCCTAAAATTCGTCCACAATCAGTTCTGCAATTAACACGGCAATTAACATATATCACACAAACTTTTAAATAGACTGTCTGCTTTATATGTGCAGATGTATGCAATATTATGATGACCTTCTCTGAAATAAGTTTAGAAGCTTTAGAATTCATCGAACTGACATTTAGAAAACTGGAATGATACAAATTAGAAGTATTTCAATTTTTAGCCCTTTCTTTAAATCATTTTCAGTTCTTGAACTTCAACTATTTTCGTTTGTGGCGTTTTGTTTTTGATAGTTCTTTTTGCAAAATAGTGTTTAAGCTTCAAAAACATTGCCTGCAGCCTTGCTTTAATATTTTAAGTAAACGCCTGTTTTAATTTCTCTAATTTTGTGCTATTCTGGTACATTTTTTCATATATACCTTGTGTTGTTTGTATGTGTACCTCTATATGTGACAATGTATGTATAGATGTCTCATTCTTCTCAGAGCATTTTCGATGTAGCTGACAATTAGTAGCATGTAAACATGAACGTGCAATACTGTTACAATGTTTCAAAATTATGTGGCTGCTGAAAATAACGTACTTTACAAGTGACAGAGTATGAGTGAGACTACTTGTTCCATGTCTGCTCAGCGGATGTCTGCTCCGCTACTTGCACGCAGTGTTATTTCAGCAGCTGGTTCATTTCATATCTTAATTTAATCAGTACCCTGTTGTAAACGAGCTTTGTTCCATTAACTTTTCTCCTGAATAAAACATTTTGTCAAATTTTTCAATAAATGCATTAAAGTGAAAACATATAGCTCACGTTTTCTCACCTCATTTAGATATTAAATTCTGCTTATATTTAAATTCTGGAAATTTTGCCCTTCATATATATATATATATATATATATATATATATATATATATTCTTTTTGTGATGATTTGAGATTATAGAGATTTAAGATTTCTAATTAATTTTTTAATTAATGTAGATTTTAATTTTTTATCTGTGATTATTTTAGATTATACATACACTGAAGAAGTAGAAGTAAAAATAGTCGGTAAGTAGAAGAAAACAGAGTTATCCGCCATTTTAGTTACAATATTTGTAAGAGGGAAAGGATTGTGTAATATTCTGTTGACAGTGAAGTTAAAGCAATGTTTTGTTAGATGGGCATGAATGTTAAAAGAAGAAGGCATATGATGAAGGCATTATTTAAATCATATTTTATTTAAAAACAGGCCTGTTCAGTTTCTTTAATGAAGATTAGTTGCTATTATCTAGTCTAGTTAAGGTAGATGGGGTGAGACCCTGTATCGACTATCACAACACTTGACAAAGTCAAATGAATTGACGTAGAGCAAGCAGGACCCAGCTGTACTACTGCAAACATTATCCATTTCTGTTAATGTACATTACATTACAGCAAAACCCCATTATATGACTGATCCCGCATGCAACACCGAGATAGAGGAAAGAAATACTGGCTTCCTACAATCTCCTGTTTTCTGTTCCTATCCGAAGTTTGAGAGTGCAACTTGGACAATAACTGCAACAGCCCACGATACAGTGACAGTTACACACTATGATGTCGGCTACAGTTATTACTTTGATGAATATCAAAGTTACTTGGAACCAACTACAAGCAATCATGCCTACGAGGAATGTTTTGAAGCCAAGATTTACATCAAAGCACAAGATCTGGAAGATGGAGAAATTCTTGATGTTGTCTTCAAGGTAGCTAACAACATCGGTCATGTGGATAAAAACTGTAGGGTAGAAATCATTGAAGGTATGCCAAAATTTAGACTCATTGAAATTTAAACTAAAAAAAATTCCTCAAAATTACTACTCATTGGTGTCAAAGTTTATTTCAGACTACACAACTAAAAGTTGAATTAATGCAGCGTAAAACTAACATCATAAAATTTTACAAAAAACAGCCAACAAAACAATGGAATTGTGAAACCTAACTACTTTGGCACAGGAAAAATTGATTAAAATAATTGTCCCCATAGTAACTCTAACCCTAAACCCATATTTGTCTAGGTTTGCCATTTTTTCTGCGGCATTTTTCCTGCCTCAAATTTAGCATTGTCTTTTTTCCTATGTTGTAAAAATGCTGACATCGTTTTATGACATGAGAACGTCCGCACAACTAGACACCTCCAGTGTTATATCATCATCTATAACTTTAACATTTTTATGAAAATTGACATTCGCTAGTGATAAAATTATGCGGTTTTGCAGCTAAAGCATCTAGTTACATAACCTGCATTACCCGTAGCCTGAACGTCGCATAACAGCAACAACAACAACAATAACAACAAAGGCAATAATGATGATGATGATGATGATGATGATGATGATGATGATGATGATGATGATATCATAAAATTTGGTGCAAGCTGGTACAAGCCATACTTCTGCTGGTAGCTAAAGGTCATATGTTTTTCCGTTTGGCTAAATTTCCTGTGTAAATTTCTAGCAGATAGAATTTGGTACAAAATTATTTTGTAAAGCTAGCTTCGTCTCTATGACTAACTACTTTATTACTTCATCTGAATCTAATAACAGAAAATCCAAGCACCGATGATTCTTGAACAGTGCAGTGTTATGTCCTGTTGAGATGAGTAATATAAGTTAAAAGAAACTACGAATAATCATAGCAGATATGCTGCTAAAACACATTTAATTTATTAATACAAATTTTTGATTGCTTTACGCTCTCACCTTCACATGTGCTGAGCTGATATTGTTGAAACAGTTATTGCATGCACTGTTGCTGCTATTTTTAAAACAGTTATTGCTGGCACTGTTGCTGATATTGTTGAAGCAGTTATTGCAGGCACTGTTGCTGCTATTGTTGAAACCGTTATTGCTGGCACTGTTGCTGCTGTTGTTGAAACAGTTATTGCTGGCTCTGTTGCTGCTATTGTTGAAACAGTTATTGCTGGCACTGTTGCTGCTGTTGTTGAAACAGTTATTGCTGGCACTGTTGCTGCTATTGTTGAAGCAGTTATTACAGGCACTGTTGCTGCTATCGTTGAAACAGTTATTGCTGGCACTGTTGCTGCTTTTGTTGAAACAGTTATTGCTGGCACTATTGCTGCTATTGGTGAAACAACTATTGCTGGCACTGTTGCTGCTACTGTTGAAACAGCTATTGCAGGCACTGTTGCTGCTATTGATGAAACAGTTATTGCTGGCACTGTAGCTGCTGTTGTTGAAGCAGTTATTGCAGGCACTGTTGCTGCTATTGTTGAAAAAGTTATTGCTGGCATTGTTGCTGCTATTGTTACTATTGCTAACATGCAATGGTCGCTCCCAAAAGCAAATAAAAATTTTACGATTTTCAGGTGAGTCTGATATAAAGCTTGTTGCAATACTCGGTGTTGTATTTGGATTACTTGCTCTTATCATTATCGTTCCTACCATGGTGGTTGTTTGTTCTTCCAACAACAAGAAGAGCAGTTCTGGACGTGAGTATTCTAGCAAGTTTATCAATATAATACTATTTTTCCCGAAAGCCACGAAACGCACTTTAGGTACCTCGAGGTCAACAGTAATATTAGCATTTCAAAAATCTCCACAATAGCTTAAGCGGCTAAGAACAAAATGATTTTTTTAAACATGTTTTACGTACCTTTCTCAAGTCACAGTGATATGAGCTTGCCAAAAATAAGCTCTCCTAAGAGTGAAAATTTTATACTAGTTAAAAATTACAGAAAAATATATGAGATTGCAAATGCGTTTTCTCATTAACTGTATGTTGTTTTTAAAATAAAATGTGTTATTCTAGCGAACCTAACTAATATAACATAATATTTGGATGTAACAAAAACGTCCAAACAAGTAAACAAACCAAGCAAACAAAACAAGCAAACAGACCAAGCAAGATTAAATTCTAAAGCTCGTAGAACAACCCATAGAAGCAGATGACAGTTGAATGTTTAGATGACTTCAGCTGAAAAATGAAATGAATGAAGTGAGCTAAGAGAAGATGGCATGCTAATAATGAAATGCATCTAGAGGGCTTGTACAGTTTGCTGCATATATTTTTGCTTATAAAAATGTTACTTAAGGCAATTACACACAGTGATACATAAATTGCGTTGAAATCAGGTAAATGTAGGTGTGATAAGCTACGAATTTTTAGGTCTGATTAGATGCTGTTATTCCTGCTCATGTCAATACTAAGTTTTTTACAATTTAATGTTATATAAAGGTGTATGTATGACACATTTTTGAAAGTACCGTTCATATTTTGACTCACATATGTAAACTTATTTACATATCATTCCAAGCTATCTGATCTTTTTTACGACTAAAATAAAACAATGATTGGCGACCCTCATTGCAACATCGTCTCGTATCTCGATGTACAAATTTGTCTGTCATGATGAAGATTTTAAGAGGTTCGTGATCTAATTAAAAGGAGTTAGTTTGATTAGGTGGTGAAACGATATAATAAAGTCCATATTTTCAATTCCCATCTGGAAGTTTCAGCATTGAAATGATAACATTCAAAATTTGCGAAAAATAGCGTTTATACTCACAGAACAGTAATTTTTTGTTTAACCCTTTAAAGTTATGCAAATTTAACGCCATCGTCATTAGCTGGTGTTCTTTTGTCTTCAAAAGCCTTTAAGACTCATGGTCTCTTTCATTGTTTCGTTTCAGAAGAAGCTTCTCACAATGCAGGAATGTCATCTGTGCCTGCGAACAGCACGGAAGCTACTAAGGTGCCAATGAGCAGCAAGGAGATTTTAGAAGCCAATAATTTACATAACGTGTCTGAATCTTTCTAAAGAAAACCAGCTACATACCCCTATCAGCAATGGAATGAGAAAAAAACAGCGATTCTGTATTTTCCCGCTAGTAGTAAATCATTTTCACACACTATATGATGACGATGATGATATGATGATGATGATGATGATGATGATGACGATGACAATGACATCGACACTAATACTTTTAGAAAAAAATTCAATATTTTTTTCTCAGCAATCTTCTTCATTCTCACAAGTTTGCTAATACATGGTAGCAACAATGACACTGGTAGTATCAGACACAGGTGGCAGTGGAATGGCGGCAGCGGTGGCAGTGGCATTAGCAGTGGTGGTGGTGAGAGGGGGTCACAACAGCTATGATGGCAGCAACGGCAATAGTAACAATAGAAGTTACTATTGATGTAGTAACAACCATACTATAATAATATTGCAGCACCTATAACAGTAGCAACTTTTCATTTTACTAACATATTCATGTGCGCCAGCTGAAACACAAGTTGCATGGCAGTGAAGTGGTTAAGACAAAAGTGCTAACACTAGCAGGCAAACAGAAATACACATATTATCTCACATTCTTTGACAGCAGGCATAGACATTTTTACTTGGAATCCACTCTAATCTTATCAGAAATATACATTACGGACATAAATATTACTTTATTTCGGTGCGTCACAATGTATAAACGCTACTTTACTTGGACACAGCAAAATATACTTGACTTCCGGTTTTCACTTCTACCTTATTATTATTATTATTATTATTATTATTATTATTATTATTATTATTATTGTGCTTTTTGTTTTTTTAATAACTCACAAACGCACCAGGCTAGGGTCACGAAACTTATAGGGCGCACTCCCAGGATAGGGGGACTTATGCATGAGACTGTAAAGCTTCTAGAATTCAATGTGTTTTTATTGACTGCAGATGGTCGTTTTGGCAAATAATGCCATCATCAATGCTAAAAATTAAACAAAAAGAAATAAGCAATATCTTTGTGACACTCTAATTACCAGTGTTTATTCTACTGAATAAATCATACTATGAAGGCACATGAGATTTAGCATGTACGTGGTAAAAAAATTTACGTTCTACATAGAATATGTTTCTGCGCAAAATACTCTATAGTATAGAACCAATATCATTTTTTGACAGTATGAATGATATTTTCTATGATTTCTGTTAGGTCTTTTCTGTAGAACTGTTTTAGATTGATTCAATTTTAATGGACATGTTAAAAATGATAATTTAAATTACTATTGCAATGATTTGGAGATGTTATTAAAGGCGTATATGACAATGTTTGGTAATATTTTATCCTAAAATGGGCTTTACTCCGATTAAATGATTCTCAAGTATTATGTGATTTTCTGTTATTGCACTAATAAAAATGCTTTGTCTGCCTGCAAATAGAGGCTCATTGTACTACTTATATAATATTAAAGATTTATCGTTTTCATCATCGTAACGCTGTTGAAAAACAGCCTAACGGATTCTTGTACACGAGATTCGCAGAAAAGATCATAACCACTGACAACAATATAAACAATCGCATTTTTCTCAACCACATAAAGGCAGCTAGATTCACCCTAGTGTGAGAATATTAACATTGGAAAGGCCGAATGTGGTTGGATGGCTATAAGAAACACAGGACTATTTGGTCACTCTGATACGTTGGCCTGGTGGCCTAAGATGTCCAATTTGATTTATTACCTTAAGTAATATACAGTACATAATTGAAGTTTTTCCTTCCACAATTGCAAATTTTAGCATACTCTAAAAACTTTTAGGTGTCAAAACTAGAATATGTACATATTTGTGTTTATGTTTATGATATTTCGTTATTTTAGACGTACTTGAAAAGTAAATGTGGATATACGAAACGTGTCACTGTTCCAATATTCTCAAACAATAATGTGCTAATCGTCATATCAAAATCATCGTTAATGCCATAGTCGTCTCAAATAGTCGTCACATCTAAACATTTTATTCTCCTTTTTATTGTAGCTTCAGCTGCTATTTGCGCACAGTAACGAAAATATTGGGAAAAGTATAGAAACTAAATTACGTGGAACATAATTTTAAAATGTGGTACCTGAATTACATAGCGAGCATTTGGCGAACACCCGATTCTACACTTTGAAGATGATAGGTAAAATTTTCATTGAAAAACTCTTAAGCTCTAAAGCATTCTCCATTATGTTGTGCAGTAATTTAAATATGATAAACACACACACACACACACACACACACACACACACACACACACACACACACACACACACACACACACACACACACACATCCGTTTGATACTTATGCGGAAAATATTGTCTTGTCTCCTTCAACACACGAGTCTAATTATTCCGATTATATGCGCAATAATCTATAAGTAGGATTTTTATAAACATTTATTATGGTCCCATTAAAAATAAATAAAATAATTGTCAACGGAAACTTATCATTCTCAAAAGAGCCTGAAGTGAGACTGAAGATAATTATAAAAAATCAAAATCAAAGTGACTCGAAACATCCTTTATAGATTTCCGCAGATTTTTAAGGCAAATTTTGTTCTTATAATTATGTCATTAAATGGCTGACGATGAAGCATATTAAGTCACATCACGCTGTGAAATTTCAGCTCTGTAAATCATTTGCTTCCAACATTATTGTATTCTAAACTTTGGCACATTTTTCGGTACTACCCGATATATCTTATTTACACATATTTACTCATATATTTGTTTATTTTCGCGTATATTTGCTGTTTGACAAAAAACCTTGTTTGTTATCATTATGCCCCGCCAGTTCGGTGTTTCATTTGCTTTTTACTACATTTCACAAAATTCTCGAGCCATATGACTATTATACTTTATGATTAGTGAAGCCTTGAAGAACGCATCACTCCACCATCATCACCAACAATAAATTAATAAGGTTCTTGGTTCTTGATATAAAAAAGTGTAAATTAAAAAATTATTGCACTTAAATGTAGGCACGCGTCACTCAGTAGTTTCTCAACATTTTCGTTACTGTGCACAAATAGCTGCTGAAGATACAATATAAAAAGGGAGAATAAAATGTTTAGACGTGAAGACTATTTGAGACGACTATGGCATTAATGATGATTTTGATATGACGATTAGTACATTATAGTTTGAGAATATTGGAACAGTGACATGTTTCGTATATCCACATTTAATTTTTAAGTATGTCTAAAATAACGAAATATAATAAAAATAAATACAAAAATGTATATATTCTAGTTTTGACACCTAAAAGTTTTCAGAGTGTGCTAAAATTTGCCATTTTTGAAGGAAAAGCTTCAATTATGTATAACACTTAAGGTAATAAATTTATTAAAAGTGTAAAAAATTGGTATGTAGTCTAGATTAAACCAGGTACCTTCTGCTTGCAAGGCGGACATCTTAGGCCACTAGGCCATCGTATCAGCAGTGACCAAATAGTCGAGTTTTTCTTATAGCCAGCCAACCACATTCGGCCTTTCTAATGTTAAAATTCTCACACTCATGCGAATTTAGCTGCCTTTATGTGGTTGTGAAAAATGCAATTGTGTAAATTGTTGGCAGTGGTTATGATCGTTCGTGCAAATCTCGTGTACAAGAATCCGTTAGGCAGATGTTGATAACAGAGTTACGATGATGATAACGATAAATCTTTAATATTATTATTAGTAGTAGTAGTACAATGAGCCTCTATTTGCAGGCAGGCAAAGCATTTTTATTAGTGCAATAACAGAAAATCACATAATACTTGAGAGTCATTTAATCGGAGTAAAGACTATTTTAGGATAAAACATTACCAAACATCGTCATATACGCCTTTAATAACATCTCCAAATCATTGCAATAGTAATTTAAATTATTACATGTCCAATAAAATTTAAACAATCTAAAACAGTTCTACAGAAATGACCTAACAGAAATCATAGAAAATATCATTCATACTGTCAAAAAATGGTATAGGTTCTATACTACAGAGTATTTTGCGACTTGTCAAAAGTGTTTGATACGGTAAATCCGTGATATTCTACTGAATAAATCATGCTATGAAGGCACATGAGACGTGTACGTGGTTGAACAATTACTTAACAAGGTTTGTCAACACTGAATTATAGAAGCTTTACAGTCTCCCACATAAGTCCCCCTATCCTAGGAGTGCGCCCAATAAGTTTCGTGACCCTAGCCCGGTGCATTTGTGAGACATTAAAAAACAAAAAGCACAACAATAATAATGTTGTGAGAATGAAGAAAAATGCTGAGAAAAAAGAAGAAGGGAAAGCAGAAAACAAAGAAAAGTAGAAGAAAATAAAAGCAAAGTTTCTGATACGCAAAATATTGTTGTGTTGTTACAAAACAAGTTTTTGTTTTGATTTAAATTCACAAAAATCCTGCAATTTTTTTCTAAAAGTTTTAGTGTCGATGTCATTGTCATCATCATCATCGTCATCGTCATCATCATCATCATCATCATCATCATCATCATCATCATCATCATCACCGTCGTCATCATATAGGGCGTGAAAATGATTTATTACTAGCAGGATAATACAGATCGCTGTTTTTTTCTCATTCCATTGCTGATAGGGGTATGTAGCTGGTTTTCTTTAGAAAGATTCAGACACGTTATGTAAATTATTGTCTTCTAAAATCTCCTTGCTGCTCATTGGCACCTTAGTAGCTTCCGTGCTGTACGCAGGCGTAGATGACATTTCTGCATCGTGAGAAGCTTCTTCTGAAACGAAAAAATGAAAGAGACCATGAGTTTTAAAGGCTTTTGAAGACAGAAGAACACCAGCTAATGACAATTGCGTTAAATTTGTATAACTATAATGGGTTAAACAAAAAATTACTGTTCTGTGAGTATAAACGCTATTTTTCGCAAATTTTGAATGTTATCAGTTCAATGCTGAAACTTCCAGATGGGAATTGAAAATATGGACTTTATTATATCGTTTCACCACTTAATCAAACTAACTTCTTTTAATTAGGTCACGAATCTCTTAAAATCTTCATCATGACAGACAAATTTTTATATCGAAATACGAGACGATTTTGCAATGAGGTTCACCAATCATTGTTTTCTTTCAGTTGCAAAAAAGATCAGATACCTTGGAACGATGTGAAATTAAGTTTACATATATGAGTCAAAATATGAACAGTACTTTCAAAAATGTGTCATATATACGCCTTTATATAACATTAAATTGTAAAAAACTTAGTATTGACGTGACCAGGAATAACAGCATCTAATCAGACCTAAAAATTCGTAGCTTATCACACCTACATTTACCTGATTTCAACGCAAAGTATGTATCACTGTGTGTAATTGCACTAAGTAACATTTTTATAAGCAAAGATATATGCAGCAAACAGTACAAGCTCTCTAGACGCATTTCATTATTAGCATGCCATCTTCTCTTAGCTCACTTCATTCATTTCATTTTTCATCTGAAGTCATCTGAACATTCAACTGTCGTCTGCTTCTACGGGTTGTTCTACGAGCTTTAGAAGTTAATCTTGCTTGGTTTGTTTGTTTGTTTTGTTTGCTTCGTTCGTTTGCTTGTTAGACGTTTTTGTTACATCCAACTATTATGTTATATTAGTTAGGTTCGCTAGAATAATACATTTTATTTTTAAAAACCACATACAGTTAATGAGAAAACGCACTTGCAGCCTTATCAAATTTTCTGTAATTTTTAACTAGTATAAAATTTTCACTCTTAGGAGACCTTATTTTTGATATGCTCATGTTACTGTTGGCCTGAGAAAGGTACGTAAAACATGTTTAAAAAAAATTCATTTTATTCTTAGCAGCTTAAGCTATTATGGTGATTTTTGAAATGCTAATATTACTGTAGACCTCGAGGTACCTAAAATGCGTTTCGTGCCTTTCGGGAAAAATAGTATTATATTGATAAACTTGCTAGAATACTCACGTCCAGAACTGCTCTTCTTGTTGTTGGAAGAACAAGCGACCACTATGATAGGAACGATAATGATAAGAGCAAGTAATCCAAATACAACACCGAGTATTGCACCAAGCTTTATATCAGACTCTTCTGAAAATCGTAAAATTTTTATTTGCTTCGAAGAGCGACCACTGCATGAGGAGCAATAACTGTTTCAACAATAGCAGCATCAGTGCCAGCAATAACTCTTTCAACAATAGCAGCAACAGTGCCAGCAATAACTCTTTCAACAATAGCAGCAACAGTGCCAGCAATAACTGTTTCAACAACAGCAGCAACAGTGCCAGCAATAACTGTTTCAACAACAGCAGCAACAGTGCCAGCAATAACTGTTTCAACAACAGCAGCAACAGTGCCAGCAATAACGGTTTCAACAATAGCAGCAACAGTGCCAGCAATAACTGTTTCAACAACAGCAGCAACAGTGCCAGCAATAACTCTTTCAACAATAGCAGCAACAGTGCCACAATAACTGTTTCAAAATAGCAGAACAGTGCTGCAATAACTGTTTCAACAACAGCAGCAACAGTGCCAGCAATATCTGTTTGAGCAATAACAGCAACATTGCCAGCAATAACTGTTTCAAAAATAGCAGCAACAGTGCCACCAATAACTGTTTCAACAATAGCAGCAACAGTGCCTGCAATAACTGTTTCAACAACAGCAGCAACAGTGCCAGCAATAGCTGTTTGAGCAATAACAGCAACATTGCCAGCAATAACTGTTTCAACAATAGCAGCAACAGTGCCACCAATAACTGTTTCAAAAATAGCAGCAACAGTGCCTGCAATAACTCTTTCAACAATAGCAGCAACAGTGCCACCAATAACTGTTTCAAAAATAGCAGCAACAGTGCCTGCAATAACTGTTTCAACAACAGCAGCAACAGTGCCAGCAATAGCTGTTTGAGCAATAACAGCAACATTGCCAGCAATAACTGTTTCAAAAATAGCAGCAACAGTGCCACCAATAACTGTTTCAACAATAGCAGCAACAGTGCCTGCAATAACTGTTTCAACAACAGCAGCAACAGTGCCAGCAATAGCTGTTTGAGCAATAACAGCAACATTGCCAGCAATAACTGTTTCAACAATAGCAGCAACAGTGCCACCAATAACTGTTTCAAAAATAGCAGCAACAGTGCCTGCAATAACTGTTTCAACAACAGCAGCAACAGTGCCCGCAATAGCTGTTTGAGCAATAACAGCAACATTGCCAGCAATAACTGTTTCAACAATAGCAGCAACAGTGCCACCAATAACTGTTTCAAAAATAGCAGCAACAGTGCCTGCAATAACTGTTTCAACAACAGCAGCAACAGTGCCAGCAATAGCTGTTTGAGCAATAACAGCAACATTGCCAGCAATAACTGTTTCAACAATAGCAGCAACAGTGCCACCAATAACTGTTTCAACAATAGCAGCAACAGTGCCAGCAATAACTGTTTCAACAATAGCAGCAACAGTGCCTGCAATAACTGTTTCAACAGTATCAGCAACAGTGCCAGCAATAACTGTTTCAACAATAGCAGCAACAGTGCCAGCAATAACTGTTTCAACAATAGCAGCAACAGTGCCTGCAATAACTGCTTCAACAATATCAGCTCAGCATCTTTGAAGGTGAGAACGTAAAGCAATCAAAAATTTGTATTAATAAATTAAATGTGTTTAGCAGCATATCTGCTATGATTATTCGTAGTTTCTTTTATTTATATTACTCATCTCAACTGGACATAACACTGCACTGTTCAAGAATCATGGGTGCTTGGATTTTCTGTTATTAGATTCAAATGAAGTAGTAAAGTAGTTAGTCATGGAGACGAAGCTAGCTTTGCAAAATAATTTTGTACCAAATTCTATCTGCTAGAAATTTACACAGGAAATTTAGCCAAACGGAAAAACATATGACCTTTAGCTACCAGCAGAAGTATGGCTTGTACCAGCTTGCACCAAATTTTATGATATCATCATCATCATTATTGCCTTTGTTGTTATTGTTGTTGTTGTTGCTGTTATGCGACGTTCAGGCTACGGGTAATGCAGGTTATGTAACTAGATGCTTTAGCTGCAAAACCGCATAATTTTATCACTAACGATTGTCAATTTTCATAAAAAATTTAAAGTTAGACCATATGATGATATTACACTGGAAGCCAATCTGTTTTGAAATCAGATTTTACCGGTGTGTTCAACGTCACCGTTTTATGTACTACTATATCATGTGATTGAATCCAGATAGACGAAATTTTTCTCGTTGAGGTATTCTAAGCTGTCCAGTTGTGTTGACGTTCTCGTGACATAAAACGATGTCAACATGGTTGTGACATAGGAAAAAAAGACACAGCTAAATATGACACAGGAGAAATGCCACAGAAAAAATGGGTTTAGGGTTAGAGTTACTATGATGTTTGTTATTTTAGTTAATTTTGCCTCTGCCAAAGTATTTGGACTTTACAATTTCTTTGTTTTGTTGGCTGTTTTTATTTGTTATTTGTAAAATTTTATCATGTTGGTTTTACACTATGTTAATTTAACTTTTAGTTGTGTAGTCTGAAACAAATTTTGACACCAATGAGTAGTAATTTTATGGATTTTTTTTTAGTCTAAATTTCAATGAGTCTAAATATTGGCATACCTTTTATGATTTCTACCCTACAGTTTTTATCCACATGACCGATGTTGTTAGCTACCTTGAAGACAACATCAAGAATATCTCCTTCTTCCAGATCTAGTGCTTTGATATAAATCTTGGCTTCAAAACATTCCTCGTAGGCATGATTGCTTGTAGTTGGTTCCAAGTAACTTTGATATTCATCAAAGTAATAAATGTAGCCGACCTCGTAGTGTGTAACTGTCACTGTATCGCGAGCTGTTGCAGTTATTGTCCAAGTTGCACTCTCAAACTTCGGATAGGAACAGAAAACAGGAGATTGTAGGAAGCCAGTATTTCTTTCCTCTATCTCAGTGTTGCATGCGGGATCAGTCATATAATGGGGTTTTGCTGTAATGTAATGTACGTTAACAAAAATGGATAATGTTTGCAGTAGTACAGCTGGGTCCTGTTTGCTCTACGTCATTTCATTTGACTTTATCAATTGTTTTGATAGTCGCTACAGGGTCTCACCCCATCTACATTATTCTCTATAAATAATAGCAACTAGTCTTCATTAAAGAAATTGACTAGGCCTGTTTTTAAATAATGCCTTCATCATATGCCTTCTTCTTTGGACATTCATGCCCTTCTAGCAAAACGTTTTTTAACTTCACTGTCAATAGAATAACACACAATCCTTCGCCTCTTGCAAATATTGTAACTAAAATGGCGGATAACTCAGTTTTTTTCTACTTACCGACTATTTTTACTTCTACTTCTTCAGTGTATGTATAATCTAAAATAATCACAGATAAAAAATTAAAATATACATTAATTAAAAAATTAATTAGAAATCTTAAATCTCTATCATCTCAAATCAACACAAAAAGAATATATATATATATATGAAGGGCAAAATTTATATAATTTAAATATCTAAATGAGGAAATGAGGTGAGAAAACGTAAGCTATGCGTTTTCACTTTAATGCATTTACTGAAAAATTTGAAAAACGTTTATTCAGGAGAAAAATTAATGGAATAGAGCTCGTTTACAACACGGTACTGATTAAATTAAGATATTATATGAACCATAAGATATAAAATGAACCAGCTGCTGAAATAACACAGCGTGCATGTAGCAGAGCATGCGCTGAGCGGACATGGAACAAGTAGTCTCACACATACTCTTTCACTTGTAAAGTACGTTATTTTCAGCAGCCACATAATTTTGAAACTTTCTAACAGCATTGCACGTTCATGTTTACATGCTACTAATTGCCAGTTACAAAGAAAATGCTCTGAGAGGAAGGAAACATCTATACACATATTGTCACATATATAGGTACACATACAAACAATACAAGGTATATATGAAAAGATACATTACAAATCCACAAAATAGGAGAAATTAAAATAACTGTTTACTTAAAATATTAAAGCAAGGCTGCAGGCAATGTTTTTGAAGCTTAAACACAATTTTGCAAAAAGAACTATCAAAAACAAAACCCCACAAATGAAAATAGTTGTAGTTCAAGAACTGAAAATGATTTAAAGAAAGGGCTAAAAATTGAAATACTTCTAATTTGTACTGGTAATGGTCCAGTGTTGAACTGCGTCATGGTAATATGACATTTTTTTATTAATCTGATATATTTGAACCATTAAATCAGCGTGTTCTTGAAATTTTAATTTGAATCGCCAAGTAATGCCCAATATTTTGTGCTTGTTAGAAATCTGAGAGGCGTATCATTTCAGTTTTTTGAATGTCAGTTCGATGAGTTCTAAAGCTTATTTCAGAGAAGGTCATCATATATTGCATACATCTGCACGTATAAATCTGACAGTCTATTTAAAAGTTTATGTGACATTTGCTAATTACCATGCCAAATAATTGCAGAACTGACTGCGGACGAACTTTAGGATTGTCTTTAATAGGCTTACTAACATTGATACTAGCCGGTAGAATGGTTGTTAAGACGTTAATATCAATACTCTAATAATGATTACCTTGGGTGGGGTCTCCTCTGCAACCACATTTATAGAATCCGTCTCGTGTAGCAACATCTATTTCACTGATCTTTATACTATGATTTCCACTTCTGAGACGATCTTCCTCTACTTCAATTAAGTATTCAATGTTGTCAGTTTCTTCTATAATAATGTCAGCTTCATTTCGATTCCAAATGCAGGAATACTCTTCACTGTTGCTGATGAATGCATCAGATACCACACATTCTAATATAGCACTTCCTCCACTAACTACGTCGGCATTTTGTGGTTCATCAGAAAAAATTGTAACATCCAAGAATTTTATTTCAATTTCAAAACCAGCAGCTGTTACCATAACGTCAGTTGTGAAGTGAAGGAACATCGCTTGTCCAGAAGACTGGTAATCTGGTGGAAGATTGTAGCCACAGAGTCTAGCTATCATGGACATCGCATTGTTGTCACTATCATCATAGATGTAAAGTACATCGTAAGCACAGTTAGTATGGTACTCAACAGCAAACGACTTGAAGGATATGGATATTGTCTGCAAATATAAGAACAAGAATTCGTGCAGCAGAAAGTAATTATAAAGCAAGTATTAGTCATGTAAATTTCTACTGTATTTTAAAATTGTGGATTAAAATTCAGTTTATAACAAGTATACCAAATAAAGCTATCCTATTATGAAATTCAGAAGCCACCTACGTATAGAGTTGTGTGACAAGTCAAACTAAGATACCGTAAATATGGACTTATTTTGATGTTGACCATAAGAAGATATTTAGAACTTAGCACATCCAGGCAGTTAGTCATTATGCAAGCTCCTACAAGTTTGTCATAAAATTCAACTTGAACGTTGTTCTCCGTTACTTTTCTCAAAAATTAGGCGTCATCGTTATTCAAGAGCATATATCATTTGCTTGATAATGATAATATCAGTTGCATGCATCTACACGTGGTACATTAACATCAATATGAGACTATTTTGCGGAATTATTATACGAACAATTATATATAGTCTTCAGATGCCCTATATTATGATCACAAAAAATTACAAAGAAGCACTAATAACCAATAATAACTAATAACTATTACAGACTAGTTACCTTTCCCATTGGAGCAGTGATGCGCCATCTACAGTTAACATAATTAAAGTAATTCTGTTGAGTATATCCAGGATGTGATATGAGAAGACGTTCTTCTGTTATGTCAAAGACCTCACCCAGGCAACCAGGAGCTGTTAAATTATAATCCTGTACGTGTTATTGAATATTTCTGTTCATAAATATGACAAATGTCTCTCAATAATGAGCGATTACATAGTTTATAACAAAAAAGAGTAAAATGGATGCTAATAAATTCTAAAATCAATATTCATGCAGTGCAGTAACGCTATTGGCAGGATGGGTGATTACAAATTCTAACATCTAGACAACACATGCAGTCCAACAAGGCTTTTAGCATACTTTTCCAAGTGCAATTTAATTAAAGTCAATTGAATGTTTAACAGTGCATTATGTCCAGTTTAAATTGCCAGTTTTCTGGCACAGTGCATTCATTGACGATCAAGTAGGACTGCATGGTCAGTACATATCAGCGAAGTCAGTCAGTCAGTCTTTTCTGCTGTCTGTCTGTTTGCTCTCCAGTCTGTTTGTCTGTCTATCATTCCTTCTATCAGATTGTCCATCGGTTTGTTGGCTTCCCATCCATCCATCCATGAAGTGTGCCTTACATTTTCTTATGCTGTCTTGTACGTTGCGCTGGTCAGTCAAATTATAATAAAAATTAATGCCCTTTATTTACCAATTACGTTTACAAATTACATTAGAAGCGCAGATTGTGAGGCTAAATCAGAGTTCTGATATTATATGATCGCCAATTATTCAAGTAATGCCACAGTGTCATTTAAAATTGATTTTTTCAATGCAGTAGCAAAGCTACTTACCAAAAGCTCTTACTTCTGCTTCTTCTGAATATGTATAAACTGCAAAAAAAAGTTTCACGTCTTTTAATAATGCTATGTCAGTCATCTCAAAACTTGTTTGGGTCTATGAGAAATCGTGTCTTTTTTAGATATAAGCAAAATAAAAAATCCGAAAAATTAATTTCACTTGAGTGTAAGACAAAAAAGCAAGATATAATGCCAAATGGAGTTTATGTTCTTTTACCTTGATGTAAATCAACTCTGCATCCACATTTATAGATCCCATCTCTCTGATAATAATCTATATCACTGACTAGAATACTGTGATTTCCACTTCCCAAGCGATCATCTTCCAAATCAACAAGGTATTCATTATTTTCCATTTCGTCTACTGGGATTACTTCATCATTGTGCGTCCAGATACAAGAATAATTCGCGTAGCAGGGAAGCTTCAGAAAGGTCTCTGTCATTGTACATTCCAGCATTACATCATCTTTACTTATAACATCTGAATTTTCAGGTTGCTTTTCAAAAAGTTCATGATTTTCAGGCGGAAGAGGTTTACTAGAAGTGAAAGTGATTTCTAACTCAAAGCCTCTAAAAGGTACAGTGTTATCTGTTGTGAAATGCAGGAATAGTTGCTGACATGATACGTAATCAGGTGGAATATCGAAACCGCACAGTGTGGCCAGTAACGTTGATGACGTATCATTGCCACTGTAAACGTAGAGAGCATCGGAGGCACAACTGGAATGGGGCTCAACCGCAAAGACATTGAAGGAAATGCGTGCAAACTAAAGTAATTAAAACACAAGCAAATTAGTCCCGCCTGTCGTACGAGTCCCTGCAATACCTTTAGAGCGTTCACGCCTATAAATCATATAGAATTGAAAAGAAATGAATTACACTGTAAATGATAGGACGCTAACCTGAAATTTTACATAATAACAATTACATGGCTTGGTGCAAAAAGGGATTATGTCAATTTTCCATTTTTTGAGAAACTGCTCATCAGCAATAGTTCTATAGCTACCAATACAGTGCTTTAATAGACAATATTTGTTTACGAATAAAATTTATAATCATTATTTTATTATTTATTTTCAAATTTTGTAAGAAATGACATAATTATGCCTTTTATACCATTTCGAGAGTGTACTCGGCAATGATTAGCTATGCATATAAGTCAGTGTCATGCGTGTTCAATCACAGTTTTATGTTCTGGATTTTTTGAAAAATGTACCGGTCTTCTGTACTTATTCAGCCTTTCGGCAAAAAGAAATAACTATTACAAGGCCCCCCTTTCGGCCACACTATCCAATAAATAAATTGGCTTCATAAACTATCTTCATCGTCAGAAATAATACTATCACAAATTTTAATATAAGAGTAGTTTTCTGGACATTTCGACCATTTGCGGCCCGATATCTTTCATTTGGAGCTCACTTTTGTCATTAATGTCACTTAAAAGGGGAATATCACCAAAATTAAGTTGGGCTTGAATAACTCATGATTATATGGGTTATTCGTACCTCATTCTTCACGAAAATTTCATGTTTGAGAATCCTTGGCAAAAGTTCGGATAAAACTGTACACAAAACGAACAATTGACTTGGCTGCCATTGAGCATGTATCTGCGCCTGCACCTCTGGTGACGAGATTCGTGACATACATCGCTGACATACAGCTAATATGTTATAGTCTATGTGTCCATGGGGTTCACATATTTTTTGTCAAGGCTGATGAAATGAAGCTGTCTCTAAAAATTGTCACACTAGCATTATAGTTATGCTTCAGTGAGTTTCAAAGAAGGCGTGAGCAATTACTCTGGTGGAGTAGCCTTGTATATAAAAGAAAATATTGCCAGTAACATGTTGTACTTATCAGATGCAAGCGATTCAGATTTAGATGTTGTATGGGTTATCTTAAACACGCCACATACTAAAATTTTAATAGGATCTGTATATATAAAACCAAATTCACCTGAACAAATGAGAAAATGGTTATTAATGTAGAAGAAAGCAGCTTCTTTCGGCAGTAAACACGGTATATACAGTATTGCGGCTATAGGCGATCTAAACGCCCATAATATTCTCTGGGATAGGATTGACAATGAACATGGCATACAACTTCACAACTTCTTAAATCAGGCCAAGGGTGTCCACGTCATTATTACGCCAAACGAACCCTGCAACTGGTTCTAGTACAATTGATGTTATATTAGCTACGCAAAACTTTTCTGCCCAACTTTGTCAGCAATATGTAGAGAAAGATACAGAGTTCTTTTCGGGAGCACCCCAAATGGGACACTTTGCTGTTATGAACAAAATTAAATGTAAATTATCGGAAAATGATAAAGTAGTTCGTTGTGTGTACGATTTTAACAATAGTGATTGGTAAAGATGGTCAGGTGTTTTGGAACGTAAAGTAAGAGAACAATTTCATGAACTAAATCAACTTATTTAGGCCAAAGATGTTCAGAGTGCTTGGGTACAGCTCCGAAAGATCATAGAAAATGCAAACGAAGAAGCACTAAATAAGAAAATGATAACAAAATTTAGCCAACCTTTCTGGTCTAGTCAATTAACAAAAGTAAATAATAAAGTGAGGCTTTGCAGGAGAAATTACCTGCAGATGTCCAATTACGAAAACAAGCAATCTTATGTGGAAGCCACGTCAGAGTTTAGTGACGCGCTGCATTTAGAAATGAATAAGTGGATTGACAAAAATTCCGAAAATTTAAATGCAGCACAAGGCAAGGAGTTCTGGAAAACGTATAACGCGTTTTTGAAACTAAATTCAGTAACGAAATAGAAAGCCTAAAAGTTTTGGGTAAAGATTACGTAAGTGATGATGACAAAAGTAAACTCATGTACAAAACATTTTTTAGTGGAGAACATATAAATCCCAATTCATTTGATAATGCATGGTTTGAAGAAATCGAGGAAATTGTTGACCAACAAATTGATCAACCAATAGTTGTGAAGCATACATGGCTTAATGATAGGTTTAACATGAGGGAACTAAATAATGCGATAAAAAGTGTTAAAACAAATAACAAGAGCATAGACATTCATGGGTTTCATCCACTAATGATAAAAAACATGGGATTTTGGGCTAAAGCCACCTTTCTCAATATAGTCAACATTTGCTTAGAGAGCAATATTTGGCCATGGAATGACTCAAAGGTTACATTTATTAAAAACAATGGCAAGTCCGATTATAGTGACCCTAATAATTATAGGCCTATTGTAGCGATCCTTTTCTCGATAGAGTGATCGTATAGTTTTATGTAGCCGTATTGAGTGATCGTGAACTAAATCTATATATTGTACAGATTGTATTTTCATTAGTTTAGATTTTACAGATTTGCTCTCTGTTCGCTATAAGATGATTCTATCACCTGACTCCGAGGACTTTAGTTAAGTCTATCAGGCAATGATGCTGACCTTCAAGTCTGTCACTTTGACCTTGCGTTGTGAGTGGAGGTCTTCTTCCCTCAAGTTATCGAGCGTAGCTCCCGCAATTGAGCTTTAGTTAGTACAATCTCTCAAGTTCGTATCTAGGATTTAGTGTTGCTTTGCTTTGAACGCTCTTAATCATACAAGAACTGGTTATCTACGTTACCACAGTGAATTGAATTTATTCAATTACAGAATACACTTTATCTAATCTTGTATGCTTTACAGGATTTATCCTTATACGCTGGTGAGCGTTTACAATTGATGTATTGCTCCAGAGAAGATGCTCATACGATTTACTTGACAACGATTCAGTATGCAGCACTTAAGGTGCTTAATGCAATGTGAACCACAGTTATGCAGAGTTACTCTCAGATACAAATATGTTAAGTACACTTAACTTGCAGATTGACCAATGTACCCCGTACACTCGGTCAACTCCAAATAGCTAGCTGAATAGCTTAACGAGACTTTCGCTGATCCAGTGCCCAGTCTATTGCTGAGAACGCAGAACTCCTCTACGCTGGTGTCAAATGATGTTCTTCTCTCCTAGAAGCTGTCTCGGACACACTGTCAGACTCTCCTCCTCGATGTGCGTGGGTATGTGTAACTCACGTCGCTCCTCGTGTGTGTGTGTGTGTGTGTGTCTAAAACTTAGAGTTTATATCTCGAAGAGCTGACCTTGCTAAAGATTGCACCATATGGCAGCATCGGCGGCAGGTGACATCCCCTGCCATGCAATTTCTGACATCAGCAAGGTGTTCCTTCGAATTCTTTCGCTCTGTGAGATCTCTTTCCGTCGTCGGCAAATCTTCAGACTTCTCCCCGTCCAATGTCTCCGAGCACTGGTAGAGACCTTGGTGACGATCATAAAGTCACCGTTATAAGACATCTGCCTACTACCGACCTTCCATTAATACGTAAAAC
>JAQGDQ010002414.1:0-58923 GCA_030141605.1 Tubiluchus corallicola | reverse complement strand
TCTATCGTATAACCTCTATACCGCAATATTCCTTTTTCGCCATCAAGAAAAGTAATAGCACTTTGGGTACACCCTGTATTTTTGTATCCTATGTCTAAGGTTATAGCTCCTGTTTTTGCTCTAAGTGTACTAATATCAATAGCTAATTCGTCTTCCGTTCCTCTTTTTAATGGAAATTGGTATGTTTGACCGTTTAATGTAACTTGCGTAAATTCTGACATGTTTCTAAAATTTTATAATTAACATAGTTTATTAATCCAATGACTCTTTTAGTTTATCTAATTTTTTTTGAGCATTATTTATTTTCTTTTCGTATTCTTCTTTTAGTTTTATTGCCGCCTTAGAGTTTGCTAAAAAGCTTATGTTATTTTGCCACACTATGACTTCGTTTTGTAACACGACAATTTGTTGTTTTAATTTTCTATTATCTCTTGTCTCTCTTGCTATAGCTTTCTTGCCATCATCTGAAGCAAATATTGCTTTAATCTCTTTGTGCTGCATTTTGTCCTTTTCTACACATTTCACAACATCTTTTGCTAAGTTTCTAATCTTTTTATCTAACTCATCATTTTTGGCTGTTTTTATTTGTTGCCAACTATTGATTAGTTCTTTAATCTGATTGAAATTTTCACTAACATTCTCTACAAGCAGTGTAAATTGGCCATATATTTCTTGTTTTTTAATGATATTCTCCTCTGTTAGCTTTTTTTTATTTTGCCTCTTTTTATCAAAAAAAGAGTTACATACCTGGTTAAATTGTTCATAAAGAGATTTTCTATACTTTCCCGGAATTTCTCCTACGGCTTTCCACTTTTGTTGTAATTTTATCAAGCTTTTAGTTGCAGCATCAACATCCTGACTATTTTCATAGCTTTTTGCTTCTTCTAAAAGCATTTGTTTTTGCTTTAAATTCTCTTCTTTAATTGTCTTGGAAAAGTTAGATTTATTATTGAAAAAGCTTTTTAGACTATGCCAGAATTCTTTGTTGATACTTTTCATTTTCTTTGAAACATAGCCTATTTTTTCCCATTTCTTTTGAAGTTCAAATATTTCACTAGATTTTTTTCTCCATTCTTCTTCATTCGTAGAGTTAAATATAGTAAAAGGCTTTATTTTTTCTAGCAATAGAGTTTTTTCATTTTCGTTTGATAAGCACTGTCGCTTTATTTCTTTTCTTTTTAGGAAAAACTCATGGCATAATGTTTTAAATTGGTTAATAGCCTCTTTTTCTCCTATGTAGCTTCTTCCCAAATTTGCAAATTGCTCTCTTAGCTTATCAAATTCTCTTACAGAATAAGCATACTGTGTGTCCATTTTTTCAATTAGTTCTTCTGCTCTTTTGCAAAGCTTCAATCTTTCTTCTTCGTTTTTCTTACTCCCCTGCTGCTGTAATTCAAAATAGATTCTTTTATTATTATAATAATGGCTCTTCAGTGCATTAAAATTAGCCATTACTTTCCTTGCATCTTTTGATGGCACATCGCCAATGGCTTCCCACTCTGCTTGAATATTGTTAAATAATTTTGAGTTAGAGGCTTTTTCTAATATTTCATTACTTACCATCTTTCTTAATCTTTCAAGTAGCTCTTGCTTTTTGATTAAGTTTTTTTGGCGCTGGTCTTCTGTTTTTGACGAACACTCTGCTATTTTTTTTTGCACCGTAGAATGCACGTCAAAAAATTGTGTGTCTATTTCTTGTTTTTTGTATGTAAAGTCTTTCTCTTCTCCCCCGTTTTCAATAAATACTTTCAATGCTTCTTTCTGCTCTTTTTTGCAAAAGTCACTAAAAGTTTTTTTTATATCAGCTATTATTTTATTATATTGAGCATAGTCACTCAATGATATTCCGTTCAATTGTTTCAATTTTTCCAGCAATTCTTCTTTTGAAAAATTAGAAAAATCTACTTTTTCATTTTTTTCATGCATTGCTTGCACACGTGTGTCATTTACTTTATTCATAAACACTATGCCTTTAATTTTGTTTATACAAGTTATATAACTTGTCAATTTAATTTTGGGTCAAGAGGAAATTTTGATATAACCTTATATTTCCCTCCCATTTCGTTTAAAGTCTCTTCCCACAACCTATCATTTTCTACATTAAGTAAAATATCCTTAAGTCCTGATTTTTTTTTTGAAATAATCCAAGAATTTTCTTTCACTTCTTGTTCTAATTGTCCTGGAATCCACCCTGAGTAACCTAAAAAAAAACGAATTGCACTTTTGCCTTCATTCTTTCTATTTTCATCAAGCAGGCTATCTATATCACCCCCCCAATATATGCCATCACACACCTCTATTCCTTCCTCTGCTTTGTCACCTAATGTATGTAAAACATGCAAGGTATCGTTAGCTACTGGCCCCCCGGTAAATAATTTTTCTTCTAATCTGTTTTCATCCCATATGTCAATAACATCATTTAATGCATACAACGAAGGCTTGTTAAGCACAAACCCTATGGTGCCTTGTGGGTTATGCTCACATATGATTATAACAGATCTAGTAAAAGCTTTTTCATCTAAAAAAGGCTCTGCTATAAGCAAATCCCCTGCCTCAATATCTAATATGTCATTTTGATATTCAAAATATTTTGCCAACAAATTGTCACAGGTCATAAACTTCACTACTTTAATAAATTCACATTAATAATAGTTTTTTTTCTTTAAAAAAAATAATTTTACTTGAAATTTATTACAAAATAAACATAAATTAATAATTATTTAAAAAAATAGCTATTAATTTTGCTGCAATAATATTATAGCCCTATGTCAAACAACATTTTTAACATACGAAGAGAATACAACAAATTTTCATTTAAAAAAAAGCATCTTCACCCCAATCCCATCAAACAATTTGAAGTTTGGTTTGAAGAGGTTAAAAACTCTAATGAAAAGGATGTTAACTCCATGATACTTGCAACGTGTTCAGCAGGGATTCCGTCCACGCGAACGGTTCTACTTAAGGATATAGAAAGTGGGTGTTTTGTTTTTTACACTAATTATAACAGCAGAAAAGGCAAACAAATAGATGAAAACAACAATGTGTCGCTTACTTTTTTGTGGAAAGATTTAGAGCGGCAAGTTCATATTGAGGGCAAAGCCCACAAAGTAAGTAAAAAAAAATCTGATACATATTTTAGCTCCCGTCCTTGGAAAAGCATGATAGGTGCTCGCATATCTCCCCAAAGTGAAGCTATACGTTCAAGAAAGCAATTAAAAGCTGCCTTTCTTAAAGAAGCTCTTCGGCTTTTAGGCAAAAAAGTTCCACGTCCTGCTTATTGGGGAGGCATTGCTGTTAGCCCCGTTAGGATAGAGTTTTGGCAAGGAAGATCTAGTAGGTTGCATGATAGATTCTTATATTCTTTATTAGCTGATAAGTCTTGGAAAATAGAAAGATTAGCTCCTTAGAAAAGGCATGAAAAATATTTTTGATATCTATTTAAATCGCTACGCTTTTCAACAGTCATTAATCAACACTCCTCCAAGCAAATTTCTAAAAATGGTGGTAGTCATCCCCGCCTTTAATGAGCTTGAAATAAAGCCTACATTGAAAGCACTTTCAAAGTGCCAAATGCTACGCCAAGGAAGTATTGAGGTGATTATTGTAATTAATGAACCAAAAAATCCTTGTGATGAAATAATAAACATCCATAAGAGATGTCTCAATCTTTGCAAAACATTTGCAAAGGTCTACTCTTCACCCAAACTTAGCTTTCATGCAGTATATTGCCAAAACATTCCAAGAAAAAAAGCAGGTGTGGGATATGCAAGAAAGTTAGGCATGGATGAGGCTATAAGAAGATTTGCGTCTTTGCATCAAAATGGTATTATTGTTTGCCTTGATGCTGATAGCATATGCGAAACTAATTACTTTACCGCCATAGAATCTTTTTTCATATCTCATCCTCATACTGTTGGGTGTTCTATCTATTTTGAACATAAGTTAGGTGACGAAAATGAAAATGTCACAAAATCTATCTTGAATTATGAACTCCATTTAAGATATTTTGTCAATGCATTACGTTATACAGGTTATCCTTTTGCCTTTCAAACTGTGGGTTCTTGCATGGCTGTAAAGGCGGACGCATATGCAAAACAAAATGGAATGAATACTCGGCAAGCTGGTGAAGATTTTTATTTTCTACAAAAAATGATGCTTTTGGGAGAGTTTAGAGATTTAACAACAACGACGGTTATCCCGTCTAACAGGGAATCTACTCGTGTGCCATTTGGAACAGGGATGTTTATGCACAAGAGTTTACAAAATGCTAACGCTTCGCTATTAACATATAATTGGAAAAGCTTTAATGATTTAAAATTATTCATCTCCTTAATTAATCGCTTTTATAAAACAACCAATAAAGAAACCAACATAACGTTAAGTGAAATTCCCAAAAGTGTGCTAAATTTTTTTGGCAAAAAAGAGATACTAGCGGCCATTGATGAGGCAAATAAAAGCACAGCGAATGTCAAAACATTTAACAAGCATCTTTATAGGTGGCTTAATGGATTGAAGGTTTTAAAGTATCTAAATTTTTGCCGACACAATATATATCCTGATGAACTTATTGGAAATGCAAGTAGAAAATTATTAGAAAACTATTTTGATACGAATGCAAACAATATGAGCGATAAGGAAAAATTATTATTCATTCGAAGACAGGATAAATCAAGTGGCTTTAGCAATATAATTTCTATTTCCTAACTAACCACAATTCTGGATTTAGTTTGTTTGTATTTTTCCAAATTTGAAATTCAAGCTCTGAATAGCCTTGTGCATTGGTACTTACCGCTCCTATAACTTGGTTTTTCTTTATCTTATCTCCCTTTTTCACAAATACTTTTCCTATTCTGGTATATACCGTAAAATACTCCCCATGCTGTATTAATATTACATTTTTCATATCTCCCGGCACAAGAGCCACCTGAGTTACTTGCCCTTCAAACACTGCTTTCACTTCTTCATCTTTATATGTTTGGAAAATCACACCTTGGTTATCCACCTTAATTCGTTCAAGGACAGGATGTTGTTGTATGCCGAACTTTCCAGTTATAAACCCTCTTGCAATAGGCCAAGGGAGTTTGTTTTTGTTCTGTTCAAACAAAATACTGTTTGCCTTGTGTTTACCTTTGGTCGCCCTTAACTCCTCTGCAACAATAGCAGCTATTGTTCTTTCTAAGCTTTTACGTCTCTTTGCCTTTTTTAACTTTCGCCTCAAGCTTGACTCTTCTTTTTCAACTCTGCAAGCATTTTATTTTGTTGAGACACAAGTCTATCAAGTTCTTTTCCTTAACTATATTTTCTCTTAAAAGGTCTGATTTTTTTGCTTTATTAATTTCTAATTGTATTTTTTCCGTTATCAATTGTTCTTTGACTCCCTCAATCAATTCTAATTGTAAATTTCTTTTTCTTATGTATTGTTTCAGAAACCTTATTCGCATAAAAAATTGTTGGAAGTTTTTTGACGCAAATAAGTAGGTAAGAATATTTATATGATTGCTTGACTTATAGGCATTATATATCATATTTGCATACTCCTCTTTCAATCTTTTATGATCCTCTTCTAGAGCTAGTATTAGGCCTGATGCTTGGCGTATTTCACCATTGGTTGCTTTTAACTCTTTTTCAATCGTCCGAATGATTGACTTCATGCTTTTCACTTTTTCATTAAAGGCCTTGAGTTGAGATATATTTGCTTGCCTTTGTGTTTTTGTCTGCCCAAGTATCCCCTCAATCTCTTTTATTTTTCTTTCAGCAGCTTTTTTTTCTCGCAATAAATGTTCTTTAGACTGACCTATTGCATTCTGTTGTAAAGGGCATAGCAACAGAGCTATAAAAGCCAATATTAAAGGTATGTTTCTATTATTTTTGAATATAATCATCTATATCTACTTTTGTATACCTATTGGGAATATTGCAAGGGAACTTTATTGGTTTATTGGTAATATCTATCTTGGTGTGCTCTAACTGCAACTGTACTTGTTTGTCTTCTTTTTCATTTCCAATACTTATAGTCAATTGGCTGGGTATCAAAAAGCTATTAACTTTTTGATATGCTTTATAATCAAGCTTTGCTTTATATTTAGATACCGTATCCAACAATGTCAAACTATGTGTTCTATAATCATCTGGGCTTAATAAGTACGAATGCTCTATTCGCTCATTCGTCACCTTTCCTTCCAATAACATAGATGAATTTTGTTTCACTTTGAGGGTCTTAGATAATGCTTCTGGTACGCTTCCAATGATAACTGATTGCAAATCTTCAAATTGCAACACTCCTATTTTTGTCACCCCCTGATCCTGCACATATTGCTTATTCACTCTATCTATCAATGTAAATTCATCTTTTGTAAATGTCATTTTTGAAACTTCTATTCCTCCTATAGCCGAAATAGATATCCAGACAATGCTATCTTTTTTTAGCCGAATATGCATTGTTCCTTTTTGATAGTTTCCTTCGTTGCGTTGATAAAGAACTTTAGACTTAATCACCAAATAGTCTAAAGGTAATGTTCTTATTTGTGATATACTTTGGCTAGTGTTTTGAGCTTCATTAGTGCCTTGAGTGCTGGGCAATAATAAGTTTTTTTTACAAGAAAATATTAAAAGAGAAAAAAGGGTAATAATAGTTAATAACCGCCTATTCATTTATTTTTTTTTGTGTTATTTTTTGTTTCAAAACATCTTCATTTTCTGCATCACCTTTTTTTAATGCCTTTTTCCACTGTTCTACAGCTGCATCTACCTTTTCTAGTCGGTACAAAACATCACCATAATGCTCATACATGACGCTAGAAATTTCTTCTTCCTCGCTAATTGAAATAACCTTTTCCATATACTGCTCTGCCTCTTCGTAATTTTTCATTTTATACAACACCCACGCATACGTGTCAAGATAAGTGGGATTATCAGGGTTTCTAAGTATTGTTTGTTTTGACATGCTTTTGGCTTTTTCTAAATTTTCTTCTCTTAAACTAAGAAAATAAGCATAGTTATTCAACACTATGTCAGAATCAGGCGTTATTGCCAAAGATAGTTCATATAAAGAATCTGATTTTGCATATTGCTTCAACTCATTGTATACATCTCCTAAATTGCCATATACCGCTCCCAAAACATCTGGTCTAATTGAAACTGATTCTGTCTGTACGACATGTTCAAAATGGAGTGCTGCTTGTTCATACATTTTGGCCATATAATAGGCAGAAGCTAAATAGAAACGAAATACAATGTGGGTTGGAAACAGCTCTATTGCCTGTTGCGCATACTCTATTATTTTATTGTACTCATTATCATCTACATAATTAAAAATTACTTCTTGCCAAATGTGTGTATTTGTAGTGCCTAAATCTATTGCTTTTTCTGCTACTCTAATGGCTTCAGGGGTTACTATTTTTAAGTCTATATACATTTCTGATGCCAACTCATAAACCTTCAAATCATCGGGATAAGTGGCACATAACTTCTCCACAATATGTAACAACTTAAAGGTATTATACTGATATTCGTCCAACGCTTTTTGAATAATTATTACTTTATCACTCGAACTATATGATAAGTTAGTAATTATATCTGTGAGTATTGCAAAAGCCCGATTTTCATCGCCTTGATGCAAATACAAATGGGCTAGTACCGCCTTAAACATAACATAATCGAAACTTTTTGGCAGCTTTTTCAACATATGTTTGGGCTTCTTTAATCTTATTGTTGGAAATTAAGATATCAATATTAATTAAAAGCATTCCAGGGTCATCAGGGTATTCATTTATAAGCTTCTCCCCTTCTTTAAGGGCCTTTTTTAGATCACTTTGCTTTAAATAGAGGTTTTGTTTTCTCTTCGTTAATTCCTCACTTTGTCCTAATTGTTTTTCCAATTCATCATAAGCCTCTATTGCTTTCCTATATTCGTTTGCCTTTACATAGTTAAATGCTATCAATTCCAAATAATAAGGCTCTTGCTCTTTTTGATGTTTAATTAGATTTTGATATGTTTGTGCTACCTCTGAATGCATACCCATTTGGGCATAAATTTTTGCTTCCCAATGATAGTAATATTGGTTAGTTTCATCCAAGGACAGTGCTTTTTTTATTGTATTTAGAGATTGTTGTGGTTTTTTTTTGCTTAAATATATTTGGGATAACCGAAAGTAAGCCGCTGCATTGTTAGAGTCCTTTTTAATGGCTTTTTCATATAAACTTATGGCTTTTATGTAATCTTCTAAAAGAAAATATCTCTCTGCTTCTATCAAACTTGCCTCTGAGCTCAATCGTTGTTTTAACGAAACAGCATTCTCTGTTTTGTTTTTTTGCTTTTTATCCTTTCTCTTTTTTTGTGCTGGGGCAGAAATGTACAGTGCTAAAATAAAACACAATAAGAAAAACAGTTTTCGCTGGTGTGTTTTTGTGCTAACCTGATGCAAGCAGAATGTTTTTTTTATTGCTACGTCCATTTATTTCTTATATTAAACCAAACAATTCAGCAAATTAAACGCTTTTCTACAATTTTTTCATGTTAAATTCTAAAAAAGTTGTCACTTAGCTTTGTTTTTTATACTTATCTAAGCAGTAATTCTTTCAAATTATCTGTCTTCAATATGTAATGCGTGCGTGCACCATCTAACCCATAATTAGGGTTTTCACAGGAAAACAACATCTCCATAAGGCTTTTCATTTCATCATTAGTAAGGCTCTTTTTATCTTTAAATGCTGCCTTTTTTGCCAATATTTTTGCTGTTTTATGCTTTTTGTCTTCACCAAATTTCGAATATCCTTTCTGGCACTCGCTTAAAAAGTCTAAAAACACTTCCTTTTCGTTTGAGCTAATTTCTGCTGGTACAGCTCTCAAGATAATTGCATTGTTTCCAAAGTCTTCTATCCAAAAGCCAAATGCAGATAACTCTTCTTCCATTTCTTTCACTAATGCGTACACATCATGACTAAGCTCTATCGACTCAGGAAATAGTAGTTGCTGCCCTGTATTTTTTTCTTCTTTCAAATTTCTTTTGTATTTTTCATACAAAATTCTTTCATGTGCCGTTTTTTGATGTATAAACAGCAATCCTAGTTCCATTTTAGAAACAATATATTTTTCGTCTAATTGAAAAATCAATTCCTGTGGGGTGTTTTCAGTCTTTGGCGTGTCTATTGTCAACTGATCTGGCTCACTAGAATAATTTGTTTGGGTACTTTCTTGTTCCTTTTTGGCCATCGCCCCAAAACTTTCATTGTTTGCAGAGGTTGCTAAAAAATCTGTCCATTTGGCTCTACTTGATGATGGTCGTGTATGGGATTTTATTGATGAAACCTTACCACTTCGCTCAATGTCCTTTGTTTGAATGTTTTTTATTGTATCGCTAAAATTAACATCTACTGCAAAATCTATCGACGGGGTTATGTTGTTTGTTGCTAATGCTTTTTTGACTATAACAGACAAAAAATTAAATATCAACTGTTCGTTTTCAAATTTTATTTCTGTCTTTGTTGGGTGAATATTTACATCTATATGTTTAGCCTCCATCTCAATAAATAGCACATAAAAGGGATATTTGTCATGAGGTATCAACTCTCTATATGCGTGGAAAACGGCAGTGCTTAGGTAATTGCTTTTAACAAATCTTTTATTCACAAAAAGATATTGTTCTTTGCGTTCTTTTTTAGCACTCTTGGGGTTGCCAATATATCCTTTTACTGATATATAAGGAGTTGTTTCAGAACAAGCTATCAATTGTTCTTTGTAGCTGCTTCCAAACATTGCCACTATTCTTTGCGACAATTTTGATGCTTCCAAGTTATAAATTTGTTTATTATCCTGATGGAATGAAAAATTAATTTCTGGATACGCCAATGCTATACATCGAAATGCAGACATGATATGGCGCTGCTCTACTGGGTTTGATTTTAAAAAACTTCTTCTTGCTGGCACGTTAAAAAACAGGTTTTTAATAGCAAAGTTACTTCCCTTTTGGCAAGCTACGCTCTCTTGTTTTTTTATTTTAGAGCCCTCAATCCGTAAAAAAGTACCTACTTCTTCCTCTTTTTGTTTGGTTTTAAGCTCCACCTGTGCCACTGCCGCTATTGACGCTAAGGCCTCTCCTCTAAACCCCATAGTTTGTATGCTAAAAATATCATTTGAGGATTTTATCTTAGAAGTAGCGTGTCTTTCAAAACACATTCTTGCGTCCATTTCACTCATACCCTTACCGTCATCTATCACTTGAATTAAGTCTCTTCCAGCATTTTTAACAATTAGTTGAATAGATGTAGCGCCTGCGTCAATAGAATTTTCCATTAGCTCCTTCACTACTGAAGCTGGCCGTTGTACTACTTCTCCAGCTGCAATGCGATTGGCAACAGCATCAGGTAATAATTGTATAATGTCATGCATTTTATTTTCCTTTAACTTGTTTTATCCTTATGTAGAAATAAAGCACAAAAATGACGGCTAAAAAATAGAGCACAACATTGCCAAAATAGAGCCACGAATAAAAACCCACAACTCCCAATATTATCAAAACAATTTGCATGCTGCTAGCAGAAGTACGGCGTTTATTTTTCAAAAAACCTTCATGAAGATAGTGTCTATACTCTTTTTGCTGTTCTTGATTTTGGGATTTTTTTTGACCTTGCATTTTGCCTTTTACTATAGCCCTTCTTTGATCTACAAAATCTTTTATTGGATCATAATATCGCGGTTTATATTCAAAAGGTTTGCTTTTGGGTAGTTTTCTCCAAAAAAGGAATTTCATAGTTTATCTGTTTTTTTAATTATACAAGAAAAAAGATTATATTGCCATTTAATATTTCTCTATACATTTTTAGACTTATGAGTTAACAAAATTAATAAATATAAGTTATTAATCAATAATATTATAAAATAATGAAAAAGCACTATTTTGGAACTATATTTCTTCTATTAGTATGTTGTAATGTTTTTGCAATTAATGACCTTGATAGAAATAGTGTTAACACGAATTACGACAACAAGAGAGCAGAATTTTGGGTAGATAGCATATTTCACACTCTAACGCCCGTTAGCAAAATGGGGCAGGTGGTTCTCTTTGAAAGAAGCAAGAGCAGCCTTAAAGATTCTATAGGTATTTTTGCCACAAGAAATATAATTTCAGGCGTATTGCTGTCCAAAGCAAAGATTTTAGATGAAGATTATACTCACTTTCTTCAAGAGTACTCCCGTATACCTTTATTTATAGGCACCAATAGTGGAATAGACGAGTGGATACATGCTAGTGGGTTGAAATTAAACACCTTGGCAATAGGATCAATAACAGAAGATAGCATTTTGCAAGAAATGGGGAATTATTACGCACAGTTTTTCCAAAAAAGTAATTTGAAACATCTTCACAATTCGGGTTTTGATTTCATATTATATAATAACCAACTGGAAGAGTTTTCAGAGTTTTTTGGATTTGCTCCAAAAATCATTAAAAATTTTCAAGAAAGTTACAATAGGGCTAATATCTTTACTAACCTGTCCTTTCACCTACATATTCCTTATGAAATAAGGAATATGAAAAAAAAGAAACGGCAAGAGTTAGGCGTATCTTTTATAAATACAACTACCTTTTGGGGTAAGGTAAATGATGAATTGCTAACCATTACAATAAAGTACACTGGGAGCATTGGTATTAATGACGTTCAATATATAAAATACGTTATTGATAATCTGATAAAGAAAGAGTTAAATTTTAATGGATTAATAATAATGGACCTAAGAAAGGTCAATGTGAAGAAAAGTAAGCCGAATTTAGCACTGTCTCTTTTAAATGCGGGAGTAGATATGTTTATTGCCGACGACCCATATTATGTGTCTGCCGTTGTGGCACAGACAAAAAGAGATTATAACGAAATAGAACCTCTACTCAATGAAAAAGTAAGAAGGATATTAAAGGCGAAATATTTGCAGCAGATTGATACCTCTTCTCCAAAACCTTTCTCAACAGAATATCCTATCAATCAAGTCAGGGCATCTGTATTGACTGACATTGCAAACAAATCTGCTGTGTCTGTAATTAAAAAAAACAATCATATTACAACCCTCCCATTTAAACATTTGGGGATAACACGCTTTGCTTCACTAACCATAGGCACAGAAGGTAAATGGCAACATTACAGGGCAATGTTGAATAACTATAACCAATTTGTCCATTTTAATGTTGACAACCCAAAAAGCGTTAACCGTCAACTTTTTAATGATTTAAAACATTTTGAGTACGTAATCATTAGCAATAGAGGGCATTTAAATCCTAATATAATTAAGCTCGTCAAACAACTGGAAAAACACACACGCGTTGTTTTATGTCTATTTATAGATAAAGGCTTAAATAAAAAAGAGTTTGATAATATCCCAACTAGTACTGTGGTAATGTTCGGTAGTGATTCTCTTTCACAACGTATTCCACCACAAATTATGTTTGGAGCTATTTCAAATACAGGAAAATTGCCCATCAAAGAGAGAATCAAATTTCAAGTACCACAGATGGCAACGATGGGACGTTTAGCATTTTCACCTCCCGAACAAGTTGATATGGATTCTAAAGTATTACAACAAATAGACGATGTAGTTCAACAAGCTATTGCACAAAAGGCTTTTCCGGGATGTCAGGTATTGGTAGCTAAAAACGGACAAATTGTATTTGAAAAAAACTATGGATATCATACATATAATAAAGAAATACCTGTAAAATCAGAAAGCATTTATGACTTGGCATCCATTACAAAGGTAGCCGCAACAACTCAAATGTACATGTTTTTTGATAGTAAGGACACTGTTAGAGTGACATCAAAAATATCAAACTACTTACCTGAACTTAAAAATTCTAATAAAAGAGACTTGACAATACAAGATTTATTAATGCACGAATCTGGATTAACGCCTTTATCGTTTTGGAAAAAAGCTGTAAAAAACAAGGAACTATATTTTAATGGCATTTTGTCTTCACAATTTCCTTTTGAAGTTCGTGAGGGTCTCTATTGCACAAAAAAAATAAAACAATCTACATGGGAATGGGCCCAAAAAACAAATATGAGTAGGGCAAAAAGGTACCATTATACCGATATTAATTTTTTATATTTATATTTTTTAGCAGAAAGGATATCCAATCAAAATATGGAGGACTTTTTGCATAGAAACTTATACTCCCCCTTAGGCATGGCATCTACCATGTTTAAGCCTTTGTGTTTGATGCCCAATGAAACAATTGTACCTACATCAATAGACAATTCCTTTGGGACAAATAGATTAGTTTCAGGACACGTGCAAGACGAAAACACTGCTATATTAGGAGGTATTAGTGGGCAAGCTGGGCTGTTTAGCAATACAAGAGATTTGGCAAAATTATCTCAAATGCTTCTTCAAGAAGGCAGGTATGGCGAGTTAGAATATTATAAAAAAGAAACAATAAAAAAATTTACAACTAAAGCCTCAAACAAAACAAGAAGAGGTTTAGGATGGGACAAACCTAACAACAAGTTTGACGACCCAATACCTGACTTTGTGTCTTCATTAGCATCTCCCAAAACGTTTGGACATCGAGGGTTTACAGGAACATTAATGTGGGTAGATCCGGAATATGATTTAATATTTATTTTTCTGTCCAATAGAGTATATCCAAACCCAGATAACAATACAATTACAGATCTAAATGTAAGAACATCTATCCACGACATCATATATAAATCATTTGACAACACGCCTTCTAAAAAAGATGGGGAAGAGGAGGAAGCGAAAATGCAAGATTTGTAAAATAATTAATTAACCATAGAAGTAAAAGCATTGAGTTTGCAGCGAAAAAAAAATCTCAAAATAGGAATTATTTGCTACCCTTCACTTGGGGGCAGTGGTATTGTTGCCACTGAATTGGGTAAACAATTAGCCATACATGGCCATGAAATACATTTCATCACCTACATGCCGCCAATACGATTAGATGTTTTTCATCAAAATATTTATTTTCATGAAGTAACAGTAAATACTTACCCTCTATTTCGTTACTCACCATACGAATCAGCACTCACAAGTAAAATCATAGATGTTGCATTGCATGCAAAGTTAGACGTTTTGCACGTTCACTATGCTGTTCCCCATGCAACATCTGCATTTTTAGCTAAACAAATTTTAAAGGAGAACAACTACCATCTGCCCATCATAACAACACTACACGGCACGGACGTTACCATTATAGGTAAAGACCCCTCTTTTGAATACGTTGTGGCATTTGGCATTAAACAATCGGATGTCGTTACTACTGTTTCGGAAAATTTGAAATTAGAAACATTAAAAATTATCCCCGATAAAGAAATTAATGTGATTCCTAATTTTGTTAATCTAAATAACTTTAAGGATTATAAAAACAAATCATTAAGGCAAGAGATTTGTGGCTCTGCAGCATGTAAGTTAATTGTTCATGCATCAAATTTCAGAAAAGTAAAACGTGTAAATGATGCTGTATTAGTATTTAAACAAATACATGAAAAAATCCCAAATAGCTTTTTTCTATTAGTAGGCGATGGTCCTGAACGCCCCACAGTAGAAAAAATGACTCGTGATCTTAATTTAGTTGATAATGTAAAATTTTTAGGACAAGTAGATAGAGTAGAAAAAATATACTCAATGGCAGACTTATTTGTTTTGCCATCAGAAGAAGAGAGTTTTGGACTTGCTGCCCTGGAAGCTCTGGCGTGCAAAACACCAGTAATCTCTTCCAATGTAGGGGGAGTGCCAGAATTAAACATTCATGGAGTGTCTGGATATTTAAGTAATGTAGGAGATGTGCAGGACATGGCACAAAATGCACTAACAATATTAGAAGACAAGCATCTTTCAAAATTTAAGGAACAAGCACGCCAAGTAGCACAAAATTATGATGTCAATAAAATCGTTAAAGAGTACGAATTGCTATACTATAAAATACTTCAGTAGGTTGCCTGTTACTTCTTATTTATTTCAATTTTTTTAATATTTCCTCTATACCACCATTACTCTCTTTGCTGAATATTTGACTCAAATAGCGAGTAACTGTTGTTGTTAAATCTGGGATATCATTTAAATCTTGTCCCCAATTTTGTTTAAAAGCCAACGCTTTTTGTGTTACCTTATGTAGGCTCTCTTTTGTACCATTATACATTGCCCAACAATCTGCCATATATTTAATTGCTAACTCATCATCTTGTAGAGTGATTTTTTTGCCTCTAAACTCTCCCTTATAATAGGCTATTAAAGCACTCAAAGAAAAAGTAAGTTTTGGAGGAAGTTTTTTGTTTTTGGTATAATAATCCAATAAAGAGAACATATTTCTTGTCTTCCACTTTGACATGGAATTTAGTGCAATGCTCGTCCATAGGTGTTGTACAAAGGGGTTGTAAAAACGCTCTAATATTTGGTTGGCAAAATCTGTCAATTCTTGTTGGGTGCCTTGTAGTGTTGGTAATATTTCATCAAACACCATGTCTTTCATGAAATCACCAATGATTGGATGCTCCACAGACTCCTTTACCGTGTTGATATTTGCAAGTATAGAAACAGCAAAACTTCCTGTATGAGCCCCATTCAACACTCTTACTTTTCTTTCTCTATAAGGGGTAATATCCTTAACAAATTTTATGTTCAAGTCGCATTTATCAGTGGGAAATTCTTTTTGTACCCAATCAGGAGCTTCAATTACCCACAAATGAAAATATTCTCCCACAACTACCAATTGATCCTCAAAACCTAACTCTTTTTGTATTTCTTTAATATTATCTTTTGGAAATCCCGGCACTATTCTATCCACAAGGGTATTGCAAAAGGCACAAGCATCATCAAGCCAGCTTATAAACTCTTTTTCGATATTCCACTCCTCTACATGCTTTAAAACACATTGCTTTAACTTATCAGCATTTCTATCTATCAATTCGCAGCAAATAAGAGCTACTCCTTTGGATTTGTCGCCATCAAAAGTTTTAAATCTTTTATATAGAAATGCTGTAACCTTTGCCGGAAAAGAAGATTGCGGTTTTTGTTCCATCCTATCCTCTTTATGATATGTAATGCCAGCTTCCGTAGTGTTGGATATAATAAATCTCAAATGAGGATTCTCGGCTATTTTAATATAAGCATCAAAATTTTGATAAGGATTAATGGCACGAGTAATGCAATCAATCAAATAGCTTTTTTTTATAGGTTTTTGGTTTTTTATACCTTGCAGAACTACATGGTATAATCCATTTTGTCTATTAATTAAGTCTGCCAGTCCCTCTGCTATGGGCTGCACTGCCACCACTCCGCTATTAAAATTATTTGAGCGATTCATTTTATCAACCATCCAGTCTACAAAGGCTCTTAAAAAATTCCCTTCACCATATTGTAATATTCGTTCAGGATATATATTGTTGTCTATAACTGTTCTATCTAATTTCATTTTTTTTAATTATTGATAAAAGAAAAGGAATATGTCTATTCAAAATCTAAATGCTTTTTATTTAATTTTAATATACTCTCTTATTTAGTTATAATAGTTCTTTCTAAAATCGCGAGACATACTTGCTATCACCATTTTGAATACGCCAAATACTGCTTCATGAAAAATTTTATATGACATTTTAGATTTTCCTTTGGCTCTGTTCATAAACAGAATGGGCACTTCCTTTAGTTTAAAACCATATTTCCATGCTAAAAATTTCATTTCTATTTGGAATGCATAACCCTTAAATTCTACTTTATCTAAATTTATTGTTTTTAATACTTTTCTTCTATAGCATACAAACCCTGCGGTTGGGTCTTTTATAGGCATTCTCATAAGCATAAAAACATATTTGCTAGCAAAAAAAGACAACAAAATTCTGCTTAGAGGCCAATCTACAATCCTTACTCCATCAATATATCTTGAACCAACAGCAACATCATATTTTTCCTTTTTACAAACATAATATAATCGTATTAGGTCCTTAGGGTTATGTGAAAAATCAGCATCTATCTCGTACACATAGTTATATTTGTTCTGCAAAGCATATTTAAACCCCACTATGTATGCTGTTCCTAACCCTAATTTTTTTTCTCTAACTATCAAATGCAATCTATCGTTGTATTTGATTTGTAATTTTTCAACTTTTTTACTTGTTCCATCAGGCGAGTTGTCGTCCACAACCAATACATCAAATCCCTCATCTTGTTCTAAAATACTTTTAATAAGATCTTCTATATTCTCCTTTTCGTTATAAGTGGGTACTATTGCTAAAGAATGTTTCTTCATATTTAAAAGGATGTAAAAAGCAATGTGTCCTTTACTCTATAATCACATGTACTTTATTTTGTTTTTTCTTAGTTAATTTTTCTGTGTGCTCTCCTCTATCTATGTTGCTTTTGTCTCCTTTTTTTGCTTCTATAAAATATTTTTTAGGTTGCAACGCAGGCACTTTCATCTCTCCTTTGTCATTGGTTTCTCCAACAAATACAGGTTTTGTACTATTGTTATAATCATCTTCTTTTTCATATAATGCAACTTTTACACCACTTTCTGCGTTCCCTGTTTCGTTTAAAACGACAATTTTTAGAGATGTTTGGCAGCAGCATAAAAAGGCTACTACTATGAATAAGAATAATGATTTTTGTATATTTTTCATGATAAGTAGGCGATTTTGTTTATATCTTTTAAAAGAAATTTATGGCTAATATACAGTTTATAATGAGAATAAACAAATGACAAAAAGTAAAATTATTTTTTCCCTTAAAGAAAGCCTAATCTACCAAATGGTCAACATCCACTAGTATGTTATCTATTGTGTCTGACTGAACCGCAAAGTTAAATCCTTTACGCAAACTATAGCCTCCATAGTTTCCATTCTTATCTATAGAAATCACTCCTACTTGCATATCGTTAAACTCCTTGCGTTGATAGTGTACTTGAAAAACTCTTTCTATTCCCATTTTACACGCTTCATTTGGGTCTTTCCCTTGGCGCATCATTTCTATAACCACACTCGCCAAAGAGGTTCTAATAACTGCCTCTCCCAAACCTGTACAAACTACTGCACCTGCATTATTGTCTACATATAGAGCTGAGCCAATAATAGGAGAGTCTCCGACACGTCCCCTAAGTTTATATGCTAACCCGCTTGTTGTGCATGCACCCCCTAAGTTGCCCTTATCATCCATTGCCAACATACCTATAGTGTCGTGGTTTTCTATATTAATAATAGGCTTAAACTTATTGTTTTTTTTCCACTCTTTCCATTTTTGCATAGATTTTTTCGTAACTAAATTCTCTTTTTTAAATCCTTGCTTAATTGCAAAATCAAATGCTCCATCTCCTGCAAGCATTACGTGAGGGGTTTTTTCCATTACTTTTCTTGCAACACAAACAGGGTGCTTGATGTTTTCTAAAAAGGCTACTGCTCCACAGTTGTACTTATCATCCATAATAGATGCATCTAATGTTATCTTTCCTGATGCATCAGGAAAGGCGCCATATCCCACCGTCATATTGTGTTCATCTGCCTCTGCGTTCATAACACCTTTTTCCACAGCATCCAACGACGTTCCTCCATTGCTCAGCACTTTCCAAGCATCTTTATTGGCTGCTATTCCTGAACTCCACGTAGAAATTACTATTTTCTGTTTCTGTTGTTGTTTGCTCGTTGGTAATTTAGCGGCAATGTTCTTATCTTTTGTTTCTGTCCCAAGCATCCGTGATGGCAACAAACTGAATGAGGTTGTAATTGCAATGCATCGTTTTAAAAAATTTCTTCTGTGTTTCATAATTTCTTAATTTCAAGCTATGATTAGTAAAAGTAACAAAGATGATTTATGTATATGTGAAATGAATAATTATATTGCTATCAACATGCAATCCTAACAGCTGGGAGGCATTGGCATCTTTCATTCCTATTTTTAAAAAATTATTGGAGTTAAATAGACAAAAGCAATCGCATTCAGAAATATTTTTTATTGACGTCTCTATTTGATATAACACTTCTTTTCCAAAATGAATTTCAATTGGTTTGTTCTCAGGGTTAAATTTTTCAATATGTTCTTTGGAGATATTGGTAATCAAATTGCCATAATTATCTACTCTCAGCACATTCCCTATCAATTGGTTATTTCCTGTTCGCCTTACGTTTCTAGAAAAAAGCAATTGGAAGTCAAAAATAATATGCCCTAATTTGGTAATTTTTTCACCTTTTGAGAGTTTTATAGCATTATTTATTAATGCTTGTTTAGTTGTTTGGTCTTTTTCTCTATTTAAAAGAAACACTTCCTGTGGGTTATATTGGCTAATAAGCCCCAAAATACCATTATCATAGCATAAAAAAGTGTGTCCTTCAACTACTGCTGCTAAGCACCGCTCGTATTTTATTCCATTTTTCATAAATATTATATGAACAGTACCTTTAGGAAAAGAATGAAACGCATTATTCATTACAAAAGCTGCATGCATTACATCAAAAGGAGCAATATGATGGGATATATCTACAATTTTGGCATTTCGATCTAGCGACAGTAACTGCCCTTTTATAGCAGCAACATAGTAGTCAGAAGTACCAAAGTCAGATAACAATGTTATAATAGACATTTCAGACGAATAAAAATAATTATTTCTAATTATTTCATTTTTTTTTGTAAAAAACAAAGATAACAAATAATTTTAAAAAAATTTATTTATTTATATACTAAAACAGTAGTACATTGATAGAAAAAAATATAATCTTAGAAGATGTTTCTATGGTTGACTTTTTGGGTGCAAACAATAGAAATCTTAAAGTTTTAGCAGACGCTTTTCCTACTGTAAAAATTATTTCAAGAGGAAATACAATCAAAATTCAAGGAGAGAGTGCCAATATTTTAAAATTAAATGACATCATCAACTCTCTATTGAAATACTATAACAAAAAGGGAAAAATCATAGAAGATGATGTGAAAAACTTTATCACTACAAAAGACAACATAATAGAAAGTAACAAAGAAGATACCTTAATATTTGGAGTTAGTGGCAATGTGATTCGTCCTAAAACAAAACACCAAAAAGAGTTAATAGGGTTGATAAAAAAGAATGACATTGTATTTGTAAGTGGTCCTGCTGGAACAGGAAAAACCTACCTTTCAATAGCATTGGCTGTAAAGGCTTTGAAAAACAAAGAAATAAAAAAAATAATAGTAACACGACCTGCAATAGAGGCTGGTGAGAATTTAGGTTTTTTGCCAGGAGATTTAAAAGAAAAAATAGATCCTTACTTGCGCCCTGTGCATGATGCATTGCAAGATATGATACCAAAGGAAAAATTAAAATATTTTAAAGAAAATGCTATCATTGAAATTGCACCACTCGCCTACATGCGTGGACGAACACTTAATGACGCTTTTATTTTGCTAGATGAAGCACAAAATACAACGCCTATGCAAATAAAAATGTTTCTTACACGTATGGGAGTAAACGCTAAACTTATCATTAATGGCGATAAAACTCAAATAGATTTACCTCCCAACCAAAAATCTGGCATGTTGGAAGCAGAAAAAATATTAACAGGAATAAAAGGTATTGGCTTTATAGAGTTTACTAGCAATGATGTCATAAGGCATAAAATCGTTAAAAATATTATAGAAGCATACAGCAAAAAAAGAGGAGATGCATTAAATAAACATGAGTATTTGGGTAAAAAAAATAAATAACACAACCGAATTACAAGAAGCTCATAAAATTAGAACAGAAGTGTTTGTTGTTGGGCAAAATGTTCCCGCATCAGAAGAAATAGATGAGTTTGAACAGAAATCTAACCATTTTTTAGCTTATAAAAATTCTACTCCTTGTGGTACCGCAAGATGGCGATTTACTAAACATGGCATTAAGCTAGAAAGGTTTGCCGTATTACATAAATACAGAAATCAACATGTAGGAAGTCAGCTATTAGAAGCCGTTCTGCAGGACGTTAAGGAACATGAAAACTTTAACCATCATTGCTCCATTTACTTGCATGCACAACTATCTGCTATTCCCTTATATTCAAAATATGGATTTAAAAAGGAAGGAAATATGTTTTTAGAGTGCGACATTCAACACTATAAAATGGTATTAAAATAACCAATGTTTTCATATATTTGTCATAAGTTAAAACCTTATTCTTCATCATGAAAAAATTACTTCTATCCATTAGTTATTGTTTGATTTGTTGCAATGCCAGCGCTTCATATCTATTAATTTTAATGAATAAAGAACAAACTAACCACCTAAAAGCATATGGAGTAGTATACTCTACATTGCAGCAAGGCAGCGGTGCTGAATGGCTTTTAAATTTTGAAGGCGGTAGCTTTATGATACCGTACCATTCCGTAATTGAAGACGATTTAATCATAAAAAACATAAACTATAAAATCGTTTCTGATGCCAAAGCCATAGACATTAGAAACAGTGCTTCTAGTATGGCATCTAATTCTGACGTTATAAAGCTTGAAAAAGCTCCAAAAATAGCAGTGTACGCTCCCAAATCATCTTTGCCTTGGGATGATGCTGTAACGTTAGTAATGACATATTCGGAAATTCCTTACACTATAATATATGATGATGAAATCCTCAATGATGAACTCCCTAAATATGACTGGTTGCACTTGCACCACGAAGACTTTACAGGACAATTTGGCAAATTTGAACGCACATATAAATACCACGAATGGTATATAAAACAGAAAGAGGAACTCAATCAAATAGCACAAAAGCATGGTTACAGCAAAGTTTCAAAACTAAAATTAGAAGTAGCCAAAAAAATTAAAAACTTCGTCGCTGGGGGAGGATATTTGCTTTCAATGTGTTCTGGCACAGACTCTTTTGATATTTCCTTGGCGGCAGAAGATACAGATATTTGTGCTACAATATATGATGGTGACCCACAAGAAAAAAATGCACAAGAGCTATTGAATTATAACAATACATTAGCCTTTCACAATTTCAAAATCAAATTAGACCCATATGAATATGAATACTCTGACATAGATCACCAATCTTTTGAGAGAAAAATCAAAGAGTCAGAAGATTTTTTTACCCTTTTAGAATTTTCTGCAAAATGGGATCCCATCCCCGCCATATTAACACAAAATCATACCCGAATTATAAAAGGTTTTTATGGACAAACAACCGCTTTTAAGAAACACCTAATAAAACCAAGTGTAACTATAATGGGAGAAAATATCCTATTGGGTGAAGCAAAATATATACATGGGGCACACGGAAAAGGTTTTTGGACATTTTATGGAGGACACGATCCTGAAGATTATCAACACTTTGTAGGAGAAGAGCCGACAAACATGAACTTGCACCCTAACTCGCCCGGATATAGGTTAATTCTTAATAACATATTGCTGCCTGCTTCGCAAAAGAAGAAAAGAAAAACTTAAAAAAGAAAATTCATACTTTAAAGAATAAAAACAACTATAATTTTTGTAAATTGAAGGCTTTTATAAATAAAAGAAATAACACAAGCGAGGGAAAAAATAAATGAACCACAAACAAAAAAACAATCCAATAATAGGAATAGCAATAGGAGACATTAATGGTATTGGGACGGAGGTGTTAATCAAAGCCCTATCAGACAAAAGAATTTTTAAATATGTAAGCATTGTAGTATATGGCTCTTCTCAAGTTTTATCCTACCACAAAAAAGTATTACGAACCCCTGACAATATGTTTACCTACGGTCAAATTAAGTCTATATCACATATAAACCATAAACATATAAATGTAATTACCTGCTGGTCAGATGACATAAATATAAAATTAGGGATAGCAACACCACAATCTGCAAAGGCAGCCATATCTTCGCTAAATAGAGCTATGACAGACCTAAAAAACGGTGTTTTAAGTGCAATAGTAACTGCTCCTATTAATAAAAGTAATATTCAACAACATGCAATACCTGAATTTGTTGGGCACACTCAATACTTAACCCAAGAATTAGGCAGCAATTACGAAAGCTTAATGATGATGGTGTCGGATACAGTAAAAGTAGGCGTTGTAACAGATCACCTGCCTTTACAAGACGTCTCTAAAACTATTACCAAACAATTAATAGAAAAAAAATTAACAATATTTATTAACTCACTCAAAAAAGATTTTAACATTCCAAAACCTAAAATAGCCGTATTGTCTCTCAATCCTCATGCAGGGGAAAACGGTTTGTTGGGAAATGAAGAACAAAAAATAATCAACCCTACAGTGATAGAATTCAAAAAACAGGGAAATTTAGTGTTTGGTCCGTTTGCTGCCGATGGTTTTTGGGGCGCCGGCAATTACACAAAATTTGACGGTGTTCTGGCAATGTATCATGACCAAGGTCTTATCCCCTTTAAACTATTAAATTTTGAAACTGGAGTAAACTACACTGCTGGACTTCCTATAATACGAACTTCACCATGTCATGGGGTAAATTATGATCTTGCAGGTAAAGGCATCGCCAATGAACACTCCATGCGCGAGGCTATCTATTGCGCTGCTAAAATTGTTAAACAAAGGTTACAAAATTCTGAAAAAAACTAAATTAAGATACTACAATGGATATGCAAAAAAAGACTATAGGTGTCAAATATAAAACATTAGAAAAAATATCAAATAACATAGAGTCTACATTAAAATCTGTACGGGTAGCCCTTAAACAAAGAGACTGGAATGAAATAAGGACAACGGACACATGGGCTATTTTTAAAATAATGTCTGAATTTGTACAAGGATTCGAAAAATTATCACTCTTAGGACCTTGTGTCTCTGTGTTTGGCTCAGCACGAACTGCCCCCAATACTCACTACTACCAACTAACAGAAAAGCTGTCTTCCGCTATAGTAAAAAATGGTTATGGCGTAATCACAGGCGCTGGAGAAGGGATTATGGAAGCTGCCAATAAAGGAGCAAAAGAGGCTAACGGTGTATCCATTGGATTGCAAATTATTTTACCCCACGAGCAAAAGAGCAACATGTATATAGACTCCGATAAGCTAATTAATTTTGATTATTTTTTTGTAAGAAAAGTAATGTTTGTACGTTTTGCGCAAGCATTTGTAGCTATGCCTGGAGGATTTGGAACACTTGATGAGTTGTTTGAGTCGCTAACCTTAATACAAACTCAAAAAATAGGAAGGTCCCCCATTATTCTTGTAGGAAAAAGTTATTGGCAAGGGCTAATAAAATGGTTGAAAGAAGTAGTTTATAAAAAAGAAAAATGCATTGATGCACAAGATTTTGAGTTGTTCCATGTTGTAGATTCTGTGGATGAAGCAGTAGCTATCATTAATGATTTTTATTCTAAATATTTTCTTACTCCGAACTTTTAGGTATCTTCACTGCTAAGAGCTTACCACTCCTATAAATTTTAGAAATAACGATTTTCTTATTTAGTCTACTAGTGTTTTTTTAACCAATGAATTTTTGGACTAAAAACAAAATACCGCTATTAAGAGTATTTATCCCTTTTTTGATGGGAGTCGTGCTATATGTGTTTTTCAACAACACACTAAACGTCATTGTATACTTACTTGTCATATCTGTATGCGGTTTTTCTCTATTATTTTATTATCTAAAAGGAATTCGTTTTATCAAATACAATGCTACGATGGGAGGAGTGCTGTTTGTCATTTTTCTAAGTTTTGGATATGTCATTTCACTTGTTCAAGATAACTCAAAAAAAGAAATCCATGTGACAAATTTTGTAGCGGAAAACATAACTCACTACGAAGCCACAATAAACAGCGATATTAGAAAGTCTGGCAACAGGTCTAAATGCTATGCACGAATAACAAAAATATGCGTAAAACAAAAAGGTAAGAGCCTTTGGAAAAAGACTCAAGGCAATGTTGTGTTAACGTTCAATACATGGAATGGCTTCGGTTTGTATTATGGCGACAAAATTTTGGTAAAAGGAAGTTTCCAAAGCATCCCCTCACCCACCAATCCCAACCAATTCAATTACAAAAAATATTTGCTTCCAGAGCAAGTCTATGTAAAGCACCTACTCAACGAAGAAGACTTTCTGTTGATCAATCACAGGCAAGCAAACATTTTTAAGTTCTATGCCATAAGCATAAAAGACTATTTAAAAAGTTTATTGGCAAGCATACTTCCTCCATCCGTCAACAATGTGGCATCCGCATTGATTTTAGGTAATAGAACAGACATAAGCAATGATACAAAAGAAAAATACGCGTTAATAGGTATTGCACACATCTTAGCTATTTCAGGGCTGCATGTAGGGGTGGTATTTTTAACCCTTTCTTTCTTGCTGAAAGGAATAAAAAGAAAAAAACATGGCAACACGATTGTAAGCATAATAATAGCCATAACCATTTGGGCGTATGCTTTCATAACAGGTCTTTCACCCTCTGTGTTACGTGCCACTTTAATGTTATCTCTATTTTTGATTGTTAAACTTTTAAACAAACACAATAACATCTACAACAATATTGTTTTATCAGCTTTCTTATTGTTGCTACTTAATCCCTTTTTAGCCACTTCGGTAAGTTTTCAGCTCTCTTATTTTGCTGTAATATCAATAGTTTATATACATAAAAAATTATATAGTATTATCAGTTTTAAAAATAAATTTTTAAATGCCTTTTGGAGTTTGTTTTGTGTCTCTTGTGCAGCTCAAATAGGCACATTCCCATTAGTATTATTCTACTTTGGGAACTTTTCAACTCTATTTTTTATATCAAATTTAATAGTTATGCCTATCGTTTTTGTTGTACTTATTACAGGCTTTTCAAGTATTTTTTTCAGTTTTTTTAAACCAATCAGCCTATTATTTTCCTACATTATCACATTCTTAATTCAATTCCTAAATGCATTTAGTGATTGGTTACTCTCCTTGCCTTTTAGTTACTTTACAAATATCCACATAGATATATTGCAATTGTTTTTGATTTATTTTTTCATTCTTTTTCTTTTATTAAAACTAACATACAAAGACATTCTCTACAAAAAGTTTTTCTTCGCCAGTGTTGCATTGTTAACCATCTACCACTCTTACATATATTACTCTTCATCACAGCAACAAAAAATCATTTTTTATAATACTAATAATGCTTCGGTCATTGATTTCATAAAGGGAAGAAAAGTATATACATCTACCTATATCAATAAAACAGATAGCTTTTTAGAAAATCGCATTTTAATGCCTTCAAGAAAAAAATTTAGAATAACAGAAGTAGCTAAGGTAGATGGTGTTGATTTTTTTGTAAAAAAGGAGGGGTATAATTTGTGTGTGTTTGGAGAAAAAAGTATTGTTTTTTTAAAAAAGCAATTAACAAAACCTAGCCATAAAAAATTGGATGTAAGCTATATAGTAATAAGCAATAACGTTATTTACGATATCAAGAACTTGTTATCTCACTTCAATGTTGACAAACTAATTATTGATACTTCCAACACACCCAAAAACATCCAAATGCTTATTCAACAACTCTCTGAGTTAGAGCAAGAATTTCATGCTATTAGTTTAGATGGCGCCCTAATACTAAATTTGAACTAAGTTTTTACGGGGATTTGTCCACATAATAGGCGTTTATCGTGCCTTCATCTTTAAGGTCAACACTTCCTCTCGGCATAAACACAAATTCATCACTATTCTTTACCAATGAGTATGTGTCCTGAGAAATATTTATTCTTTCTTCCTCACATGTTTGTTCCATACGCTGGGCAACATTTACAGCAGCCCCCCAAATGTCATATGCAAATCTTTTCTTTCCAATTACCCCCACTATAACTTTTCCTGTATGAATTCCTATCCTAAGCTTAAAAAATTCCTCTCCTTTTTGCTTAAAAATCAACTGTTTATCTTTCACAAATTGTTGCATAGCAATTGCCGCCCTAACAGTATCTATAGGATTAGACCTGTTAGGCATTGGCACTCCTCCCGCACACATATACCCATCTCCAATAGTTTTTATGCGTTCTACATTGTGTTTGGCAACAATAGTATCAAATGCATCAAAACACATGTCAAGCATATCTATGAGTTTAGTAGGTGTCAATTTTTCTGATGCTTTTGTAAATCCCTTAAAATCAGTAAACATGATAGTCGCTTTTTCATATTTAAGAGGCGTTACCTTTCCTCCTTCACTTAACTCTGACACTACCGATTTGGGAAGAATGTTAAATAACAATCCCTCATATTTGTTTTTTTCTAATTCCGTTTTATCTTTCAACTTCTTTAAATAACGTACCTGTTTAGCAACTTTAACGCTTTGCATTTTGAGTTTAACATTTCTATTTCTTAATACATAATATAATATTATTGCCCCTGTCAATAATATTATATTGAACATAAAATTAAATGTCCAGGTGTCACTTTTCTCACATTCTAAAATTAAACTTGTCTTGTTCAGCTTTGCTGAAATAGAAGATAGTGTATGGTAGTCACCAAGCTCAGAAGCATTTCTAAACGCAATTTCATAGTATCTTTTAGCATCTATGTAACTTTTGTTTTCAAAATAAATATCTCCTATTTGTAATGACAAAAGGCTAGCATCTTCAAACCGTTCTTGTTTTTCAAATTTTTTAAGTTGTTTTATAAAGTGAGCTATTTCTTCCTCTGTTTGGGCAAATAGTTTGCTATGGAAAGAGTTACATAAGCAAATAATAGCAATAAATATTACTATTATATACAAGCTATAATATTTTTGATAGCGCTGTTGATTTAGTTTATATATTTTCACTTTTTGCCAATTTATGTAGGTATTTCACAACTAATTTATTGTTTATTTTTTAAAATAAATTGGAGAAATGGTATATCTAATGTTCAAAGATATTCCATAATTAAATTGTACTTTCGACACAAGTCTAGGTACCTCTATTCCATCTTTTATTTCTGTTCCATCTTCAATTTTTATTCCATCATAAAACTTTAAAACCGTTCTGACGTTTGCACTAAAAAACTTACCAAATACAAATTCGGCATTCAAGTTCCAGTCTACGTTAATTTTCTCTGGACTTTCATTATAATTAGAAAACAAATCCAGCCTAGTCGTAACATTAGCTTTGTTTATAAAAGAGCTTGGAGAAAAAGAAAAAAACGTTTGATATTCTAAACTTAAAAACCCCCCTAATTCATACTTTGAATTAGAAAATGGAGTAACAATGTTTCCTTCACTATCTCTTTCCTCCCCTTGCACCCCATGTCTTCCTGCTTTTGCAAGCGAATCATCTAACACATACGTTATCCTTGCCGCAAGTGGAGCAAGTAATACTGATACGTTTCTTGTATTTATCCCCCTACTATTTCGTAAAGAGTCTGTTTTAGAATAATCAAATAAGTAACCAAACGGAATGTCAATAGTTGCCGGAGCAAAAAAATCAGATATTAACGTTGACGTAGTGTCACTTTGGTCAAACTTATAGGTATAAATGGAGCTAAATTGGGTTCTCATCATTGGGCTTAGAGTAATATAATAGTTTTGAAATGTTTTAAGTTGAAGCCGTGCCTCTACTTCAAATCTATCTTCTTGCACATCTATACCTGGTCCCTCTAGTCCCAAGCGTTTAATATCCTTATATTTATCTTGTTCATATATGAATCTATATACCGATGAGAGAGTATATCTTGACGCAAAAACAGATTTAACATACCCTAACACTATCTTTGCATCAGCCCCTATTACTATATTATTTTTCTCATTCGTTGCCCAATTCATATAAGCATTTGTTATTCCGCCAAACCCTAATGAAGTGCCATTTTCTATTTTCCATCCTTCCACAGTATCAATTTGCATTGTTGCTTTTAAATGAGATGTTGTCTGGGTAGCCAACAGTTGCTCTTGTTTTCTCTTCTCCTCTGCAAGTTTCTGAGCATTTTCTATTTCTCCCAATATTTCTTCAGGGGTTTTTGTTGGGACCTCTTCTTCTTCCTCTTTCTCCTCCTCCTCTTCAGGCTGAGAGGCATCTGGTTCTGGTACCTCTTGAGCATTTGCGTCATAGGCATAACCAATAAAAAGAATAACTTGTAATATTACAATAACTACAAACTTCATAACTACCCATAAAACTTGCAAAAATTATACCGCATTCTACTATATCATCGTTTTTCACAGTAAACATTCGAATACTCTTGCATTTCATACACTTGTTTTCGGAGTATCTTTCCTTTTGCACTGTAATAAATTACTACATAAAAATTGGCTTCTGAAATATATTTTGCTGCAAAATAGACAGGTGTTTCTGTTGTTCCAATGTTTTTAATTTCATTAAAGGTAGGTGGGACAACCCATTTATACCTACTGGTTAATACGCCCTTTCCTGTAGGAGTAGTTGCCAATAATATTTTCTTTTTGCTATCTTTTTCCAAATAGCTAAAACTTAATATTTCATAACTACTAGTCCCTTGGACTTTGGATTTCATTATGGTATATATTTCCCATTTATTTTCGATTTGAACTAGTGCTTGAGTAGGATTCCAATACAGTATATTATCAAACAAACAGTCGCTACACAAATTTTTATTAAACCGATTTACAAAACCATATTTTCCTTTTTTTCTTACAATAAAAATATTATTAGAATACATTCTAATCTTCTTATCATACTCAGGAAGTATTTTAGTATTGTTATTAGAATTAAAGATTCCAAACTTTTTATTTCTTAAAATGTTAACAAATCCATTCTTATAATCCCCTATACCATCATACTTAATAGGCAGTAATTCTTTTCCATTTTTTAGCGAGTATAACCCTTTCAAAAATTTATTTTTCACTTTACTTGTAATCACCAAATATTCATCTCCTAGTATATCTGCTTTTTGAAATTTTCTTTTTAATATCATCACGCCATTTTCATTAAAAATCTTTTTCTCTCCCTTCACACCCTGAACCATTAAATAACTTAATGATTTGTTGCTCATTGTATTACCTGTTAACAATTGCGTTTTTTGAGAACTAGTTATGTCCACAAGTACATTGTTTTTGAACATTGCCCAAACTACTTTATCATCACTAAGAATGGCTATGTTTTCGTTTAAAAGTTTTACGCTTTTAAATTTATATTTTATTTTTTTATAGTGCCAATCATCTACTCTTACTATTCCCCATTTCCCATTATTTTTCACTGCAATCCATTCGTCATTATATGTTATGCTATCAAACCATTCATTAGACAGCTTTGTAAACGTGGTATCATAAAGTTGATATCTCCCTCTTCTTTTTATGTACCACAACTTTTTGCTTGCCATGTTAATAAATTGGTCTTCAAACTTTACCACTTCATTTAAATTTTCATCTAATACTCCCTCATTTTCCTCTACATAGAGGTGCAAAAGATTATCACTCATCAACTCATGGTCATCATAAATAAACTCAAATTCCATAGGAAGAGCATTAAATAACATTTTTTTTAGTTTTTTAACATTTGTTATGGCTATAAATTCTCCCTTGTCTAATATAATAAAATCACTCTCCTTATAAATTTGCAGGTAGTCTGGTTCTAAAATTTTCTGTCCACTAACACTTACTAACCCCCATTGATTCTCCACTTTACATTTAACAAAAGTGTTATCAAGGTTTTCAAAGTCATTATAATTAAAGTCGCATATTATATTTCCTGACTTATCTATCAAGCCATACAGATGTCCTTTTTTTATTTTTAGCAACCCATTGCCAATATCTTCTGCCTCCGTGTACGCCTTCATATATTATGTTGCCCAGCAGTGAGGCTATAACTCGTTTCGTTCCTATCTTTCCCTCAAAAAATCAGTTGAAATATCACCACAAACATATTTTTTATTAATAAAGGAAAAGTTAGTGTGTAATAGTCTTTCTTCCTTATTTGTCATGAAGTTATAGCCCCCCTGTTCATATATAGGAAATATTGTAGACTGGGAGGTATAATAAATAGATTTTAAGGAGTCCATTACAAGAGTTTTTTCAGAAAATTTTTTAAAAAACATCTCTGTAGTATGGTTTGAAGCATATTTATAATATAAATGCTTGTATGCTTTATTTTTGAGTTCGCTATTAGGATACTTTGTTAAGAATGTTTTGTAACTACCTATTGAATTGTCCATGGTAAGGAATAAAAATATTTGCTCTACTGCCTGTTCTCTATAAACAGAATGGGGAAATTGTGTGACAAAATTTTCAAGCTTTGATAGTGTTGGTTTTTTTATAATGCTCTCAAAAGTAAGTTTTTCATAACTGCTTTCTGCTTCATCGCGCTGTTTTGCAGTAGGGTACTTTTTTAAAAAATCATAAAATGCATCAGAAGTCCCCTCTTGTTTTGTTTTTTGATATGCTAAAACATCTCTGTAAAAAATAACACTATCTAAGTGGATTGACTCCTTATATATGTCAATAAACCGATTGTATGTGTCTAAAGTATTAATTTCTTTTACCTTTCGGTAGGCTTCCATCTCTATTTTTCGTTTCCAGAAAAATAGCTGTGATTGATTAACATACTTAGTGATAGTTTTTTTTTCTTTGATATCCGCTTTTTGAAAATCTACCAAAGCCCCACAAATATTAATATATGCCGAGTCAATGTTATAGTATTGGGTGTTTTTTATACGGTGCAATCTTGCAAGATAATACTTTGCCCCCACATTGTTTGCTTTCTTCGCTAAACTCTTATTTATTATTTCTCTTGCCTTCTCATACTCTTGTTGCCCAAATAGTTTAAGGATTTTTTTGCTTTCAGAATCTGTAATTGCGGCTGCGTTTGAAACTAATAAAACTAGAAAAACAAATATAACACCAATTCTATTCATGACATAACTCTTTATTTTTTCATACATTTCAATTGGTTTCAAAGAAAATTGAAACTGCAAAATAACAAAAAAACGCTTTTTAAAGGAAATAAAGCATCTATTTTCTTTAAAAAGCGCCTAAACTTGTATCTGCCTATAATTTACTTTACAAAAGAGGCTGCTGAGAGATAGTCACAAGAGATTTTCATACTATCAAGAGAATCGCCCTTGCTTTTATCTAATTCAACAAAAAAGTATTTCATACCTGCTTGTTTTTTCATCGCAAATATTTCTGCAAAGTTAATCACACCATTTCCCACTTCTGTATACTCTTTTTCAGGACTATCGGCCATATCTTTCACATGCCATAACTCAAATCTATTTGGATATTTTTTAAAGTAATTAATAGGTTGATGCCCTCCTTTTACTGTCCAATACATGTCCATTTCAAAACATACTAAGTTTGGATCAGTATTCTTTAAAAGTATGTCATATGGAATTTGACCCTCTATCTCTTCATATTCAAAAGCATGATTGTGATAACCAAACTTTAATTTATATTTTTTAGCAATTTCACCTATTTTGTTAAAATCTGCTGCTGCTTTTTTCCATGTGTCTGCACTTTTTCTATATCTCCGTTGCATACCTGGTTGCACAACATATTTAATTCCTAACTCTGCTGCATCTTCAAATGTTGCTTCAGCTTGATCCAATTCTACCATAGAATGAGAGCTATGTATGTTTATTCCATATTTAGCCGTTAGCTCCTTAAACTGTTTTGGAGATAGGCCATAGAACTTCCTTTCTCCATATCCTGCTGCTTCTGCAGAGTTATAGCCCATTTCGGACAATCTTTTTATTGTTCCTTCTAAGTCCTTACCTATGTGGTCTCTTACAGAATACAACTGTAAACCTATTACTTTTTTATGTTTTTTAGCATCAGCAGATAATAAATATGGGCTTGCTATAAGACCAAATGCAGCTAATGATGTTTTCTTTAAAAACGAGCGTCTACTATTACAATTCATAAATACATTATTTTTTTTGTTTGTTATAAATTTTATGTCAATGAGGCTCCAACTTTCTCCAATAACCTTTTTGTTGCTTTTATGCCCTCTACTTCCGAAAGCTCTTGGCCTTCATACTCTATTCCAATGTGACCTGTATATCCTGCTTTTTTTACAATTTTTAGCATTTTATAATAATCTGTATGTATTTCATTCCCTTCTTTATCAAAGCCATGGCTTTTTGCACTTACTCCCTTTGCAAATGGCATTAGCTCTTCCACTCCTAAGTATCTATCATACATATTACCCTCGCTTATTCTAAAATTACCAAAATCGGGAAGTGTACCACAATATGGGTTATCTACTTTTATGACATTTGCCAGCCATGCTCCATTAGAAGAGTAACCACCATGATTTTCTACTATTACATTTATTTTTTCTTTTGATGCATATTCTGTCAATGCTCCAAGCCCTTGAATCGCTGCTTTAGACACTTCTTCGGGGGTTCCTTTTCCCGCTGCATTTACTCTTATAGAGTGACACCCCAAAAATTTAGCTGCATCTACCCACTTATAATGATTTTCTACAGCTATTTTTCTTTGTTCACTATCAAGATTTGCCAAATGCCCTTCTGCATCCACCATTATCAAAAGGTTTTTCACATTATAATCTTTTGCACGCTTAAGTAGCTCATTTAAATATGTAGAATCTTGCTTTTCAAAAAGCGTACTAACATATTCTACAGCTCCAATATCAAAAGTTGTTCTTGTTTTTATGGGAAAATCTAAATTCGTCATTTCCTTGCTTCTAATGGCTCTATGTAAAGACCACTCGGCTAATGAAATTTCAAAAAATAATTTTTTCTGTGTAGTGCATGATAGCATTGTTCCTCCCAATGGAACAATTGCTACTAAGGCGCCTAATTGTTTCAAAAAGCTTCGTCTATTATGCATAGTGGAATAATTTAAGTGTTTCTTAAAGTTACTTTCTATTTTGTTATAATTCTTTCAAAGTATTTTTTACTATGATGTTATTTATGAAAAGAACATTCGTTTTTATTTTTTCCTAACAAGAAAGAAAATAAATGGACAATAAGCAAATAAAAGACAAAAAAATAGGGGATATACATCCCCTATTTTTCTGAAATACAATTAAATATTCTATTTCAATTCTTTAATTTTAATGTTTTTAAACCAAACATCATCGCCATGATCTTGAAGCACAATGTATCCTTCTTTATAGTTGCCCCAGTTTTCTGTGTTTTTAAATTTACATTCGGCAACCATTTTTTCCCATTCTTCTGTCCACATTTCAAACATTACAACCTCTACTCCATTTTGGATATGTGAAACCTTTCCATTATATACAACAATTTCAGCAGTGTTCCATTCTCCTGCAGGTTTTGCATTTTGGGGTACTGCGGGTAAAATATCATACAAAGAGGCCGCTTTATGATTTCCATCCTTTCCTGCTTTTGCATCAGGATGATTTTCGTTATCTAAAATTTGGTACTCTGGACCTGTGTAAAAAGCTCCTTTCCCATCTATTTCTTCGCAAAGGTAGCATATGCCACTATTTGCTCCAACTCCTGCCTTCCAATCTAGTTTTAAATGAAAATTACTAAATTTCTGGTCGTATAAAATATCGCCTTTGTCTTCTTTTGCTACGTCGTCTCTATTTGCTTTCCCTTGAATAAAAAGCGTGTTGTCTACTACTTTCCATGCCGCAGGAAAATGAGATTTATGTACGCCTCTCCAGTTATCAGATGTTTTTCCATCAAATAATAGCTTCCATCCTTCTTTTTGTTCTTTCTCTGTCAAAGTATTGCTTGTTTCTTGTTGTGTTTCTGATGTTTTCTTTTTCTTGCCACAACTTGTAGCCATAAAACTTATAATAAATAAGAAACTGGCTAGGGTTAAAATTGTCTTTATGCTTTTCATATTTCTACTCTATAATACAAAAAAGCAGGGAGTAAAGTCCCTGCTTTTTCATGAATTGTTATTCAAGTTCTTTAATTTTTATATTTCTAAACCAAACGTCATCGCCGTGGTCTTGAAGGGCAACATAGCCCTCTTCTGCTACATTATGAAAGTTTGGATTAAGTCCTGGAAACTTACTTTTTGCAACATCTTCATTCCATTTTTCTGTCCATAAATGATACTCTACTACAGTTTCTCCGTTCATGATGTGAAAAACAGAACCTTTGTAAACTTTTACTTCTACTTGATTCCACTCACCTGTTGGCTTAGCATTCTGTGGGTTTGCTGGGTAGATGTCATATAATGAACTTGCTTGGCGGTTTCCATCTTTTCCTGCTTTTGCATCAGGATGATCTATATTGTCAAGCACTTGCATCTCTGGAGCTGTATACCAAATTGGCTTACCTTCTATTTCTTGTCCTAAATAAAAGATACCACTATTGCCTCCTTTTGATACTTTCCACTCTAATTTTAGATGAAAGTTTCTGTATTTTTTATCATACAAAATATCTCCTCCATCTTTTGCTCCGGCTTCTCCTCTTCCAGAACCTTGAATTTTTATTGTTCCATCTTCAATTATCCATGCAGCAGGGAAGTGATCTTTATTAACACCTCGCCAACCGTTAGGAGTTTTTCCATCAAACAATAATAGCCAACCATCTGCCTTTTCTTGGCTTGACAGTTGGTTTATTAATACAGTGCCTTGTTCTGCGTTGCCTTCTTTTTTCTTTTTTCCTCCACAACATCCAATAAATAAGAAGGTTGCAACAAAACAAATAGCACTTAATAAAACTTTTTTCATATTTTTTTCATTTTATAATTATAAATAATTTAGTTTCAAATCACTTACAGCGACCATCCTTCTCTATAAGTGTGTTTAATATACTCCTCAGCAGCAGATTTAGCATTAATTTCAGATTTGTTTGACATCCACTTAGGATCTCCATCTACTACTTTAAATTCATCGGCAGTGATGCTAATTGTGTCTGTATCACTGATGTTCGTAAACTTCATGTTTTTTCCATCCCACTTTAATTGTTTTTTCAATCCTTGCAACCTTACAGCTACAACTCCCATAACAACCATTTCATTAAGTGGCCCTGAGTATCCAAAATAAGAACTTGCTTCTGTTCTGTTGTTAGGGCTTTCTTTACAAGCGCGTACCCAATCCATTTCATGCTGCCCGCCATTTTTTGCTTCAGGCACTCTTCTAAGTACTTTAGGTGCTTTGTAATCTTTTGTTACTTCTTTTCCTCCAATGAATAATCTAGGGCTTCCACCATAAGTTCGGCAAACTATTATTCCTTTTTTCCCATAGAATATAGAGCCTCCACCTGTATCTAATGATTTTCCATCTTTTAATTCTTTCGGCATTTTCGGCATCAATCCACCATCATACCAAGCTATCTCTACTGCAGGCATATTTACTTTTCTATATTTTGCTCTTGCTGGGAATTGATAACGTACTATTTCTGCATTTGGAGGAGAATCTGTATTGAAAGGAGTAGAAGTTCCTTCTATTGCAGTGGGGTATTTAAGGCGTAAGGCTTGGAATGAAGGATCTAATATATGACATGCCATATCTCCTAGTGCTCCTGTTCCAAAATCCCACCATCCTCTCCAGTTCCATGGAGTGTATGCACTGTGGTAAGGTCTCATTTTAGCTGGCCCAACAAAGAGGTCCCAATCTAAATGTTCTGGCACCCACTCACCCTTAGCAGGTCTCTTTAATCCTTGTGGCCAAATTGGTCTGTTAGTCCACGTATCTACTTTTGTAATTTCTCCTATAGCACCATTCCATACCCATTCACATATCTGTCTAACGCCTTCTCCTGAGTTACCTTGGTTACCCATTTGAGTGGCTACTTTTGTTTCTGCTGCTAATTCTGTTAAAAAACGAGATTCGTAGACACTATGTGTTAATGGCTTTTGGACATAAACATGTTTTCCTAAACGCATAGCTGCTGACGTTGCACATGCGTGCGTATGATCTGCTGTTGCTACAATAACGGCATCAATGTCAGAGTTCATTTCATCTAACATTTTACGATAATCTTTATATTGCCTAGCTTTTGGAAATTCTCCAAATATTTTTGCAGCTCTATTCCAATCTATATCACAAAGCCCAACAATGTTTTGCGATTTAACATTTCTTATGTTAGAGCTTCCCATACCGCCAGAGCCAATGGCTGCAATATTTAGCTTATCACTAGGAGGAACGTAATCTTTCCCTTTATGTATAATTTGTGGTCCAAGATTTTTCTTTCCTCCTGAAATTGCGTTAAAAGAAGCTCCCATCGTTATGGTACCAGCTCCTAACATTACAGACTTTTTCAGAAAGTTCCTACGGTTTGTTTTGTTATTATCCATAAGTAAAAATTTTATATTTGTAAATTAATTTAAGTTCTATCAAACAATTTTTTCGTTTTTTTTATCCCAAAACATAGTTCTTTTTTCTCTATAAGATAAAGTTGCCATATGCGAAGCGATAGCCTCCTCAAAGCCTTGATGTATATCACAACTTGGTTGTTTGTTAAGTCTTATGCAATTTATCCACTCTTTCATATGTAAGTGGGTTGTGTCCACTCTTTTTCCTTGTACATAAGTAAATAACAAGCCTCTATCTGCAAAATATTTTTCTGTGGCAGAGGTAATAGCGTCCAAATTTTTTTGTCCTGGCGCATATGAATATATTGGATATTTAGTGTCTATAATTCCCTTTTTTATTTTCTCTTTATATCTTGTTGAATTTCTATCAGCTTGTATAGATAAGGTGTTTCCTAATGACATAGATGCATCATGTCCCATTATTGTTCTTTTTCTTTTATTGCTGCTTGCTAATGATGCACTATAAAGGAAGGTTAGTTCTTTTTCGTTAAACTCACATGCCACTTGTAAAACGTCTGGTACTGTTCTACCGTCTTTGAAAAAATAGATTCCGCCAGAGGAGGCTACGGAGGATGGGATGCCCAAGTTTAATATTTGGTTTATTGCGTCATATTCGTGAGTGAGTAAATCTCCATTTAATCCTGTGCTATAGTCCCACCAACACCTCCACCTAAAAAATCGCTCTAAGCTAAATGGATGATATGGTGCTTGTCCTAAAAACTGCTGCCAATCTATATTGTTTTGGCTTGCATCAGGATGTATATCATATTGCCATGCACCTGAAGGGGTGTTGCGATTGGTAGTAGTTTCTATTAGTGTAATTTTTCCTAAGACGTTTTTTTCTATTATTTCTTTTGCCTTTACATAACTGGCTGTTTGTCTACCTTGATGCCCTAGTTGAAATACTATTCCTGATTTTTCTACAATATCTCTAATTTCATAGGTTTCAGGAACAGTCCAAGTCATAGGTTTTTCTATATACACATGTTTTCCATATTTTGCTGCTTCAATTGCCATTGGAGCATGCCAATGATCCGGAGAGGCGATAACGACTGCGTCTATATCAGGGTCAGCAATCAATTCTTTATATGTTTTATATCTTATAGGTTGTTTTACATATTTTCCATTCAACCCCTCTCTATGCAAATTTGCTCCAGCTTCTATGCCCTTTTGAGCAAATACATCAAATATATCACACACCGCTTTTATCTCTACATTGAGGTTTTCTTGTTCTAAAAACTGTTCATGCCTTTTGTCTTGGACATTTTTTCTATTAGCCTCTTTCAAACCTTCTATCCATGTTGGATGTGCAAACCCTAATGCTCTCATCAATTGTGCTCCTCTAATTCCGTATCCTATTATTCCTATTTTGATTTTGCTGCTTTTATCTACATTATGTTGGTTTGTTGGAACATCAGAAAAGATATCCAGCTCTTTAAGTACATTTTGTTTTAATCTCTTGTTTTGCTTATGCTTACTCAATCCTCCATACACCAAAGCTCCTAACACTGGTATGGTTGCCAGTCCTTTTATCCAATCTCTTCGCGAAAATCGCTCATATAATTTTTCCATGAATTAACTTTTTACGCTCTTTTTACACACTAATCTTGAAACTCCTATGTACGTGTCAGTAGGGAGTAAAATCACCAAAACAAGTGCAAAGAATTCTATCAAGTTTTTATCTACTAAAAAATAATTTCCTTCAAATGGAAAAGCATATTCCATATTAGGAAGCGGCGGATGCGAAAACCAAAACATCAACACCAAAAACGCTCCTATATATGCCAAGTATTTGCTTAAAACTCCCAAAATCAAGGCGATACCAACAAGTAATAATATAGCTATAACTATAAAGTTGGATATATTGACAAGAGTGTCATTGCTGCCAATAAAAATAAATGTAGGTGCCAATATTCCTTTTGACTCTAAAAGATAATACCTAGATGTCCATGATGCATTTAATACTTTTGTTAACCCTTCATAGCAAAAATGCCAACCAACAGCTATTCGTAACAAACTTAATGTAATTAAGTGTTTATCAGACAATTTCATAACGTTATCCCTTCATTATTCATTAATTACTCGTATAAAGAAGCGTTAAAATTATTATTATTTTTATAAAAAGCCAAATTTTAAATGATTTTTTGCTCCAAAAAATAGGTGTAAAAAAACTACTCAACATCTTTGTATAAGGCTTCTATTTTGTATCTTTGTTTGGTTTAGTATCAAGCAAAAGATTATGTTATAAAATTAGGCATTATATGGGAATATTAATAAAGTCAGCAAAAATAATAGATAAAAAATCAAGCCTCCATTTACAAAAGAAAAACATCTACATTAACAAGAAAGGGGTTATAGAGTATATTGGTGATAAGGAGCCCGCTGCTCAAAAAATTATAAAAGGAAAAAACTTGATGGTGTCTATAGGCTGGTTTGACATGGGAGCAAATTTTTGTAACCCCGGCTTGGAACATAAAGAAACATTAAGTACGGGTAGAAAAGCAGCCATGTCAGGAGGGTTTACAGAAGTAGCACTACTTCCTAACGTTAAACCCGTCACTCAAACAAAATCAGAAGTAAGTTTCATTACCTCATCCAACCCAACAAATTTGGTGCAATTGCATCCGATAGGAGCCGCTACAAAAGATTGCAAAGGAGAAACACTTTCCGAAATGTTAGATATGTTGTCTATAAACACTATTGCTTTTTCAGATGGCGAAAAAAATGTCGATGATGCGGAAATAATAACCAAGATACTGCTATATCTACAAAAGGAGAAAGCGTTATTTATTAATAAACCTTTTAATAAAAGCTTATTAGAGCATGCCACAATGAACGAAGGTGTTTACAGTAGCGTTTTAGGGATGAAAGGAATGCCTGAAATGGCAGAAGAATTGGAAGTAGACAAGGGAATAAAATTATTGGAATATAGTGGTGGAAGACTGCATTTTTCACATGTCTCCTCTCCAAAAGCAATACAGTCAATAAAAAATGCCAAAAAAAAATCACTAAACGTAACTTGTGGAATAGCTGCCTATCAATTAATGTTTGATGATAGCCATTTAAAAACCTTTGATACAAATTACAAGGTCAACCCTCCTTTAAGAAGTGCCAGAACAATAAATCACTTAAAAAAAAGCCTTCTAAATAATGATATTGGCGTGATTATATCTGATCATTCTCCTCAAGATGAAGAAAGTAAAAAGTTAGAATTTGACCTTGCCGAATTCGGCATGATAGGCATACAAACCCTTTTCCCCATTTGTATTGCAGCATTAGGAAAGCAACATATTGAAATAATTATAGACAAAATAACATCAGCACCAAGAGAGATTTTAAACTTGGCAACTCCCAAAATTAAGGAGAAAGAAGTAGCAAACTTAACTATCTTTGACCCCAGTGTCAAATGGATTTATAATGAAAAGAACAATTATTCTCTATCCAACAACTCTCCATTGCTAAATCAAGAACTTACAGGAGCAGTAATAGGAGTAATTAATAACGGCTTGAGTTTTTTTAATAATTTCCAGTAGACTGTTTTTAAAAGCTTACATTTAATTAAGTAAAAAATGGAATTGTTCTATCACAAAGGGAGCTTACAAAGCAACAAAGAAATTTCTTTAAGTGAAGAAGAAACATTGCATTGCACAAGAGTATTGCGACACAAACAGGGCGACGTAATACTTATCACCAATGGAAAAGGAACAATTGCTACAACAAGAATAAAAGAAATATCTAAAAAACGTTGTGTAGTAAGTATAGAGAGCACAAAAGAGATAGCCCCTTCAAACTATTATATACACATTGCCCTTGCTCCTCCAAAAAATATGGAGCGCACGCTTTGGTTTGTAGAAAAAGCAATAGAAATAGGTATTGACGAAATTTCATTTTTTTATACCACCAACTCAATACGGAAAAAAATCAACTTGCAACGGGTTGAAAAGAGATGTGTCAGCGCTATCAAACAGTCTGTAAAAGCATACATGCCGACACTAAATGAAATAATAGATTTTCAAAGTTTTTTAAAGCAAAACCAAAATATTGATGAAAAATTTATCGCACACATTTCTTCAAACAATGCCAAACCACTACCATCACTATTGAAATGTATTGCTCCCCAAAAAAAATATTGCGCCTTGATAGGAGCAGAAGGAGGATTTACAGAGCAGGAAATTGAGTTAGCCGAACAACTAAACCTTAAAACCGTAACATTAGGGAAAAAGCGACTTCGTTCTGAAACCGCAGCCCTAATGGCTTGTCACACAATACATATTATTAATAGCCTCTCAGAAATATAGCTCTACTTTAGCGGATATTAAAGATAAAATTAGACTAATTCCCTGCTTTCTAATTTTATCTCTAAAAATTTGGTATAATGAAAATATACCTTACCTTTGTTAAGGTAAAATTTTTTTATAAAAAACGTAAAACTCCTATATGGAACCCTCAATGGCAAAACAACAAAACAATTATTCATTCGCTTTATCGTGGCTAACATCACTATTTTTTATGTGGGGATTTATTACCTGCCTAAACGACATATTGATACCACATTTAAAAGCCATTTTTGAACTGAATTATACACAAGCAATGTTAATTCAATTTACTTTTTTGGAGCTTATTTCATTATGTCCTATCCACAGGATGGATTGTCAAGAAAATACAATATCAAAAAGGTATAGTATTAGGGCTTGTTATTACAGGCATAGGGGCATTAATTTTCTATCCAGCGTCTGAGTATGAAGTATATGCCTTCTTCTTGGGAGGTTTATTTGTACTTGCATCAGGCATAACTATTTTGCAGGTATCGGCCAACCCTTTTGTAGCCACCTTAGGAACATCAGATACCGCACCTGCTCGATTGAACCTTACACAATCTTTTAACTCATTAGGAACAACCATTGCTCCTGTCTTTGGTGCTTTTTTAATATTAAAAAATGGAGCAGAGCACACACAAAATGAGGCAAACACTGTTCAAATGCCATATATTCTAATAGCTCTTACGCTTTTTATCATAGCAGGAGTATTCGCATACATTAAGTTGCCTGTAATAAAGCAAGAAACATATAAAAAAGGTGCTGGAAGTGCTTGGGATTACAAACATTTAGTGTTAGGAGCAATAGCGATATTTGTCTATGTAGGCGCAGAAGTATCCATTGGCAGCTTTCTTGTTAACTTTTTCGCCTTACCCGAAATGGGCGGGCTTTCAGAAACCAGCGCAGCTCGCTATGTAGCACTATATTGGGGAGGAGCAATGGTAGGACGTTTCTTCGGAGCAGTAGCATTGACAAAAATAAATGCTAGTAAAAAATATCTTTGGTATGCTGCAATATTTATCTTTTCTTTCTTTTTAGCATGGTATATGACCAAAGACATAAAATTAGCTCCTATTTTCTTAATATTTGTAGCTCTTAACATAGTTGCTTTCTTATTTGGCAAAAACTTAGCACACCGCACTCTTACCATATTAGCATTAGCTATCATTGGTTTAGTTCTTGTAACAGTATTAGGAAACGGAGCGGTAGCAATGTGGTCAATAGTTGCTGTAGGATTATTCAACTCTATTATGTTCCCCACTATATTCACATTAGCTATTGATGGTCTTGGCAAACATACAAGTCAAGGTTCAGGCATACTTTGCATGGCAATTGTGGGCGGCGCTATTATACCATTAATTATGGGAGCAGTGGCAGATGCAACAAACGTACACACGTCATTTATTATTACTATTGGTTGCTATCTGTACATAGCTTATTATGGAATGAAAGGATATAAACATCAACAATTAAAAGGCTAAAAAATAAAACAATTTGTTAACAAAACATCTAATATTGTGCTATGAAAACAGTTGCTATAGGGATAGATATAGGGGGTACTTTTACAAAATTTGGAATTGTAGATAAAAATGGAGTTGTTTTATGTTCTGATAAAATACAAACGACAGGACATAGCAACATAAACGAGTTTTTTAAAGCATTAAAATCTGCTATAGAGGATCAGAAAGAAAAAATAAAAGAGGACTTAGATTTTGTAGGGGTAGGAATAGGAGCTCCTAATAGCAACTACTATACTGGATCCATAGAGTACGCCCCCAACTTAGAATGGGAAGGAGTAATACCAGTAATAGATATATTCACAAAATATTACAACCTACCAATGGCATTGACTAATGATGCAAATGCAGCAGCAATAGGAGAAATGGTTTATGGAGGGGCTAAAAAAATGAAAAATTTTGTTATTGTAACATTAGGCACTGGTTTAGGGAGCGGTTTTGTTGTCAATGGAGAGTTAGTATACGGTCATGATGGCTTTGCAGGAGAATTAGGGCATACAACAATAGTAGAGAATGGAAGAATGTGCGGAACAGGAAAAAGAGGTGCCTTAGAAACATATGCCTCTGCTTCTGGAATAAAGCGAACAGTGTTTGAGTTGTTGGCTGATAGTCTCGAAGATAGTGAGTTAAGAAGTATTGCATTTAATGACTTAACTGCTCAAAAAATACATAAACTGGCACTAAAAGGAGATAAAATAGCACTAGAAGCATTTGAAAAAACAGGCGAATATTTAGGTAAAGGCTTAGCAAATACAGTAATGCATACAAGTCCTGAAGCAATATTTTTATTTGGAGGGCTGGCAAATGCTGGCGACTTAATTCTTTCTCCAACAAAAAAATATATGGAAGAAAATTTGATCAAAGTATTTCAAAATAAAGTAAAAATAGTGCTTTCGCAACTTAAAGAAACTAACGCTGCCGTATTAGGCGCAAGTGCTTTGATATGGAAAGCACTTGAAAAAAAATAATGCAAACTATGCATTAAAAAGAAGTAAAATATTTAAAACTAAACAGAGAGCCTCAAATAAAAATGTGGCTCTTTTTTTGTTATAAAAATGAACCAAAATAAAATATTAGATAAAGAATTTTATTTATCAAATGGTGTCACAAGTATCGCACAAGCGTTATTGGGTAAAGTGTTATGTAGTTACATAGACGGTTCATATACTTCTGGGATGATATGTGAAACTGAAGCTTATTCGGGCACAAACGACAAGGCTTGCCACGCTAACAATAACAAAAGAACTTCACGTACAGAAATAATGTACGCAAATGGAGGAGTCGCATACGTTTATTTGTGCTATGGTATTCATCATTTGTTTAATATTGTTACTAATAAAAAAGATTGTGCGGATGCCGTATTAATTAGGGCTATTGAGCCAATTGATGGAATGGACACAATGCTTCAACGAAGAAATATAAAGAAACACACACCCAAATTAACATCAGGTCCTGGGGTTTTAACTCAAGCACTGGGCATTACAACAAAAAATAACGGGACTTCATTATTTGGCAACATAATATGGATAGAAGATAGAGGTATCATAATCAAAGAACGGCTAATAAGCTCAAGCAAGCGTATTGGCGTGGAGTATGCACAGGAAGATGCTTTGAAAAATTGGCGTTTTTATATAAAAGGGAATAAATGGGTAAGTGGAAAGAGATAAAAGTGTTTTTTTATTTTACGCTTAAAAAGAAAAGGAGCAACATTTCTGTTGCTCCTTTTTTCCTATAAACTTAGTTTTTCTATCTCTATTGACTACATCCTATTTCTGCTATTCTGTCTTCTGCTTCCATGCTTCCCAAATTCCTCGCTTCAAAATAATATTCACATGCACCTGCAAGAGCATTTTTCTTCTTCTTATATTGCTTGTTCGCTACCCCCACTAACATATCTCCCAACTGTAAATTTAACTTAACAGTTTCTTCTGTAGCTAAATCATCATACCGTTGCTTTAATTCTTTCAATGCTTCCTTTGCAACTTTTATTTGCATTTGATAGCCGTACAATTCTGTATCTTTTTGCGATAGTTCATCTTTTTGAACTTCTACAATCTCTGTTAAATTTGCTGTAACTTGTTTATATGCTAAAACTTTTTCCCTAAGCTCTGCAATTTCTGCTTTTTGCGTATTGATAATTCTTTGCAAATTGTCATAATCTGCGCCTACAGGCTCACTATCGTCTGAGGTCACAACTCTATCACTTGTTAATATCCTTGATGGTTTCCCTTTTGAGGATTCTAACCTGCTTTCTAATTGAGCGAGTAGTAATTGTAAATTTTCTAATCTGTCTACCACACTAGAAAAATCATCTGAATCAGCAGTTACCAACTCGTTATACTGGTCTCTACTAACATCAATACTGTCTAATATAGCATTAACTTGTCTCAAAATATCTTGATATTCTTGAAATTTTGCAACTTGCTGTTTCAATTGAGCATTTTCTTGTTCTAACTTGGAATCACATGAAATTCCAACAACAACCAATAGAATAAGGGGAATAATTCTTTTTAGCATTTTTCTGTTCTTTTAATATTTAAATAAAAACTTATAATTTTTTTCTTTTATTTCTAACGTCTCTATTGCAAAGAAAGTAATATTTAAATAAATAACCAAAAAAAAAATTTTTTATTTAAATATTTCTTGTATCCAAAATTCATCTGTTTCTACTTCATTACTTTTATTTAACGCTCGGTCTTGTATTTTTATTTTAAATTTTACCTTATTCTTTGCAAAAAACAATCTAAAAGCACTTCCGTATGTAAAAACAAAGGGGTCCAATTTAAGGGGCATTTGGCTTGCTGTGTCGCTAAATGGGTAAAACCGACCATATAAAGGGTAGCACTGTGTTTGCGATAGCGATGAGCTCCATAACTCCCACTCCCCATCTATTTTTTCATAAATATCAAGAAAAAAGTTATAGTAATTAAGGTTTCTCACTACATATATAGTGTCATTAATTCTTTCTTGTTCTTCATTTTTTTTTGTAAGAATTTCATAATCACAGGTGTTATATTCTGGTAAATCGTCACTGTCTCCATATCTAATAGTATCTCCTTGTTCGTTTCTTTGAACCTTGTATGGATGATATGGGGATAAGGTGTCGCCAGCTCCTAATCCTAAGTTGCCATCTCCGTCCTGCACATATAGTTGAATTATCAACGAGTCTATATTTGGTTGACTTGACTCATACAAGGCTATATCTTTAAGTTCTATGTAAGGAATAACTGGCCACTCGGGTAGTTCTACACATGTGATAAAAGAACAGCTTAATGCCAGTAGGCATAAGTGTTTAATTTTTCGCATAATCATACTATTTGATACATTCACAGGACAAATTTACAAAAAACATTTACTAATAACACTGAAAGTAGGTCATTAATTTCATTTAATGTTTTTTATCTTAATTGAAGCACAACAGGCGAATGGTCTGAAAAATTTATGTTTTTTAAGGTATAGGATGCCGTTAATCTGTCTTTTAATGGCTGAGAGACTAAGTGATAGTCTATTCTCCATCCTATATTAAGTTTTTTGTTGTTGCCATAACTCCACCATGTGTATTCGTTGGGTTGCAAATTGAAGTTCCTAAAAGCATCAATAAAGCCAAGTGCTAAAAATTTACTCATCCATTCTCTTTCTTGTGCCAAGAATCCTGATGTGTTTCGACTAGCTGCTGGGTCGTGAATATCTATTTTTTTGTGACAAATATTATAATCTCCGCATATAATCAGGTTTGTATGTTGTTTTTGTATGTGTTTTATTTGGCTATAAAAATTTTCTATCCAATTCATTTTAAAATTGTGCCTATCTAAATTGCTTGCTCCTGAGGGCACATAGATGGAAATGATGGTAAAATCATTTAACTCTATTAATAGGAGTCTTCCTTCTTTATCTTGTGGGTCTATGTAAGTTGTTTGAGCTTTGATTTTGCTTAATATGGCCACTCCACTATATCCCTTTCTTTGCGCCGCATTCCAATATATTTCATAGCCCAAATGTCGGATAATTTGCAGTTCTATAAAATCATCAAATGATTTTACCTCCTGCAGGCAGATTATATCAGGATTTTCTGATTTTAACCAACCTATAAATCCTTGGTTAATTGCCGAATGAATTCCGTTGATATTATAGGTTATGATTTTCACTAAACAATTTTAGGCGCTTACATGCTAATACTATATTAGTATTACATCTATATTAACATTAAGCATTTTGCTATTAGTCAAAAATCTTTTACCTTATAGTATAGATAGTCGCAATCTTATTCTGCTGCGACTACTTCTCCTCTTACTGTAAGGTACTCTTTGCCTGCTTCTGTGTTAACGTGAAGCGTCAAAGTTTTGCGGAATACTCCCATGCTTGCAGCATTGTACACGGCTTCTATTGATCCTTTTTTTCCAGGTTGTATGGGGTTTTTACTGTATTTAGGAACTGTGCAGCCACAAGAAGAAGATACATGAGTAATTATTATGGGTGTATCTCCTACATTAGTAAAAACAAATTCATGTTTAGCTGGAACTTTGCGAGGGATTTTCCCAAAATCATATACTTTACCTTCTTCCCACTTTATTTGCGCTGTTTCTCCATGTTTCTTTTTTGAAATATTTGCATCTTGACGTTGTGCAAATGTTATTGTTGAAACAAGTAAACATACTAACAGGAAGGTGTAATATTTTTTCATAATCTATTTTTTTAGTTAATTACGACAAGTTATTTCTGCTTTATTACGTTTTATTCTTCTTCTTTTTTTTTTTATGTCACCTTCAACTTCATGTAAAAATATAGCATCTATTGCTTCTTCTATTGTTGGTAGTAGGCATAAGACATTGTCCAGTTGGGATATTTCTATCAATTTTTTTATATAATCAGATGGATTGGCAATTACAAACAGGCCTCCTGTTTCGCTGAGGGCTCTATTTCCAATCAAAAGAGCACTTAATCCAGAGGAGTCAATAAATTTCACACCTGAAATATCTAATATAATATTTTTTACTCCTGCTGCGTGCTGTGTTATTATCTCCGTCTTTAGGTGCGGCGCTAGTAAATTGCTTAACTTCTCTTCTTCAAGTTTTAAAATTGAATATTGCTCGTTTTTTTCTATTGTATATTTCATTGTATTATTTCTTTTGATAAATATAAGAAAAACGCTTTAATAATAATTGTTTATTTCGCTCAATTAATGAATTTTTTTTCATAATGTCAAAAAATCATAAACCTTTTTTTCTATTCCATCATGTATATTTTCTCTCTCAACAGGAATAAATTTCTTATTTACTACCTTTTCATACAATTCTATATATCGTTTTGATATTGTGTCAACATGCTCTTCGGTTATTTCTGGCATCTTTTGTTCTTTTTTCCCTTGAAATCCATTTTCTATCAACCATTTTCTAACAAACTCCTTAGATAGCTGCTTTTGCGGTTCGTTATTAGCTTGTCGTTGTTCATAGCCTGCCAAATAAAAATACCTAGAAGAGTCAGGGGTGTGCACTTCATCTATTAGGTGTATAATATCATTATATTTTCCAAACTCATACTTGGTATCCACCAAAATAAGCCCTCTTTTATTAGCAAAATTGCTTCCAAACTCAAAAAGCTTTCGAGTGTACTCTTCAAGCTGACAATACTCTTTTTCGCTCACCAACTTTTGTTTTATAATCTCTTCTTTCGTTATATCTTCATCTGACATGCCTTGCTCTGCTTTTGTTGTAGGGGTAATAATAGGTTGAGGTAGTTTATCATTTTCTTTTAATCCTTCGGGTAACGGAACTCCGCAAATTGTTCTTTTTCCTGACTTATACACTCGCCAAGCATGCCCCGACAAATATCCTCTAATGATCATCTCTACGGGATAGGGCTGGCATTTTTTTCCAACAGATACATTTGGGTGTGGCGTTTCTTCCAACCAGTTAGGGACAATATTAGAGGTCTCTTTTAAAAACTCAGCGGCTATTTGATTGAGCACTTGCCCTTTATAAGGTATAGGCTCAGGTAGTACCACATCAAATGCGGAAATTCTATCTGTAGCTATCACAACCAGCTTTTCCTTAAATATATAAATATCTCTCACTTTTCCCCTATAAAAATCTACTTGCCCTGGAAATTTAAAGTTTGTCTCTTTTAATACTGTCATAATTATATTTTAATATTTTTCTGAAATTTTGTATTCTGTATTTATTTTGATTTATAAGTTTTTTTACATTCTATTTTTCTGGTTCTTCTGGCAAAATGGGCTCAAACAATAGGCCATTTTTGTATACTTCTGTCTTTTTCAATGTTTTGCCTTCATAATAATGCCACTCTCCATGCTTCTTCCCCCTTACATATGTTCCTCTCACAATAACTCTCCCTTTTTCATCCCATTGAGTATGTTTTCCATTCTCTTTTCCACTCTCATAAAATGTTTTTGACTTTTTTTTGCCTAATGGCACATGGTACTCTTGAACATTGCCATTTAAGGTGCTATTAACAAATGTCTCTTTTTTTAATAATTTTCCATTATCTTGGTATATCTTTCTTTTGCCTTGTAGTTGTCCTTTTGCATATTTTTCTATTTTCTTCTTAATTCCAGTGTCATCATAATAGCTCATCCATTTTCCACTTGGAAGCCCTCGTTTGTATTGATTGACATACATCAATTGGTTTTCGTTTTCTTCTGAAAAAATTTTGGATTTTCTATTTTCTTCTCTACGAGACAAGCGGGATACTCTATAAATATTACCCGTTTCATAATAATTAATATTTTTCCCATATCTATAACCATTGTTATAGGTGTATTCATACCTTTTCTTTCCACTGGGATAAAAAGCAAGGCATTTGCCTGTTAACTTTCCGCTTATATATAAGCCCACAAATATTAATCTTCCATTTTCTGCATACTCTCTTCCTTTTCCTGTTTTTTTGCCATTATTATTCGTGTACTCCTCTTTCAGTTGTCCGTTAGAGTAATATGTTTTGTATATTCCATTAAGAATTCCTTTTTTATATTCTACTTCGGAAGCTAATTTCTGGTTTGGGTAATATGTTTTATACACCCCTTCTATCACGTTATTATTATATGGCACTTCTTTTTCTAAATTTCCATTAGTATAAAACTCTCGTAAGTAGCCGTTAATTTTTTCTTTTACAAAAGTGGTTTCGTTTTTTTTCTTCCCATGATTATAATATGAAATAATTGTACCTGTAAGCATGTCATTTTCGAATTGACCTTCTTGAACTAAAACATTCCGTGCGTTATATGTTTTATATTCCCCTTGTCTGCTGCCATCAGCATAAGTGTACATATGTTTTATAGTGCCATTTTCATGGAATTCTTTAAATTTTCCTTCTCTTTGCCCTTTTTCAAAAAAACCCTGTATCGCTACGTTCCCATTGCGATGGTAACGAATATATTTTCCATCTATATCTATATCATTAAGCATATAATATTTTTCTTTCAAAAATCGCTCTGCGGAATCATAATATGTCATAACAAGTCTCTTCTTTTGAACTTCGGGATCCTCGTCTTTATCTTGCGCTATAACATTCCAAGGGCTATAAAGTACTAAAATTAGAAATAATAAGCCAAAAACATTTTTCATAGTTTTTTGAGTGTTTGTATAATCAATTAAGTTGTAAACAAATTTTCTTTCTGAAAACACAAAATATTTAACATCTCTTCTACCAATCTGGATTAGATTTGTCTATATTTTTTTGCGGTTTTCTTTTGTTTTGCTGAATATATTTCATTTCTGAATTCATCATAGCATCTAATATTGCTTGTGCCTGCTCTTCTGTAAGGTTATATTTTTTCAATCTTTGCTGCGTAGGTGTTGGCTGTTGTTTCTCTTTATTTGTATCTTTTTCCTTATCTGGTTCATTGTTTTCTTCTTTGGCACTATTTTTTTCATTTTCGTGCTCTTTTCCGTCTCCTTGTTGTTCATTTTGCTCATTTTCATTGCCCTCTTGGTCGTTATTGTCCTTTTGAGAGCTATCATCTTTATTGCTTTGATCCTTCTGCTTATTATCTCCGTTCTGTTGGTTATCCTTATTTTGAGATTGTTCTTCAGTTTGAAGTTTGCTTAACAATTCGTAGTTGTACCTCGCCTCTTCATTACTGGCATTAACAATCAAAGATTGCTTAAAATAGTCCTTAGCTCCTTCACTATCCTTCTCTTTCTTATGATGAATTATTCCTAATTGTTGCAGTGCTACTGACTTTACTGCATCATCCACATCATCACCTCTTGTTATTTGTAAATAATATTTCTTTGCTTCTTCTAGGCTATTAGTGCGAAAATATGAATGTGCAAGATTCATTAGCACGGGTGCCTCTCTTACCTTAAAGGAATCTACTAAAATAAGGTAGTTTTCTATGGCTTGTTCAAAATTCCCATCCAAATATGCTTGTTTTGCTTTTTGTTTAAGTTTGTTTTTCTCCGAAACATTATCAGATGCTTCTGCTACAAAAAACATAATTGTAAGCCCGAAAAATAATAATATTTTTTTTATTCCTTGAATTTTTTGCATATTTATAGGTTACCTTATAGCATGAAATCTAATTTATAAGTGAAAAGTTACAAAATTAAGCGCCATGCATGCTGGCAAATATAAAAAAATGTTTGGAAACATGCAAAAAAGTATGTATTTTGCGTTTAATACAAAAGAGAAGTAATTATCTATGAAAATAACAATAACTATGAAAAAATTAAAATTATTAATTCTTCTGATAACAGCAATAAACATAGGTGCTTTTGCTCAATCAAAGAAAAAAAATCTTGCAAAAAGAAACTTAAACGAAGTTACTGAGTTAGATCCAGGAGTACATATAGACGATGGAACTAAATTTACTGTTACAGGAGATATTAAAATTTCTATTATAAATGGCAATTTCACAAATGACGGTCAAGCAGACCTGACAAATTCTCAGATGATTTTTATTTCTGACGACACGAAACATGATTTTAAAAGGGAACAAAGCTACATTGGTGGAAGTTCTGATTTAATATTCAAATCCATTATAGTAAATCAACAAGGAGATGAAGAGCGTGACCTCAACACTGAAATAGTTCTGAAAAAGGATATTACAATATTAGACACCTTGAAAATGGTAGATGGTAAGCTCAATTTAGATGGAAGAGTATTGACATTGGGTAGTGGAGGGGAAAAAGGTGTGATTTCTGGTGAAACAGCTGAAAGTTATATATATGATGAGTCAGAGGGATATGGGCATGTTTACAAAAAACAAAATATATCGTTCCCCAATAACTTAGAGCCAGGTAACTTAGGAATAGTAATTTCATCAGAGTATAATATGGGAGACACAGAAATAAGGCGATATCACAAGAAAGAATTAATTACTGCCACACTGGAAGGTATTAATCGTAAGTTTGTAATAGAGCCAGAAAAGAACGAAGGATTGGATGCCAAATTAGAGTTTCAATATCTAGAAAGTGAACTCAACAATCTACCAAAAGAAAATTTAGGAGCATTTCAATTAGATGAAGGAATAGAATGGGTGAAAGTAGATGAAAGCGAGCCTTCACGAGAAGGACAATCTGTTGTCATGTACCACGTACAAGAGCTAGGTAGTTTTACTCTATCTGATAAGACATTAGAATGCGATTTTTGTTTTGCTATCACTCCTAACAATGATGGAATAAATGACGTATTGGTAATTAGAGGAATAGATTCTTATCCAGATGATTTAGACTCAAAGGTAGAGGTAATGATTTTTAACAGATGGGGAAAATTAATATTTAGTATGACTGGAGGAAAAAATTATGCAGAGAACCCATGGGACGGTACTTTTGATGGTCAACGATTGCCAGGCGGTTCTTATCTGTTAATAGTTAATAATGGAATACGTGTGAAAAAAGGATATGTGACAATCTTAGAAGAAAGGTAGAAGGTTTGTATATAATTATATAATTAAAAAAGGAGTGCTATTTCGCACTCCTTTTTTACACATAGCCTTTACTAAAAGATAGTATCTGGCTTTATCTTTTTCGCAATCTATTATACTGAAGGTTGAAACTAATACCTGTTTGCCTTTCAAAAAACAGAAAAAAATTATACAGTCTATAATTCAACTCTAATCCATAATCAGTGGCGTAATCATAGTCTATATAACTTTCATACACATTGCCATATTGCCCGCTTGCATATCTAGCATTCCATTTTTGCACATATTGCTTGTTCCAATTTTCATAATAATTTTGAGAATAAAAATTCATTGGTTTTGCTATTGTTTGCAAGTAAGTCTCAAATTGGGGATCAAACACAATAAGCTCATATGTTATACTATCCTCTTCTAAACTGTCCTTATTATGCTCAACAATAATCTTTTTTATCTCTTCTTGCCCAAACACATGGCTTGTCAAGAAGAAGAAAAATATGAACAACAATAATGCTGGTTTATAATATGCTCTATTCATAAACAAGTTATGCCATGAGTATCGCTATTTTTTTAAAGAAGTAAAGTGTTTGTGAAATGCTACAACTGTTTCTATTCCTTTATAAAAATTAAAAACACCAAAGCTCTCATTAGGAGAGTGAATAGCATCACTATCTAGCCCAAAACCTAACAGCACTGTATTTACTTTTAATACATCATTAAACAACGCAACAATAGGAACGCTTCCTCCATCTCTTGTGGGAATGTTTTTCTTCCCCCAAATATCTAAAAATGCTTTTTCTGATGCTTCAAAAGCAATAGAATCAGTCGGCGTTATTACTGGGTTACCGCCATGATGTGGGGTCATCTTTACTTTTACAGATTTTGGAGCAATGGAGTTGAAATGCTTCACAAATAGTTCTGTTATTTTTTGATGGCTTTGATTGGGAACAAGTCGCATAGAAATTTTCGCAAAAGCTTTAGATGGCAGCACCGTTTTAGCTCCCTCTCCTATGTATCCTCCCCAAATACCATTTACATCAAGCGTTGGGCGTATTCCTATTCTTTCTAGGGTTGAATAGCCTTTCTCCCCTTCTACCGCATCTATTTCTAACTCTTTTTTATACTCTTCTTCATCAAAAGGTATCTCTTGTATTTTTTGCCTTTGTGATGAGCTTAATACTTCCACATCATCATAAAATCCAGGTATAGTAATTCTATTATTTTCATCTTTTAGCGAAGCTATCATTTCACAAAGTGTATTTATGGGGTTAGCAACAGCACCACCATATGTCCCTGAGTGCAGGTCTCTATTTGCCCCCGTAACTTCTATTTCAAGATAACTTAATCCTCTTAATCCAACAGTTGTAGAGGGGTTTTCAAGCGATAACATACTTGTATCTGAAACAAGAATAACATCTGATTTTAACAAGTCTTTATGCTCCTTTATAAACTGTTCTAAGGAAGGTGAGCCTATTTCCTCTTCTCCTTCTATTATAAATTTCAAGTTGCAGTGCAACTCTCCTGTTTCTTGCATTGCTTCAAAGGCTTTTAAATGTATAAAAAACTGCCCTTTATCATCGCAAGCACCTCTAGCATATATTTTCTCATTTTTAATCTCAGGCTTAAATGGCGGAGAGTTCCAGAGTTCTATTGGGTCTACAGGCTGTACATCATAATGTCCATACACTAAAACTGTTGGCAAACTTTTGTCTATAATTTTTTCAGCATATACTATAGGAAATCCAGTAGTCTGCATTACTTCGGACTTATCTACACCAATAATGTCAAACTGTTTTTTGATGTGCGCAGCACAATTCAAAACGTCTTGCTTATATTTTGAATCAGCACTTATTGAAGGGATTTTTAATAACTCAACCAGCTCATTCAAAAACTTCTTTTTATTTTTCTGTATATAATTTAAAGCTTTCATTTTTACAAAATTTATATTTATTTAAGCAGCAATATAAGTAAAATCTATATTTTAAAAAATTATTTAATTATCTTTTGGAACAGCCGAAATCCAGAAAACAGGATGGTAGTATTTACAAATAATTCTGCTGAACAAAAAAAGTTTTTATTTTTATGCAAATAGCAAAAGTTGTGGTTTGATATTAAAAAGAAATTAACGATATTGGCTCGTTCAAATTTGAAAACAAAACCCTCGTTGTGGTTTGATATTAAAAAGAAATTAACGATATTATTGCCGCGTGCATTTGCCAAGCTGCTTACGTTGTGGTTTGATATTAAAAAGAAATTAACGATATTTGTTATTTGAAAGCTAAGCTTCATTGGCTTTTACGTTGTGGTTTGATATTAAAAAGAAATTAACGATAACCTTTGTTCCGTACCTCTGTATTGTGGTTGTGGTTTGATATTAAAAGAAATATAAAAAAGGTAATAAAATCACAATCTAAAAAACAATAATTATGAAAAATTTGAAAAGAATAAAAAAAACAATAATAACTATAAGTGTCATCGCCTTAGTAATAATAAGTTGCATAGGTTGCAAAACAAATGACCCTGTAAAGCCTCTTCCCTTTCTTGAAGAATTTAAAGGACACACATGGCAGGCAGTAGGAATAGAAGGGTTTGTTTTTTCTTCTGATGAAGCTGTAAAATTAGCCCCTCAGTGGCTTTTAGACTTGGGAGAAGGAAATGAAAGAACTAAGGAAGGAATCATTGAGTCGTTTAAACTTTGGAGTGGAGAGGATACAACAACAATTGTATATACTTATAATGATAGTACAAATCAGTATAAGCTTGATAGAGATGCATATTGGTTTGCTTATGAAGATCCTAGGAATGTTCCTTTTATTGAAAGTGTGGTTGACTTTACAATTAAAATGTTGGAAAATGATACAATTACTATTATGCAAGCGTCGGAGGGCCCTACAGGTATTTATTTTAATGGGGAGACACGTTCAGCTCATTTGCTAATAAAGATGGGGCAAAAATTTTTAGAGAAGGGTAACTTTTATATACTTAATGGGATGTACTTCAAGGACGAGAATGACGAGTATACTGATGAGTATATAAAGTTTCATTCTGTATTAGAAAAAATAAATTAAAATAAATATGAAACAGATAGTTGTAGTCATAATAATAATTTTTTTTAGCATAACTTCTTATTCACAGAGCAATCGTTCATTTGTTACGATAAGGGAAGAAACTCACAACTATCTTGCTGACATTCGTTTCCCTTATCCTTACTACAAAGGTGAAAAATTAACTTTTATTATTCATAAGATGCGTTATTATGACGAATGGGAATCAAATACAGATGATATTATTAACATCTTTTTTCAGGCAAAGAATAGTAATAATTGTGAACATATTTATACGTCTGAAACAGATCATAATCATACATTCGTATTGGTAAGAAACGGCAGTTCTCTTATAGAAAATATTGGAAGACCAAATAAAAATCCAAATTGGTCGACAAGTATAATTCCACTCACTTGGGAAGTAAACGGCAATAGTAATTCTCTCCAAAATCTTAATTTTTATTTTGAAAGGAGGTGTTGGGAGGACGTCAACGTTAATGTAATGTCGAGTATAAGAGAAGAGGGCTTGTCTTTTAACAATACGACTAATAATTCTTATAATACTATATATTGTAAAGAAGATAATATAAATATAAACTTATGGAATATTTTAGAAAATCGCCATAAAAACAATTTCGTAAAATCTAATGTAGAAATTACGGGAGTTGGTGTGAATGTAGCTGGAGGCGATGCAACAACTGCTAAGTTCAATCCTTCATTCGCAAATATTGGTAAAAACATAGTTTATTACAGATTGTTAGGGAAGACATATCAGTTGACAATAGAAGTTCTCGCTGCTCCTAATTTTTTAGTTAATAATCAAACTTTTCAGTTAACGAGAGGCAATGAAGAAAGTAATTTTAGAATTGCGTTAGACGTTCCTAATGAAGTAGCTGCTATAAGTGGTAGTAATAACCGTGAAAAAAGTAAATGGAAAGTGGTATATCGATGCGGGATTATTGTTTGGCAACAACATTGGAAGTCATTATAAAGAAGAGAGACATGTCAACTTGATTGCCACTGCTGGTGTTGGAAATTGTATTAAAAATTACAATTTTCAAGTAACCGTAGAGGACAATACATTTAAAGCAAGTTGGAATGGTTTTCCCGATAGTTTTTGTGGTGGCAATGATAATGTGAATTTATTAGATTTTGTAGAGTTGAATACTTCGGGTGTTCCTGTAGAATTGCAACTGGCACGTTTACATCCTCTCACCATTCAGCATTAGTTTCTGGACAAAAAAATATATTGAATGTAAGCGGCTGGGATGGTGTTACAACCATCACTTATACCCTTAATTATGGAGGTTATACATTTTTAATGAATAAAACCATAGAAGTAAAGCCTGCTATTACATTGAATTGGAATATAGAAGAAAATTTATGTTATGATGAAAATTTGGATTTATATCAACAAATAAGTATAAATGACCAGTCTATAAGTAAATATAGCGGGACATGGCATCACAACAACATAGAATTGCCCGATGGCATTCTAAATACCTTTGTTTTGACACAAGGGAGTATACAAGAAATTAAGTATAAAATAATGAATGATAATTGTAGTTATGAATATAAAAAAGAGAATTTGTTGTAGAAGAAAAATATAGTAGAGATATTATTTTTAATGATATTCCCATTACTTGTGTTCGGGGCACTCCAATAGATTTGTCAGTATTAGTTGATGAACATACAGGAGGTGTTTTTAATGGTAATGGTGTAAGTGGTAACTTTTTTAATCCGACAGTATCTGGAGCGGGCATATTTGAAATAAATTATGTCAGTGGCAATCCTGTTTGTCCTTTTGACGAAAAGATAAGTAAACACGTGGAGGTTAAGCCATTAAAAAATTTAATTTTTAATAATCTCCCTACAGTATGTTATGACTCCCCTATAGATTTGTTTAATTATGTAAATCTACAAGAGCGTTATGATGATGGTAGTGGGGTAGGAGGATATTTTGAAGGTACAGGTATAGCTGATAGTGCATATTTTATTCCAAATGATGTTAACAAAGATGCAAGCTATACTATTAGTTTTACTTATGAAGATGGTTATGGTTGTGAGGTTAGAGGAAGTAAAACAATTACTGTCAAGGATAATATCTCTAATTCAGTTGTGTTAAGCGGATTACCTCGCGAATTATGTGTAAATTCTGACGCATTGAATTTAAGAAATTACGTAAACACTGATGGTTATTTTCGTGGTAACAGGGTTGAGGGCGATTATTTTCGTCCTGACAAGCGACTGACGAATTGAACGTTATCAAATATTTAAAGACGGAAACAATGGTTGTATTTTAGAATTAAGTGATAAAATTAATGTTCTTCCTGCCGAACCAATCTCTTTTACTACGATACCAACACAATGTTACAAAGATAGTCTAATTGATTTATCTGATTATGTAAATAGGTTAGGCGGGGAGTTCATCGGTGGCGGAGTAACTGGAACTTTTTTCAATACAAATGTTGCGGGTATTGGAAATCATACTGTAACATATCAATACACAAATGAGCGAGGATGTGTGAGTACAGTCAATACGAGCGTTAAGACTGATGCTTTATGGGACAAAAAAGTCAATATTAAAGATATACCTCCTCTATGTGCAGATGGTCAAGAGATATATTTACCTAATTATCTTGAAAATCATAGTGGCGGGTTATTTAGTGGAAGAGCAGTAATTAATGGAAATACATTTAGCCCTTCTAATGCTGGAAAGGGAGTGTGGACAATTACTTATAAAGATAATCAAGACGGATGTATATTAGAAAAAAACATATTAATAGATGTGCATCGAAAGGCAGGTTTTCAATTCACCGATTTACCGAATGTATGTGATGATAATCCTGTGGATTTAATGAAAAGCGTGAATATTAAAGGAGGCACATTTTATGGTACGGGAGTGAATGACAATAAATTTCACCCACAAGAAGCTGGAGTAGGCATACATATCATAGATTATGAGTATAATTTTGAGAATGGTTGTAGCGTTGGAGGACATAAATATATTAACGTAATAACTGACGAAAGCATAGATTTTAGTGCCAGCAAGACAGGGGATATTAATTATGGTGATTTAGTTCATTTTAAAGTAGATGAAGCG
>JAQGDQ010001290.1:0-49453 GCA_030141605.1 Tubiluchus corallicola | reverse complement strand
CTATTAAAATTATTATTATACTGATTCTGCAAGTAGACAAATACTGTTTCTATGGTACCAGGTAGGCTTATTTTAAAAACCTCACTGATTTCGTTGTGAAAAATCACAAATCACTTGATTTTTGTTTGTTTTCTAGATATTAGTGCAATTGAAAAGGCCAGGTAACATCCTGTACGACTTGTCAAATTTAGCAGATGTGCAAGAGTTTGAATCATCAATTGCACCTAATGTCTCTCTGTTACTACAGCAACTGGATATTATAGGTGCGTTGTGCATGTTTAATTGTTAAAATGTTATTTAGGCTCGGTTTTGTTTTTGGAAAACTCTACAAGTCTTAAAGGACAAGAAATGGGGCAAGCGAAGTAGGTTTCAGAAAAGTCGCCTTAAAAATTGTATTGCTTTATAGCAATTTTATTTGTATATTGTACTGGCATTGAAGGATTTTTTGCTCGTTTTCATTTTAAATTTCCCGCGACACTATTCCGACCGGCGCCTTATGCGCCGTCACCTACACACAACGTAAATCAGGGAAAGAAAAGTAAATGTTGAATTATGTCCCAAAAAACTTTCCATGCAAAATTATATTACTTAGCATTTAGCTTACCTGCTTGACAGACTTATGTAACTAGCAAAGAAAATTATTAAATATTTAAAATGTTTTCACCAATTGATAAAATGTCGCTGACTCATCCTCCAGGGTGCACCACTTACTAACCAAAAACGTATTTTAATCTTATTGACAAGATACAGTCATTTTAAATTTTATTTAGTTAGTGATGTATTCGCTACGAATGCCCTGTATTTTTTCAAACTTAACACAATATTATTTTAACTTGTTTCAAATGACTTATCATCCAAATGGCTGCGTCTAATGGTGTTTAAATTTACATGTTTTATACAGCATTATTGCTGACGCAAGTTTAATATGCAAAAAGGCAGTATGTAAGTGGCATAAAATTTCAAGGCGAATTTTTTAAGCTTTATGTAAGTGAAGGGTTTTCTTGTGTTTGAAGTAAAAAACCCAAGTTTTCCTGAAATATTTGGCACAGTTGTTGGCAAACTTAACACATTACCTACCAGAAAAAAGCAGAAAACTACTTGAAACTCAATCCTCTTGTTATTATTCATTGTAGTTGCTGGCAAAACAGATGAGCATCTAATAATTAATTAATTAATGTGTGCTAAAGTAATCAAGTATTTAGTTTAGTTAAGTTAGGAGCTTGGTGTAACAGGTGATCATATCATGTTATATCATGGAGACTAATGAGTCCAACCTACTGAGTCCAAAAAATGTTCATTTTTTGTATATTACTTCGTCATTAGTTAATATACTTTTAATGCACTTTTCAGTGCATTTAATTAAGGGCTTGAGTAGTTATTTGCCCAAATACAGTGTGAGTTATAGATAAGTTTTCATCACCATAGGTTTGTTTGTTTGTTTGTTAATTTTGTGGATGGATTGGGCATATAACAAGGAAGAATGCCTTCAATTTTTTGTTGCAGTTTTGAGACACCGAGAAGGAATTGCGGGACAAAAGCTGTCAAAATCCATGGGTATTTTTGCCCGTTTTTTTCAGAAAACTTTCCTAAACGTCATTAAAAAACACGCGTGTGGTGCTTCGTAGGGGTGTTAGAGGGAGTTTGTTGGAAAGAGGACAAAATTGGACTGTAAAATAGAATGAAACACTTTCACTAGGATGAAAGTGACTACAAGTTACTTCCAGGTTCTGTTTCGGGGAATCCTCGCTTGACAGCTACGTATAACGATGTGTGCTCATTGGTGTGACATGATCAATTAGACTCTGATATTTTATTTGCTTAAACCTGCTGTATATGTGTGTGTGTGTGTGTGTGTGTGTGCGTGTGCGTGTGCGTGTTCGTGTGCGTGTGTGTGTGTGAGCATGCGCGTGCTTGTGCGGGCATGTGTGTGCAGGCATGTGTGTGCAGGCGTATGTGTGCGGGTGTGTGTGTGTGCGTGTGTGTGTGTGGGCGTGTGTTAATATGCTATGTATTATTAACCATTATAGTTTATATAACTGCTATGATTTAAACAATAATTGGTGATATCTTAACCTATGTGGCTGTTTAGTTTAGTAAACTTGCTGCTCTGCTGGCTTTGGCAGAGGTATACACTCTACCAAATGTCATCCTAGTAAAAACATTGACGGACTCTTGTAATACAATATTCAACTTACAGAAAGGCTTTGACAAAATTTATAACTAGTGCTCATCATTTGGCATTGGTAGATAACCTGGTAGATATGTAAGACCACCTATTCCACATGAAAATGGAGTTTGTGGTGTCTGCAGTGTGTTGTTGAAGATGATTGCCATTTTTTATTGTACTGCTCAAAACATAACATTGCACGTAATGTTATGTTGAACACAGTTTTTCAGTATGTTCCTAATTTTAATACTTTTTCTGAAAATGAAAAACGGTTTTGTTTGATGCAACCACAAAACACACTGTAATACAATGTGCAGTGGCAAATTTATCCGAACGTGCATGTAATTTATTGTATGAAATGTTTATTACTGTTTTGAACGGCCCTGTTGGCCATATATCTCTATATAGAGACTAGGAAAGGGCCGCAAGAAATTTGTGTATAAATACACTTATAATCAATAATACACGAACATCTTACATAGTCCTCATTTATAACGCAAAGCCAGCAGCAGCTTTTACTGATTTAAAGTTATAAGTTTATAGACAGAGTATAATGGATAATGGATAATGAATAAATACAATATTCAACTTACAGATAGTGCAGCCTGTAGCTGGATATCCATTACGGAAGGTTTGAGTTTCGATGTTTTCCAAGGATTTAAAGATGAAGACGACCTTGTTGAGTATGTTACTCAGCAAGCATATTTTGACAATGTTACTGTCTTTGCTAGTAAGTTTATATGCTTGTGTATGGTTTAATCAAATCCTTCTGACAGCAGAATAGTTTTCTTATTTATTTATTATTATTATCATATTCAGTACAATATAATGAATGATTATTAAGCACACAGTTACATCAAAATTATTACATCTACTGTATTAAATTCTTATGCTTCATACACTATCGTTATCATAAAAGAATAATTGTACTGCAGTGGGCTAGAGAAGCAAAGGCTTGTATAAGCCCACTGTCATGTGAACCCGATAAAGAAAGAATGGATGAGTGAACAAAAAAAGAACGGGAGAAAGGTTAGATCACACAGGCAGGGTAGAAGGATGTGTTAGAGGAAATGGTAGGAAGAAAGATAATAGATTGCGCTATGTTGAATAGTAATTTATCTATTAGTAGCTGTATGAAATTTCAAGAATTCTGGCATGATTGTAAGAGCATATGTAATTAGATATTTAAAACAAACTGTAATATAAAGTCATACGTATTTTACAAGGCAAACTACTTATATCATCTGCAATGGCAACCACTATATCAGTAGAGATAAAATTGTTTTAGCTACTCGTATTTTTTGTTTTTTATTATTTAAAGACATCCATTTATTTGTAGTTAGCTGGTCATTATATAGGAAAATTTAAGTTTTCTAGTTGTGTTTTGTAGAAGCGTTTGCTTAAATTACAGCTGAAATGATTTAATTTCTGGAACTTGCACAGATGATTTTTTTCGGTTATTCGTAGGTTTAATTTTTCAAATGAACGATGATGGTAGTCTGCCAAATCATGTTATATATAAAATCCGTCAGAACGCCTCCTTCACATGGGATACTAATAGCGTTCGTGACCCTTTCTGGTCACCAGGACCAAGGTCGTGGAGTTACAACTATTACTATTTCGGTTTCGTGTGGATTCAGGTAAAAATTGCTAGTATTTCTAAAGTTTTATTTCACATTGTTGCTACTGTATTTTAGTTGGGAGTGTCTTGTCATCCTGCAAGAGTAATGAAAGGTGAAATAAATGATAAAATTCTTAATTTTTCAAAAAATCTTGAAGTTTTGAATACGTCTGTTTGTTTCATAATGAAGCGAAATAACCAAAGACTGGGCAAGCAAACTTGCTACAAAATAGGGATGAACGAAACTGCTTGCTTACAAAAGCACTGTTGTACATTGTAACTTCAGTAAATGAAAAATGCTTGCTTACGAAAGCACTGTTGTGCATTGTAACTTCTGTAAACGAACCAAGTTCAGGGGATACTGTTGCTAATGAATTCGCAAGCAGAACTATATAACGTAAGGTGGAAGGATAAGGCGAGAGTAGGTCAGAGAAAAAAGAAAAGAAATGAGGAAAACACGTTTTTTTTGTTGACTGGATGCTAAATTTACTTTTAATAAAAAGATTAAAGTATTTTCAATGTGTTGTTGGTGTTATAATCTGCAGTAGTTGTTGTTCAAATGGTAAGACTATTTTCAATTAAAGACTAATTATTTTCAATTAACTCAATGCATAGAAAAAACAAAAAGAAGAGACTATGCATTACAGATGCTGAATTCCTATCAACAGAACTATTCTTTGATAATGCACTTGTTGATTGAAATGAATTGGTATGAAAATAGTTTTATACCGTCAACTGCTGCTCCATTTGATAATAAACATTTCCGTAAGTTGTAAATTTGAACAGAATAACAGTAGTAAAATACTTTGATTAGTTTTAAGTATAATCTTTTTGTAATTTGCATTTTTATATGTATGCCAGTTTTATAGTAAACGAGACCTTATATGTGATTGTGTATTGCATATGTGATTCTTTAAATGTTTATGTATATTGAGTTATTGTATGCGTGATTTTAAATTAATTTGTTGTAACACTGAAGTGCGTTTTTTGCTTTAAACTGGAATAAATAAATCTTGACAAATTTCGTAATTCTTGAAACAATGTTTAAAAATAAAATATCATGAGACCTGGAAACTGACAACCTGTTTCACTTGTTGTTCCATTTTCAGTTTTCGAAAATTTGAAGCCGAAGTTTATTAATGCTACATGTACTCTGTCGCAGATCCATATTTTTTTACTTTATGATTGTTTTAGATGATTTCATTGCAATAATTGCATTGTCATATGTGTGCTTGCATAGCAAAATCGTCCATAAGTCAGCAACTAACCTTCTCTAGTTATTCACATATGTTGAATATCCGTTTCATGAGGATCATTTTGATACCAAGCTCATTGCTGTATGTTATTTCTGAGCTGAGATAATGCACATTGAAGTTGAGGTGCAGGCTACGCACTAGAAAACAATCTTGAGAAAATTGCTGTTAAAGTCAGCCTTTGTTTTTTGTCATGTCTCTACAAAACACTTAGCAACCACACGAAAGTGATGGCTCTTCCTGATGAAGTCTGGTCTTGTTGAACAGAAAAAAAAACAGAAGCAAAATGACTGCTTCCACGAGCTACCATTGGTGTTTGAAAATATAAGTTTTTTACAATTGCAGTACTAGTTTCTAGTCAGAAAAGGTGGTATGGGGATATAAAATGAAATTTTTAGTGTTTTTTGGGTATTTTCCTGATAATTTTATGCTAGACTATAAAGGTCCAATATATTTAGCATTTGTTTTTGTAAAAAACAAATAATTGACATTTTACCAAATTTTTGGTGCATTCTACTTTGAAAGATCATAAAGTAGTTTTAACTATGCCGACTTATAGACGGGCGGTTTTGGTTTGCAAGCACACACTTATTGATATTTTTGCAGGACATAATAGAAAGGTCTGTCATAGATTTGCATGCTGAAAGGGATATTTTAGAACCTGGCAGTTACATTCATCAGTTTCCATACCCTTGCTACATCAGTGATCAGTTCTTATTCATGATAGAACATGTGATGCCACTCTGTCTCACCATCTCATGGGTTTATTCTGTAGCTATGCTTGTCCAGAGCATTGTCTACGAGAAAGAGAAGCGGTTAAAAGAGGTAAACACCTTTGTTTTGTTTTTAAAACACTTGCTGTTTATTTTTATTTTTTTTTATTTTCTAACATTGATAAAATACATTTTTTTATAAAAGAAAATGGCAGCAGGCACATAGCACTTATGTTAGCCATATAATACAATATGAAGTAATTTGCAATACATTTACATTCACAGTTATGAAACAAGTACATGGGCAGTAAAAGTTTTATCATTAAACAAGAAAAAAGCTTAAAAACCTAAAAAATATTAAAAGAAAATTAAAACAGAGCGATACTACATACAGTACATGCTTATTTATGATTGTGTGTGCGTGCGTGTGTGTGTGTGCATGTATGTGTGCTCACATGTGTGTACATGTGTAGAAATAAAACTATTATTGAATATTAGTACTCAATAACGAACCACTATTTGTTTATTTTCAAGGTTCTGTTAGTAACACACCACAAGAAGTTATTATCAAATGTGCAAAAGTCAATGTAGCCCACTTAAAAACAACAACATAGTGAAAGGGTTAAAACGTATCAGCTTCTTCTGACTATATTTTATTGTATGTTTAAGCGTATATGTATATCTATACCCTTTACGTTATATAATTACTGCTTTATGTAAAAAATGTGCATAAAACAACATTCTACGTTTTACATAGGTGATGAAAATGATGGGTCTCAGCAATGCTGTACATTGGGTTGCCTGGTTTATCACATCGTTTTCACAGATGTCAATTACTATGGTGCTACTTACTGTGATGCTAAGCCACGGGAAAGTGCTGGCTTATTCGAATCCAGTCATCATCTTTCTTATCTTAGAGCTTTTCGGTGTCGCGACTATTTGCTTCTCGTAAGAGTAATTTGTGTGTATTCATTTCTGAGCAAGTTAAGGGATCGCCTGGTTTAAAAGCTGAGCGTCAAAAATTATTTAAGTTATGTATTTACAAAACTGCTATTTTTGTAAAAATTGTTGAACTATATTGCCTCTAATTTTGGAGATTTTCTTTTTTCCAGCCTGGGTAATTCATTACACTTTTATGTGCCACAAAATTAAACACAGAGCTAAGTCTTTTTAAAGCAAAACTGGACCCAATCTTAAACAGTAGTTCAAAACAATCTGCTCTTTAAAATGTTGAAAGGGTACTATTTTTTCAAAAATGATTTAAGAAATATTACCACACAAACACAATTTCGCATTCGCGCCACTAGTTCTTTGCTGCTACATGCATTTCGCCGTTCACTAGTTAGACGGGCACTAGTGCCTGCATTTCGGAAACTCGTTGCACAAAAAACAGGTACTCAGTTTAGATGTGTTAGTTTCTGATGGACTACACACGTTTGAGAGCTCTTGCGTGAGCACACCGGTAACTTTGAAATTTGAATTTTCAATTTTTGCTTTCGCAAACACGTGCAACATGCTCATGGAATATTTTTGCTGTTGAAAATTATGTTAGTTTGTGATGTCATCAATAGTTGGGCTCGCCCGCCGTTAATTAAATTTTTAATCTATTATTTAATTATCAGAAATGTTTTTGCAGTATTAATTGTGTTAAAACGTATACAAACGTATCGGACTTGAAAATGGGATAGTATGTGAAAAATCATCCTGTCTTCCTTTAAGTTTCACATTTCTCAGTTATTGAAAGATAAAGAACACAGAGTTATAAAGCAGCAAGCAACTTTGGATTAGCATGCACTTAGATGTTTTATGTTAATTTTAAGTGCTCATAGTTTACCCGACTACAAATTTTTATAGCTTGGCCAATACAAAGTGTTTTATTGTTCTACACCAGCTAACAAGCATTTGTTTTCTAGATTCTTGCTAAGTGTTCTGTATTCGAAGGCAAAGCTAGCAGCAGCTTGTGCTGGTATAATCTATTTTTTAAGCTATGTACCGTGCATGTACATTGCTATCAAAGAAGAATCGTCGCATATACAGTTACCAGGATATATCAAGATCATTGCAGTGAGTTGAAGTTCTCTTTAAAGGAAGAACGAACCTTGAACAACATTCATATCATTTTAATATGCAATTAAAAATATTAAAATCACTGCACAAGATATGCACATAGAATGCTTTGCTTAAAAATGAAAATGAAATTTAAATATTTCACGCTGGCATATTTGAAAAAAATGACGTGAGCTGGTGACTGCTGGGCAGCATGAATGCTGTGAAGGCAAGCTGTGATGAAGATACGCATTGATAAACTGCTACAGTTCACTCAGTTGTCCAGTTATTCTAGCGTTGTATATAACTGTGTAAAAATTAGTCTTCTGATCAATTATGACCAAGCTTAAAGTGGGTACATAGCTTTAACCCACAGGATTATACCGTAAAATGTGTAAATAGTATACATTAAATGCATAAATGTAATTAATTTACATACTTTTGTTGACTTTCAGATACACATGTAAACTTGCTAGCATACAGTGGGTACCAGGTGGGCTACTTAGTTTATAGACCTCCCTCTATAAGTCAAAAAATGATTGCTTAAGCCCTTGGCAGAATAACTGTTTATATTGCACTGTAATCAGATGGTGCCATTTTTCACCACAATGAGCGTGCCCAAGCGTGAAGCGATTCTAAATTGAAATTATTAATTACACGAGGCGCTTTTTCCCAGCTATTAGAATAAGCTCAACTTTCCGAGAGACTTGGCTTTTGCTTTAAGAGTCTGAACTAGAGAAGAAATCCTTATTAATGAGTTAGTTAACATTTACAAGTTTAATGTGTTCATGTGTGTTAGAAACATATGCACAAAACAGAGTGTTATAAGAAGATTTGTTGTTAGGTTTAAAAAATTCTTTAAAACATTTGATTTTGCCTACTATAACATAATTAAAACTTTTGATTTTGCCTTCTGTAACATAATTGGTCACGTAAGCCATGATGCCATTCTTCAGTGGTAAAAAGTTACCCGATGTAAATAATTCAGCACTCAGATCATTCTATTGTGTTTACAAGCACCAAACTGACTCTAAAGTACACAACTCCTAACAAATTATTGTGTCAGTGTATAAGTTGGAAGTGATTTATTGAGAGAAACTAATATCCTATAATAAAATAAACTTGTGTGATTCAAAACACTAAATTGCTTAGTGACATTTTCTTCTTAATTTGCAGCTAATAACAATTAACAATTAATATAAGGGAATATTAACAGGCGGTTTAATGACCACATGTCCAATGATGTTAGATAAAATACACCGTCGTTCTACAGTTTTAAGTTCTTTATGACAGGATCGACATCCGATTCATAAACGACCCTCTGCATAATACGTTTTATTACATTTTTATTATGTTTTCACTGCACACTAGGATTTTCATTTTCGCCATACACCATTTTCCTGACACATTGGTTTTCCTAATACAAATGTAAAAATGTAAAATGTAATAAACTACTAATGTAAGCATTCGAAGATTGTTATGTTTTGTTAATATTGCTGTGAATTAGAAGCCACTTTTAATAAATTTCGTATGTTTATTTTAGTCTCTTATGTCAACATCTGCATTTGGGCTGGGTGGTAAATACTTCGCATTTTACGAAGAAGCTGGCGTCGGTGTCCAGTGGTCAAACTTTCAACAGTCGCCACTTGAAGATGATGAATTTTCTCTCCAGCAGGTGGCGGTGATGATGATAGTAGATTCCGTGATATATGCAATGCTTATGTGGTATATAGAACACGTTTATCCAGGTATAGTTGCATCTCATAATCTTGCAACTGTTGTTTAGATAGGTCTTTTGTGAGTTTACTTTACGTTAACATTTTTGCTTTTCCATTTAATTTGTGTTGAGAATCGTTCATTAGAATCACTTCTGTTATTCCTTCATTATTACACAAAAAAAGCCATATTCTATACTAATTTTTGCATTAATTTATTTGTTTCTGTTCTGTGCCTAAAAGTACTGTTTTTTAATGTTTTTTCTAAAACTCTGGGTTTCAACCTGTGTATTATAAACCTCACAGTCATAGCTCAGATGCTATAATATTGTTTCTTCTGTTCAAAATTGGTCAGCATTATTTCATATTAGCTTGAGTCATTCTTCTATGTATGCAATCAGCTTAACCATTGACTTTATTCTCAGGTTCATACGGGCTACCAAAACCCTGGTATTTTCCATTTACACCATCATATTGGTTTGGCAATCAGTACAATGATGACGAATGGCAAAAATTTTGGTGCTGTGCGTCTTCTCTATCCGTAACGGAAGAAGACCAGGCAGCTGCTATTAATACTGCGACAAATGCTACTCTTATTGAAGATGAACCTGTACATCTCCGTCTGGGTGTTTGCATTGATAATCTAGTTAAGGTACAACATGGTAGTAGTTTTGTTTTGAGCATAGCTGTAACTATTAGCACCTCAGCTTAGAATTACACATCCAGAATCTGTTGAACTCAAATGCCTTGATATGAAGTAATGAGTGTGGCTGTTTATAATTTGCTGATAAGCTTGTTTGCTACATGGCTGGCTGGCTAGTTGTGTAGTTAACTGACTGCCCGGTCAGTTGGTTGGGTAATTGGTTAACGTAGTTTGTGAACTAATCGACTTATTGGATGGGCGGTGCTGTTGAGTAATGACTAGTGATTAGTGAACTTTGTCGAAGTCCACAAGTGGGTAATCATGTTAATGTGTTCATGCAATATAATGAACAATATAATGTGTTTATAGTATCAACTACACGGCAACTGACCAGAGTATTCTAAGGACAGCACAGCAAGAGACTGTGCGATCAAAAGAAGAGAAAGAGGTGCTGGAGCATTTTACTGGTGTATTCACCATGATGAATCCTCAGACGTTTAAGGAGATCTTCTCTACCACTGTTAGCTTTATGGTAGAGAGAATATTCAAAAACTACACTTTGCAAATTGTTGCAAATACAGTGGCCGCCGCTTATTGTGGACACCTCGGGCCAGCAGTGTATGTCCATATTAAGCGGCTGTCCATATTAAGCGAAGTGACCCATGAAGACCCTTCCCCCTCATTAAAAAAGGCAAAAAACTGTCTGTATCAACTCGTCTCCTGTTTTATTGAACAGGCTCCGCTTCTTCCTCATCGTCGTCTTCTTCGGAATCTTCAACTTCGGTTTTTGCTGCAGCAACGCATTGCACCAGGTCACCCAACCTTCACGGGCCACGGCAAACGGCGAACTGACTGATGCAATGACTCACACAGGCAGCAGAGCGGGAAGCTCTTTTCAATCATGCGCGCAGGCCGTGGTTGGCACGGCTGGTTCACGTGCCAAGAATGTTCGCTGTCCATATTAAGCGGCGATTGTCCATATTAACCGGCGGATTTTATTAGGGGAAAATTCCGTCCCTCGCGAGTTGTCCACAATAACCGGCTGTCCACAATAACCGGCTGTCCATAATAAGCGGCGGCCACTGTAGCTTTCTTGCAAATCCGACAACATCTGCCACATTTGCTACTATTTTGATAGAATACTTACTTGACAGACTGGAAGACATGGGATCAAAACTTAGAAAAGTCTAACTTGTATTTAAAAATGTTCAAGCTTGTGTTTGGTTCCGTATCCGTACTAGTGCAGCAGATATGTTGCAGAAACTCAAAGGATAATATCGTGTTGGAATTGTTACTGTTCTGAATGCTGGCTTGAATTTTAGGATTATGGCAATGAAAGCAGACGAGCTGTAAACCGACTGAGTTTGAATTTGTACGAAGGTCAGATCACCTCCTTTCTTGGCCACAATGGTGCCGGCAAAACTACGACTATGTAAGTTTTTATCGTTCGTTCACTGAAAAAAACATTTGCTATCCACACTATTCATGATCATGACCAATGACAATGATGCAAAAATTAAAATACTGCAAAAGTGATGATCGACTGTTTTTTTAATTTTTGATTCACTCGTTAAGTGAAATTAATTCATTTTTATGTCGTTTGTAAAATTTCTGTTTAGCAATTATTGCCAACAATATTGTTTAGGGATGTTTACTGATTTGGTAATTACCTGGAAATTATGGATGCAGACATTTTTTAGCCACCGACGCATGACATGGCATGGAGTGCGTCAATTCGTCGTTAGTGTAGCGTAGTGTGCCAATATGTAGTACACCAATGGTAACAACAACAGAAAAATAGGCCTAAATATTATTACCCTTACAGTCTTAACTAATTATGTGAACAACATAAAAGCAAATTATATGAACAGCAAGTGCAGCTTCATGAAAATCTATATTAATTTTGTTTCCCGTAACTGATCTGCCTTGCAATTGTTGACTTTTCAATCCAGCCAAGGAATGAAATGCACGTGTTATCACTTATCAACTTAAATGTGCTTCCCCTTTTGCTGTCAGAGAAGCAGCAGATGGCAACATTTCTTACTTTGCTAATTGTTTAATTGCACTTGACTGAATCAGACTGAACGGCACCTGAGAGGTGTAAATCCTCGAAGTGACAAATAACCGGAAAAAAGTTACTGAGTGATTGTATTGATTAATGTCATTTAACAGTAGTATTGATCAATGCCAGTATAAAATGTAGATCCACCTTCTAATTTCTGTATGCTGCAGTAACGACTCATGGGCGCCATCAGAAAAATTTTAAAAAAATTGACACACAAGCAGCTAGGGTGGAGCCCCGGCCACTATCGCATTTTCCTGTATTTAAGCACATTTTGGAGGCCTCGAATGAGATCTGAATTCTGGTACACAGACTTCCTCAAACATGAAAAATTCTGCTTTATTAAATATTAAATATATTTTACCTACATTTACCTGGGTAATATTCATTGTATTCTATTGTAGTTGTCATATATCTTAAAAGCAAGTTCGTAATGCGCTGCAGATGACCAATTACTTAACCTTAATTTATTTAGTGTCTAGATAAAAATTGCCTAGACAATGGAAATCGATTGTCTAAAAATCGACACTATGTAAGTGATATACATAAACGTAACTTCACTATGCAAATTAGTTGATTGCTCAGGGTGGTGCAAACAAACAAGATTTTACTAAGCCATTAAAAAAATTTCTTAAGAAATTCGTGCATAAGTAATGAGCTCCCATATAACAAACTAAACTATTCATATGTCCGTAGTTTTTATCACAATGGATTTATTTTGAATACTGCATGTACACTGGTAGAGATTTTGACAGGTAAATCATTGCTGGTCCACATATACTACCTATTTAAAATGCCAGCTGCTTTATTTATCGATAAATGGGGAGGCTTCTATTTGAAAACACACACTACCATCAATAAACATCCATAATATTGTCTGGTCTTGCGAGAGATCTTATGACATGTGCGGTTTTTTACTGGGTGGTCATACACTTTACTTTTATCTAGCATGCGACTCAGCGGAAAATGAAACAAAAATTTTTCAAAATAATTTTTAAATTCCAAATTTTGATTTTGGCCGGTCAGATGATGGACGCCTTTCTGTTTCTACTAACAGTTATAGTAAGCTTTTAAATTTAAGTTTTTAAAGCTACTAACAGTTAGGGTAAACTTTTAAATTTAAGTTTTTAAAGCTATTCCCAACTGAAGTGGCACAGATGAATTTTTAGAAGCTGAAATACCTATTCATAACCTACACTCATTTTCGGTTTACGTGCATTTTAGGTCAATTTTGACTGGTTTGTTTCCGCCCACATCTGGTTTTGCTACTATTTATGGACACGACATCCGCACAGAAATGGATGAAATTCGGCAGTCGTTGGGCATGTGTCCGCAGCATAATGTGTTGTTTGATAAGCTTTCCGTGTCAGAGCACCTTTGGTTTTATGCACGACTAAAAGGTCTCAGTTACCAGGAAATAAAAAAAGAAATGGACCAGTAAGTGCCACTCAATTGTAACCAATTATGCTCATCATTCATTCCACTAGGGTATTTCAAACTTGTTCAGGTCTGTATAATGAAAGGGGCCCTCCGCATATAATGATATCAAGTTTTCGGCCAATTTTGAGGACCTGCCTTGTGTTCTAATTGCATTATCATATGTGCCACCACCAGGGGTGTATTAACTAATAGGCTAACTAGGCTACAGCCTAAGGCGTGAAAGTCTGAGGGTGTCACCATTTAGGAAAAATTCTTATTGTCCTCAGAAAATACGTATACTTTCATATTCATGTAAAGGGCACATTTTATTACACATTACAGGCAGTTACTGTGGGCAGCTTTTATATAAGTGCCACATAACGAACAGGTGCAAAGTATTATACACTGAGCAATTGTGCAGCCTGCTTGAACATAAGCGCTATGCACATACATGCAATTAATAATGACCACTTAGGTTAATAGTGCTTCTAATACAACACAAGTAATTGTTTAATCTGCTCGTTACACAAACAACCATAATTTCACAATAGAAATGGGTGGAACAGAATTATCAGCCTAGGGCTTCGTAAAGTCTTGATATGTCCCACCATCTACCTACCCCTTAGATTGATATCAATATCACATTGATGTAGTTTTTATACGTTTTATAAATTATTCTTCCCCAAGGACTTGTGTTAATTAACAGGAAACCATCAGCAGATTCTACTGGCATGTGCGATGGAGGCAGTGGCTGCCCCAATTCACTGAACTCATGGCTGATTACCGCCAGCTGTTCCTTGTTCCGCATCACTGCCAGACGTACTGGACGAGTTGGTTGTTCTTTTAATTACACTGTTGCCGATGGTGCAATCTGCTGCTTTTGATGTTGATGACAGCACTTTAGATGTGCCTTCATAGATTTTTGAAATACATGGTGAACATGTGAAAAACATGAAGTCAGATAACAATATCATGACTGAAATACCTACCTACCTTGCGTTATGATGGCATTTCATGTTTCCTACCACCCACCTATTCTAAACTTGATATCTTTACATATGGACGACCCCAAAGCAGAGTGTCCTATTGGTTTATATTGCTAGTATAAATTATGTATAATGTGTTTTATTAAAGGTTTTAAACTGATTGATCGAGGGGTTTCTGTTTGTTTTATAAAAAATGTGTTATTATGTTCAATGTATTTAAAAATTAGCTCCAATTAATAAAAGCTACCTCACGCTTAGTTTATATGAAGAAGTTCTGAAGGTAATTGCTAAGACACTAGATCAAGCAGAATGGAACTAGATCAGGAATAAGGTGAACTTTATTTTCATAAATCGTTAATAACACTATACATTGTTCTCTCAGTTAAGTCACATGCTTACTAAGTGATCTCTGAAAACCAACGGCCCAGGTAAAATTTTCCATGAAGCAAGGAAGCCAACAATTCAATGAAGGATGAGAGTTTAGACTGTATATAAAGAAATAGACTTATTTTATAGCTGAAATTTCTTGTGTGGGATTTTTAATGTTTTAACAAGAGAATGTAATAATATGACTAATGATAATAATTAAAAACTAATAATTAATAAAAATAAGATAAATAAATCGTGAGCTTGACGACAGTTTATGATTTCTGAATATTTCGGCTTATTCAGTTTTGGAGGATAGCACAAAGCATCATTATAAAACATTTGGCAACTTGCAAAACCTTTCCCGTTACTACCCTGTACTTAAGTTTCTTTCAGGAAAATATTGTCTCTTACAGTGTCTCTGCTAATGTATAATTTTTAGGTTAATTGAAGATGTTGGACTGCCTTTGAAGAGGAACAGTCCCATCGACCACCTGTCTGGTGGGATGAAACGGAAGCTGTCTGTAGCCATTGCTTTTGTTGGTGGATCAAGAACGGTTATTCTGGATGAGCCAACAGCCGGAGTTGATCCATACGCTCGCAGAGCCATCTGGGATCTTCTTATTAAGTACAAGCAAGGTGCAATAGTTTTGTAAAAATCACAGCAAAGTTTTTGATAACTTGAACTACAATATTTTATGTACTGTACCAAGGGATTCATTTAAGCACCAGAACTATGAAAATAAAACCAGCGATTTAATGATTGTTCAGTCTCTTGTACATTGTCTGATGTGACTAAAGAAGTGATTTTGAACATCATCCTGCAAGCAGTTCTTTCTTCATGGTTACATTTATGTTTTTTCTCACTTCAACTTTGCAGGTCGCACAATTTTGCTCTCTACGCACCACATGGATGAAGCTGATATTTTAGGCGATCGTATTGCCATTATTGCTAATGGGCAGCTGAGATGTTGTGGTTCTTCTTTATTCCTTAAATCTATGTTAGGAGATGGATATCGCCTAAATATCGTGAAGAAACCATCATTGACGGATGAACACAATGATACAGGTATGGTGTTTTTCAAAATGTTGTAACCTTAATGTCAAACTAAACCCCCGCTATAATTTACAACTTGAAATCCTACTCTTATTACGGATATTCAATGTATTTTATTATGAACTTTCCATAAAACTTGTTTCTTTTGATTTTTTTATCACTTTGTTATTAGCGGTATTAATTTTGAAAAACTGCCAAATTTCGTTGCGCGACTCGAATGTCCTTATGGGTGCAGTCACGAGGTCACCAAAGATTGATAACCAAAAACGCTTTCTGTGCCTCATTCCTCATTTTCGCTCACTCGCATCTAAGACATGGTGATCTTTACAGCAATGCTCGCATTCGAAATTCCCCAGAAAAGGGTAAGTTATTTAATTTACGAGTTTCTTTTGTTTAAAATTAACTAAGAATTTTTTGTGTAATCATAATAATGCATTACAAACACTTCAATGTCTATTGGGGTGATGTAAACCTTTAAGGCTTTATTAAATGTGGCTGAAGATGAAGTTATTCCATTTTACATTTAATCAGAAGAGCAAGAAATGTGTAAAAGTGTAGTAAGAATGCGATTAAATGTTCTTCATTTGCTGATATGCTTTGTGACATAAAGCACAAGGTCGCAGTGAATTTATAGCAAAATTTTTTGGTTTATAAATTTCTGATTTACATTAATCTAGAAGTAGACTCAAAATAATACAAAACTGATTGACATTTAATTCATCCTTAGACGAGGATAACATTCTAAACACATCACAAGTGTCACAGCAGTCATTTCAAACTCTGTGTTCCACCCACACTGTTACCGACGCCATTCAGTATCATGTGCACAGTGCTCATCTTGAGAAAGAAACTAGCCATGAGCTGCACTATATCTTGCCGTCTGACGAACTAAAGAAAGGAAACTTTGAAAAGTTATTCAAGTCTTTGGACACGAGTTTGGAAGAGCTACAAATTTCTAGTTACGGTTTACGAGACACGACCTTGGAAGAAGTGTTCTTAGCTATTGCACAAACGAGTACTTTCAATGGTGATGGTAAGTGTTCTCTGCGTGCTCAGAATGTGAGATTGTGTGTGCTGTATATTGATTTAAAATTTTAAGTTTCTTTGGAATACATTGCTGGTTAATTTTTGTAGAGAAATTCGGATAAATTTAGATTGGATTCTTTATTTCGACAGCTAGGTCATAAATTACATAAATGTACACACACACACACACACACACAGTTACAAAAACATTTACAATTATAACTACACAGAACATCTAAAACTACAAATCATTTAAAAAAAATTCAATTAGCCGCTGCTTGGTCGTGTAAATGTGGACGTTTATTGAGTGCCTGGTGGCTAGGAAAGTCGTTGTCACGTCAGATACAATCAAAATATTGACTACTTTCATTTCTTACATTTCTTACATAATCTATAACATTTTAAATGTGAATTCTGTTATAAAGCACTTGCATAGTTTTTACTATGATCAACTGAGTTAGGAAGGTTTTCTTTTTTTTCATTCACACAGGAAGTGAAAATGAAGATTATGAAAAACAGGACAGTAATCAAACTACCTTAGAGCTTTTGGGCAAAAATTAGTAAAAATTACATAGGAGTTGCTGAACTTGCATTAATGACCTCTAATAAGTATTAATACCACACTCAAAAACTATTCTGATTAAGTGTCTGACCATTGACATCTATGATGTTGTTATATTTATGGGCAGGAGACGGTAAAACAAAATTATTCTGTCTAAAACACAAACTGTTTTGCCTAAAATAGCAAGATAATCTTGGTTACACCAGTTTGGCAATTCACTACATTTTATGCTGCATTAGACGTGGATGCGGAGACTGCAAACAGATGGATACGTGACGTTCGTGATCCACCTGCAGCTAACGGATCCGGCGACGGCTCCCCGCAGCGGCTGCTGGCAGGACCAGGTGATCTGGAACTTGACAGTGTGACGGATTTTACGGATATTGTGTCTAGCCGAAGACGAAATGGCTATTCTGTACTGCCAACTGAGGACAGAGATGGTAATAGTTAATTAATTATGTCTGTAAGAGATGGTAAAAACTAATATACAATATGCCTGTGACATGTTGTGTAAAACATTAGTTAGCTGGTGTCGTATGCAAACTTTTGTACACCGTATTTACATTTTTTGTTTCCAAAATTAACTGTCAAAATGTCTTGACAGTTTTTACTACGCATCCGATGACTTGGCTGAAAGTCAGCACTATATTATTTGTTATATCAGAATTCCCAAGGTCAGGGAAAATCCTTGAAAATACAGGCTATCCTGAAAAGTCACGGAAAGATCAGGGGAAAAGACAATTTGATAAAAAGTAGGGAAAACGATGAAAATGGGGTGAAAAATCAGGGAAATTGGAAAGGGCTGCAAAAATCAGTGAACCAATATTTTTTCAAACATGTTTTTCAAGAATTTGTCTTCAAATAAAATTTTGCCTTGGCAGGCTCCCAATTTTGATTTCTGTTGCAAAAATAATGATTGGATTAATAAAGTTTATTTGATGTGATTAGTGTAATTTCGTTAACACTACTAAAACTGTGTGATACATTATATATCAGTATATGTATGAATGTACATACACAAAATGTTTGAGTATGTATACTGATAATCTTGGTCATGGAAAATCAATATTTAGTCAGGGATAAGTCAGGAAAAATTATTTTAAAATTCTGTAGGAACCCTGTTGTATGTTATTTCAGATGACGAAGACATCGTCTACACTGGAATATATCCGATGTTACAGAGCTGGAAACGTACACGTCAGTTTTGGGCTATACTAGTAAAGCGTTTGCATTATACCCGTCGTAATTGGAAAGGCTTGTTCACACAGATTTTGCTGCCCGCCTTCTTTGTCTGCATCGCGATGGCGGTAGCGTTGGAGGCACCGGGGATGGGAGAGGATCTTCCACCGATGGTCCTAAGTCCTTCGCAATATTTCAATTACACGCAACCTGATGGTAATGTTGTTCCATACACAGATGAGATGCAGGTAATACATTGAGTGCATGATTGGTTGTTCTTAATGTATATTTGCATGTGTATACAGTAAATTCTCATTACTTCAGATAATTGGTATAGATTACTATGCAGTTTTATACTCCTTGTGCTGGTTTGGTTTTATAGTGTTGTTTTCCAGTTATGGTGTTACTGATGCATATCCTGGGTGGGTTCCTTGCAAGCTATTTTGAACATCGTTTTGCCATTGAAGATTTCCACATAAAAATGTCTTACATGTTTTACAAAATTTTGCAAGTTTAATCATCAAACGTCATTTTATTCATCTCACATTTTTGATGGCTGTTCTCATAACGGGTAATCATTAGTTGAATCATTAATAATGTCGTGCACTTGCACATTTTTCCTTTAACTTTTTAACTATATTATGCTTTATTACGATTGTACTTATTTATTTATACAAACATTCGTATTTTTCTTTATTTATGTATTTGATTGCAGGACCACAAGGAAAAGTTTTATTTCCATTGGTCAAAAGACGCCAGTGCTGAGGAACTAATGGAAACCTTCCGTCTTCCTTCTGGCATTGGCGCAACGTGTGTTTTAATAGATCCCTTCAACGACTCACTAGTTATCAACATCACTGAACAAAATTATGAGCACCTGGCCGCCTTCTTTGAACCTAGGTGCATGAGTGTTTTCAATCCTGGTGTTCCGTTCGAGAACTTTGTTCCACCTGTGCCAACAGCGCCACCACCTAACCTGGACAGGAATGTCAGCACAACTGTTCCAGGTGAGTTTCGCTTTTTTATTATTAACAGGCTGTATGCGTATGTATGCAGTTACCTGCACTCAGTGCTGGCCCTGCCACTAGGCAAGCCTGGCAATTGCCTGCGGTGCCAAATTCTGGTTCTTACTACATATTTGCCTTTTAACTGAGCCTTATTGCGTTTTGCACATTTGGCAATAACTTCCTGTGGTGTGTTACTAAAACAGAATCTTGTAAATAAACAAACAATTATCCGTTATTAAACGTGAATATTGAAAATTGGTTTTTATTTGTACACATGCACGCACTCACACACGTGCTCACATGCGTGTACTCACGCACACATACGTGCTCACATGCATGCACTCACACGTGCTCACATGCTTGTACTCACGCACACACATACATGCTCACATGCATGCACTCACACACAAGTGCTCACATGCAATTACTCACGCACTCACACATGTGCAAGCTTTCACAAATAAACACGTACTTATATTTAAAAACAAATTTTCACAGTCGTCGTAATACTAATCTTTATTATGCAACCAGTTTATAAGAAATGCAGAACAATTCACTAAACATACGTTTCACCAACCATCAACGAGTCAGTTTGTGTGAGAACGTACCATATATTGTGGAATGCACCTGTCTTCAGATGCTGATTGGCTGGTTAGCATTACTTGTTGCGAAGCAACCCCAATCCCACTTCTGTTAAACTTTTCCTCAATGTTTTGCACGGCCATAGCAGGGAAGTAAACAGACCTCGGTGACTGAGTGCTGAGCTTGGGCGACAGTCTACCACATTCAGTCCCTTACGCGAAACACATAGGCGGCAGTGTGCCGACTTCAGTAGTGAAAGGGTTAAGCTTAGCCTATGTAATAACATAGTATATGTGTAATTTAACGAAATGAAACAAAACAGTTGCGTTATTCGTCTGTCAAAATATATACTTCATCAACGCTAATGTGAAGCTCGCTTCCCTCAGCAAAACACTCTACTTTTTCTCTACCTGGTTTCCTAAGAGATTCTCCTAAAAGAGGTCTCCTTTTTTACATCATTTCATGTATGCAACCAGTCATTATGTCATTACTGAAGGGTTTTCCTGCTTTTGCCCATGTGCAGTTTACGGCCCCAGCTACACAGTTGTCACCATAATTAATGCTGCAAAATATCTTCAAAGTAAATGCAATGTACAATAGTTTGAAATAAGTATGGAACAGCTTACGACTTATTAACTCCAGATAAAGCACACGGTGTTTTTGCATTTTTAGCAACAGAGCAACCGGGTCATGTGCGATATTATCCGTACTGTAGCTGCTCACAGGATCAGACTGGTTTCATCTGCTCATCTGATGGGTATACTGTCCCGGATACTTACAAAGTCGTAACTAATGATGTACTGGTCGACATTACTGGTCAGAATTCCAGCGAGTATTACTTGTACACCACTGATCAATATCGGCTGAGAAGGTTAGAAATAATACATTGTTTTTCAGGACTAAATGTTGAAATATTGTTCTTGCTTTTCTCCCTTGCCTCATAAAGTACACTAACGAACTTCTAGACTCTGACTTTGAGTTGTTTCTGATAGAATGAAACTTCAACTGATAATTGCACGTTTGAATAAAAGATTTGCGGTCATTTATTGTCATTTATATTACTTGAACCAAAGTCCCTCAAAAGCAAACTTTCTAAGAGATAATACACTTCTGTTGGTTCAGTGCCTCAATTAAAAAAAGTTTTGCTCCTCTTGAGTGCTACATGCCTCATCTTCAAATTCATCACATCTATTATCATCGCGTTCAGATTTTCCATTGTAGTTGTTTGATTACTATTATTATGTTAGTTCCCACATGTGTTTATTTTGTTAGTGCCAAGATCATTTCATTATTTACACAATTTTTTCATTATTGAGATGAAAAAACCTAAGTGTTTTTACAGGTACCTGGGGTTGTCGTTTGGCAACATTCAACGCTATGTGCCTGACTTTTTTGGACGAAATGCGCCTTCGCTGTTCCGCAAAGTAGCTGTACGAAATTTGGCAAGGGTGAGTCGGGGTTTTGTTATTGCTGTCGAAAATTATTAGAGTTTTCAAGATTGGCTTTGCTCGAATAGTAGTCATCGTATTTTTATTGTCATTACAACCAACAAAATTACATGTACATTTACAATAACGATACGTGTAACGCACAATGTTACAAACGACACAGATATTAGTTTACAAATTTTGCTAAAGTATAGTGCAATGGCAGTAAATTTTTTTGCACATAATAACATCCAAAAAGGTACTAATAATCAGGTAACAATGTAGTGATAAAATTTTAGCTAACTTAACTGTTCCTTACATAAATAAATTCATGTAATATTTTCATAAATATTCATAAAAATTCATAAATATTTTCAAAACAACATGGAGACACCCTCGGTCTAAATTATGGCATACCCTTGACTACGTCATTGTCAAACAACAGCATAAGAAGGATGTTTTGGTTACTAGGAGCTTGCCCGGTGCTGATGACTGTTGGACAGACCACCGTCTTCTGATCAGCAAAATAAGAATGAGCCTGCATCGAAAACCAAGAACTCGCATCAACAACCAGGCTAGAAGAAGATATGACATCAGTAAACTAACAAGCCCAACCACGTCTCAAAACTATAGAGATGCGCTCAATCAAAAGATAACTGCAAACCAAGTTAATACCTCACTAGACTCAGAATGGACTAACCTACGCACGGCTATGGAAGAGGCAGCCCAAGGCACAATTGGACTCCAAGAAAGGAAGCATCAAGACTGGTTTGACTCCCATGACCAAGAAATCGCTGCTCTCATTGATGCCAAGCGAAAAGCCAGGATAGACCATGAGCAGCATCCCCTGTCACCCGAGAAGAAAGTCAGGTTCCAACAACTGAAAAGCCAATGTCAGTCCAGAATGAGGGAGCTCCAAAACAACTGGTGGCAACAGAAGGCAGAAGAACTTCAACATCATGCAGATTGCAGAGACCTTAGAAGTTTCTATGCAGGCACCAAGGAGATCTATGGTCCTAGAAGAACATCAGTGGGAACTCTTATGTCAGCCGACAACACCACCCTCCTGACCGAGAGCCAAGATATTCTGGACCGATGGAAACAGCACTTTAACACCTTGCTAAACCGGAACTCAACGACAGCAGCTGACTTCCTAAGGAATGTTCCACAGCATCCCCTGCAACCCCAGTTATCGGTTCCACCCAACTTTATTGAGTTTGAAACAGCCATTAAGCGTATGCCTCGAGGGAAGGCTGCTGGACCCGACAATATCCAAGTGGAACTCATCAGTCATGGTGGACCTGCTCTCAAGAACCGACTGTTCAACCTGATGCTTCAAATGTGGGAAGCAAAACGAGTCCCAGATGACCTGAAAAACGCACTCATTGTCACTATCTTTAAAAAGGGGGATCGCAACCTGTGTGGAAACTACAGGGGGATATCACTGCTTTCAATTGCCGGAAAGATTCTGTCAAGAATTATCTTGAACCGTCTTCAGGAAGTTGCAGAAAGGATCATACCTGAATCTCAGTGTGGGTTCCGAGCTTTACGTGGGACCATTGATATGATCTTCTGTGCGCGACAACTGCAGGAAAAGGCCCGTGAGCAGCGGAAGCCTCTCTTCCTCGTGTTCTATGACTTAGAAAAAGCCTATGACAGCGTTCCGAGAGAAGCCATGTGGGCTGTCCTGCAACGTTTTGGTCTTCCAGATGACTTCATCAAGATGATACAAGCTATGCATGATGGTATGACGGCACGTGTTATCAACCAAAACACTATCTCAGAAGAGTTCCCAATCACTTGTGGACTAAAACAAGGCTGTGTCCTCGCACCAATGCTCTTTTCACTCTATCTCACTGCTATGCTTCATGACCTTCCACCAGACAATCCAGGGGTGGAATTGAGATGCCGCTTTGATGGGGGGCTCTTCAATCTGTCGCGTTTTCGAGCCAGGAACCGCACCACAACTTTCAGAGTGACAGAGCTGCAATATGCGGATGATAATGCGGCACCAGCCCACTCAGCCAATCGCCTACAACAATCAGTCAGCAACTTCTGTGACGCATATTCTCGCTTTGGCCTTACAGTCAACATAGGAAAAACCAAAGTTATTGTCCAACCATCACCTGAAGCAGACACACCAGTATGTAACATCTCCATTAATGGTGCAGATCTAGAATGTGTTGAACATTTCCCGTACCTGGGCAGTCTACTCTCCGTCCAGTGCAACTCAACAAAGGATGTGGAAAATAGGCTTAGAGCTGCCCATGCCGCTTTCGGCAGACTCTCAACCCGTGTCTTTGGTAATGCTCATCTAACTCGTCGAACCAAGCTGATGGTCTATAATGCTATTGTCGTTTCCACACTCCTTTACGGATGTGAAACATGGACTCTGTACTGCCAAGACCTAAAAAAACTCGAACAGTTCCACCAGAAAAAGCTTCGCTCAGTTTCCAACATCAGATGGGATGATTATGTCACCAATAATTCAGTTCTCGAGAGATTCAACACCACTAGTATAGAAGCTATGATTACGAAACATCGGCTAAGGTGGGCAGGTCATGTAGCACGTATGGACGAAAACAGACTTCCCCGAAGGATCCTCTTCAGTGAGCTGAGCACTGGAAAACGCCCCCTGGGCCGCCCTAGGCGCCGCTACAAGGACCAACTAAAAGAAACCCTGCAATCAGCAAGGATCGATCCAGAAACCTAGGAACAGACAGCGCGGCAGCGAACAAAGTGGAGAAGAGTCATCCAGGAAGGGACTGAGCATTTTGAAACAACCAGACGAGCAGCAATTGAAGCCAAACGTCAACGAAGGAAAGAGAAGGCCCGTCAACCTCAGGTAACTCCCACCATCCAATGTGACAAATGCACCAGAATGTTTCGAGCAAGGATCGGGCTGTTAAGCCACCAACGTGCCCACCACAGCTAGTAACTTCGACCGAAAGGACAATACTCGGAAACGAGTGAAAGCCGCCGACGACGACGACATAAATAAATTAAGAGTATGGATTAAAAAATTTCCGCAGGTTAAAGGGTTGATATTACGAAACTCCAAAACATTTAAATATAGATTGTATTTTTCTCTCACCGCTTTTGTTAGTTCACAAACAGTAACCACGTGTTCTGTATTCTTTATGTTGTAACACGAGATTTTGTATTTAGGCGTGGTATAACCACAAAGGATTTCATTCTATACCAATTGCCGTGAACACGTTGAACAATGCCATATTACGTGGCAATATCCCTTCCCACAAGGGCAGTCCTGGTGCATATGGAATTACTGTTGTTAATCATCCGATGACAGGAACTAATGATCTGTTGTCTTACGATTACATGTGAGTTAAATACTTGTTCGTTGACTTTTCTGTTGTTTGTTTTTTGTTTTAATGATTTTGTAAATTGTTTTTGGTATTTATCAGATCAATATATCAAATATAGCTAAACTCCTTTATTGAGCTGTCAATGTTTTAGCTTACCATTTAGCTGAGTGGCTCAGTCATTATGTTCATTGTGTGGCTGAACATAAGCTACTCATTCATAATTATGCAACAAGCTCATAGAGTGCTTGATGGCTCGTTTGTGGTTGAACATAGTAAAACATATAAAGACTGATGTAATTTTAGTGTTGTTAGTGATCATTCATTGTGAATTTTTGTAATTTTCTTGCTTTGCTTATCAATAAAATGACTGTTTTGAAAAATTAAGATTTGCAACCTTGTGTTTTTTGGTTTTTATCATTTAGCCTTCAAGGAAGTGACGTGCTCATAGCCATATTTGTGGTGATTGCGATGTCATTTGTACCTGCTAGTTTCGTACTGTTTCTCGTTTACGAGCGTTCCATGAAGGCTAAGCACCTTCATTTGATGAGTGGAGTGTCACCAATAACCTACTGGTGTGCAAACTTCTTCTGGGATGTGGTAATACTTTATTATTAATTTCACTGGTATATATATATATATGTATATAGACAAGATTCGAGGCTACAGCTTCGACAGCAGCACCATTTGCGGTGATCTATACACCAAACGAAAGGTCTCGATCTAGTGTCGTGCCATTGGGGATTTATTTTTCGAATTTGGCCCACTGGGACGAACGGGGGGGGGGGGGGCGAAAAACCTCCAAAAATGACCATGTTTCGGCCGTTTTTTGCAAAACTTATACCTCTTATTTCAGGACAACGGGAATGGGCTTGGGGCGGTGCCGGGCACGGATAGCCCGTTCAACGGTGGGTGTAGTAGGCATATTTAGAATTCGTGAGAGGGCCACGGCGTCCCGTAACGGACATTTTCCCGGACCCAACTCGCGATTTTTTCGAAATTTTGACCAAACAGCATGCGGAAAAAACGTTCTAGCGGCGCTTAGTGCGACTCTCGGAAGGAGATATATAGCTCTTTGGAAAGAGGAAAAACAGGGCTACACGATGATGTGGGCTATATTTTTGGACTCGTCCACCAAGAGGAGTACTACCGACGAGTTAATTAGATGTTCTATTTTTGGCAATTTTCGCTTGGAAAACTGCTGACGCAAAGCCATTGTTCTGACGTCTTCCATTATACTCTGCCTATAAGCTTATAACTTTAATTCAGTAAAAGCTGATACTGGCTTTGCGTTATAAATCAGGACTATGTAGGATGTTTACATATTTTTGATTATAAGTGAATTTATAAGCAAAATTTTTTTGTGGGCCTTTGCTAGTACTTTATTATTGTTGATCCTTTGTTTTATAAATATTATGAAAACATCAAAACTACAATTGCAAAAATAATGCATTGCAATAGATTGGAATACTACTTTTTTCTGAAGATATTTTCTGTTAATAATACAACATTTGTGGTTATTATTTAATAGAAATTCTTCAATTTGAAGTTTTTCTCACAATAATATGTTTGGGTTTGAAATTTATTATTTGTTTACTGGTTTTCCCAGTCAGTAAGTAAAGCAAATTAATGATTTACTATTTAGAAATCTTAATTTTAGCGGAAATAAAATTACCACAAAGGCCACTGAGAGCACCATCGTTATTTTATTGATTTTATGGTTTTTCGAGTAATCAATAAAATAACAAAGTTGCTATCAGTGGCCATTACATTAATTTTATTTCTTTTATTAAAAATCGGATGATGATGAATGAGTTTGTATTGCCACCATTTCATCCTGTTATTTTTTGTGTTTAAAGTTTCATTATGTTTCTTCCCCGTACATATTTCTCATTTGTGTTTGTAGTGTAACTCATTAGTTCCAAGCACAGTTTGCATTGTTATTCTAAGACTCTTCAATGTACCTGCATATGCATCAAATACAAACTTTCCTGCTGTCGTTGCACTCTTCCTTATGTATGGGTAAGTGAATTATGTTTATCTTCTTCATTATTTCTCTGAAGGTGTTTAGGCCAACAACAAAAAATACTTCTGTTTCCGTCTAGTCACCCGGTAATATTTTTCTATCGCACATCCGGCCGGGAATTTTGTAATTTTTTTTTTGTATGTTCATGTACTTATCTGACACAGTCATATAAAGTGTATTTTTTTAAATTTTAAATGTAGAACGCAATAATTATTATAACTTCGCTGTTTCGGCGAGGAGGCAACCATGTTTTCTAGGGTTAACTCTTGGCCGGGGTTGCCATTTTGTATAATGCTGATTATCGGATTGGAGACTAAAAAGTATCATATTTTCATCCAAATCAGCGTATTAACAACCAAGTAGTGTTGCCGCTTGTACCATAATTATCAGAACATATGTTCATAACATACAAAAATAAACTACACGGAAAATCAATAATTATAAGATTATTTAGTAATGCGACACATCAAACTAAGCATGAAAAAATGTGCATTGAAAAAAATTTAAAGCATTACTGCTTACCAGCGAAGAAAATAAACAAACTTTGATTTCAACTGATTTTAAATTTTCTGCATTGAAAAAAATTTAAAGCATTACTGCTCACCAGTGGAGGAAATAAACAAACTTTAATTTCAACTGAATTTAAATTTTCCACAATTCAGCTTTTAACATTTTCAATGCTTTAAAAATTTTTTTTTGAAAAAATATTTTTCCTCCCTCCCTACTGATATCTTTTGAGCTCATGAGATAAGACAGAAACTAATTTTTTGTGGGCGGCCTTAGCAAATGCTATTAGAAAGCTGTGTAAGTGTCTGCATTTTTTCCAAATTTGATTTCAAAACCTACAACAAGTTATGTTATATACCTAACCGAATTATCCTATAAGTTAGTGTACGTTGCGGTATAGGGCTCTTCAAGTTTGGTGCTCTCTAACTTTGATAACGTTTTGTAAAAAAAAATCTGTTTGTTCACTACGGTTGTACTAAAATATGTGCTAGTTTGGTTGTATTAAATAGTATAATAGTGGTATTTCTTAAAGAAAATTTTATTGGCAGACAAAAAGATAGCTATTCTAGTTTATTTAAAGAATTTGCAATAAGTTTGCTGCAAGGTGTGCAAATATCACTAAAATTTATAATGAGCAAAATACACTCAAGACGGGTGCAGTCGAGTTAGAGGGTGGCGCACCGTCTGAGGGCCCTGTAATTTCATTAGCCTGTAGACCTCAAAAGATCATAATCTGGCCCTAACTGTGTATCTTTTCAAAAATGTTTTTAATTTTTTTAATAATTGTCTCTTGCAGATGGTCGGTGTCACCTGTTATGTACCCTGCATCGTTCTTTTTCAAGGAACCAAGCATGGCTTACATTTGCCTTATCGTCATGAATTTATTTGTAGGAATAACATGTCTGGTTACTAGTTTCCTAATGGAAGTTTTCTCCTATGATGCCGTACGTAACTAATGCTTACATTTCGCTTTTCTATTTAATAAATATTTATTTGCACTTAGGCTGTTAAAAGGTCGCATTTTTGCATTTTACTGCAGTATTTGTGTAATTTAAGAATGAAACATTTCGTGTGTAACAACCAGTTTTCATAGTTGTTGCGCATAAAGTACTAATGGCATGGAATTGCTGCAGACAACTGTTACTTGTTAACATTTGTGGTGGGAAATGAGTGGCTTGGTAAAGGAAAGTTTTGTGTAGGTTTTTCACTTCTCTATTTAATAAATATTTTATTTGCATTTAAGCTGTTAAAAGGTCGCATTTTTGCATTTTACTGCAGCGTTTGTGTTATTTAAGAATGAAACGTTTCGTGTGTAACAAGCAGTTTTCATAGTTGTCGCGCATAAAGTACTAATGGCATGGAATTGCTGCTGCCAACTGTTACTTGTTAACATTTGTGGTGGGTAATGAGCGGCTTGGTAAAGGAAAGTGTTGTGTAGGTTTTTTATTAAATAAAAAAATAATGAGTGGGAAAGCAAGAAAAATTGAAAGAATGATTTCATTATTTGCTAGTAAAACAGAGTTTCAAACAGACTATAGTTGACTGTATGAAACAAATATTACAAGTCTGTTTTAGTTTACTCCGGGTTTTCCCAACTGTAAGAGTTGGCAGTTTTGTTTTTTTAAGTTTTTTTATTTATTTTTAGTTTTAAATGTACATTTACGTGATTGGAACCTTTAATATAACATAATGACATTAACCGAGGTAATTATGCACAAGAAAAATTTGATATTAAGTTGATATAAACTGACGTCTGCAAAGAAACAGCAAATCCAAAATCTTGAGTAAGATTAGTGAGTTGAAAGAATCTGAAAATTATTCTAGACGAATGGACAGAAGTGAAACTTACTTCGTTAGGTGGAGAGTTTGACAAGCGAAGCAGATTTAGGACTTTTAGCTTATATTTGCAAACAAGTTAATTTATACTAAATAGTAAGTGTCTTCCTGCAAAAGTTTTTGACAAGTATTCAGCAATTTTAGGGTAATCAGGGCAGTAGCATATATGTGACCTTGGAAAGGACTTGTGGTTCACCTATGACTTTATTTTACCCCTATTTGACCTCCTGCCGAGTTAAATATAAAGTTAGTGTATATAGCATTATATTAACCTAAAAAACATTTTCTTTATTTTTTCAGTATTTCGAAATGGTACATAACGTTCTGAAAAAAATATTTCTAATATTTCCCAACTACGCTCTTGGCAGAACTTTAATGGACGTCGCGTTTAATGAATATTATAATGAATATTACATCAGAACTGGTAAGACGTGCTGTTATTAAACCATTAAATTAATTAATTAATTTATTAATAAACCAATTAAATTAACATTCCACAGACAAGTTGTTTTAGCACTTTGTGCAAAGTTAAACATAATTTTATTAAAGATGTAGCCTGACAAACTAGGTTTGAAACAGACGGTTTTACAACTGATATATGTTCTCCCCTGGTGGGAGCGAAACGCTAGGCAGATGCAGAACAATGGTGACCACAAAGTACAAAAAATGGTGCAATAATTATAAACATTACTATGTAGCAAGAGTAACAAAGTTAACGCTAGTTGAAGCACTTAGTGCTTAGTGTTTGTAATAAAAGACTGCACTGAAACAGAAATTTAAGTGTTCACAGAATTATCTAGGTATGGTTCCTGTGCGGGAACAAACGTACAAGTTCATTTGTTGCAAGACTGCAAACATTGATTTTAAAAGCTGATAAAAGAGTGCAGAGATTTGTAAATAGATCACGTTGGTGGTAAAGAGGGCAGCTACTTAAGTGATAACCAACTGCTTCAAAATCAAAGTTTCTATTGTAAAGAAAAGTTTGTTTATTTGATTACAGGTCAGTTTGATAAGATACAATCTCCATTTGTTTGGCATTTGGTTCCTAGGAGTTTAGCAATGATGGCTGGAGTTGGAATACTATTCTTCATCATCACATTGTTGGCAGAATATAAGTTCTTCTTCAATTTCTTTAAACCAAAGTATGATCATTGTGTACTGCTAACTGTCTAGTTAATCTTGGCTATATCATTTAAATTAAAACCTTGCACTTCACTCGACCTGGATGTAAAGGAGCTCGTGGCTCATTCTAGCTATCGAGTTTAACTAAAAATCTTATTTTATCTTATCTTATTAAAATACTCTTGCTACTGAATTGTTGTGGATGCTTTCAGATTAAACTAGCAATACAGTAAGTACTCGATTAATTCGCCTAATGTGTTCCAACATAATGTGACAATTGTGACATTAAGCAAAATGTCGTTAAACGGAGCCATAGGAAGTAATGTAAAAGAATTGAGATACATTCCAGAGACAAAAATCAATACTGCTTACATCATAGAAGTTAAACATTCTATGAGTTTTATTCATATTTCTACTGATTAATGTCTTCCTGTTTGCCTGAAGCCATATGTATATATTTCTCTTACCAGTAACTAGCTATAGCGGTTTCTCTTTCGCTAACTTTTAAATCTAATCATCGGTTGAACAAAAAACACTGCAGAGTCAAACCCTCCTTGGAAATTTTACCTACATGCTTAGTCTGGTTGCTACAGCAACAGGTTGTAGGCTGAATTGCTTGCTGGTGATTTGATAGTTGCTACAAACCGTTAGTAGTACAGCAGTAGCGTTAGTAGTCAGTCTGGAAGCAAAGACATGTTTAATAATTACACTGTTTACGTTACTAGTGCGTTTTTGGAACAGAATAACTTAATACGTACTGTTTTAATGCTTCAAATTACGTAAACATTTTGTTAATCAAATAATATTGCCTTGAGCAAAGTAAAAAGAATTGTCGTTATATCGAAACGTGCGTTGTTAAGTGAAAAGGGTATCAAATGATCGACGTCCTTTAAGTGAGACGTCTTGAAACGGGGAATCATTAAACAAGGACTTACTGTACTTATTTTTCATATTGTTTTAAACGTCGTTAAATGGGTAATCATTAAGCAAGGACTTACTGTACTTCTTTTTGATACGGTTTTATTTGGGATTTATTTTTAATGCAATATAGCAGCTGTTATTGCTTAACTCAAAACAAGAATAATGTGAAACCGATTAATGGCAACTTCTTTCAGGAGGCGTTTAGAAATGGACTATCGTACGATTATTGAAGAAGATGTAGATGTCAGCACTGAACGTCGTCGCATTTTGCGCGGCAGCACAGACCTGATGCGAGTAGAGAATTTGAGTAAAGTGTATTCAACAAGAAAACTAGGCAAAATTCATGCTGTCAATAACCTATGCTTTGGTATTCCACAGGGAGAGGTCAGTGACGGTTTCTACAAAGATAGCTATTTATTGACTCATCAGTTAAAGATTATAATTAATATAACTTTTTTACGGAAATTTCAACGTAATTTTTCAGTGTAATGTATGTAATTTCAATATATATTTATTCCAAATTTTGCCAGTTTTGTAACTAGACCTTTTTACAATTATTTACACAAACAAGCCAACCTGCACTCTGGACAAAAACATTTCATCTTAGTAGAGCCTCTATTGTCACCATCATCGTCATCACCGTCGTCATCGCTATCCTAATTATCGTCAACATCAACGTATGATGCTACATCATACAGTGTGATTTTTTATTCACTATAGCGATGTATTCGATATATTATATTTATCGTAAGCATGTTATTAAAAAAAGTAAAAAAGCTGTCCTTTTCATTACTCTTCTAGTGTTTTGGACTTCTGGGTGTGAATGGAGCAGGAAAAACGACGACTTTCAGAATGTTAACTGGTGATACCAGCATAACTGCTGGTGACTCTTTTCTCAATGGGGAAAGGCAAGCATAATATTTTTTTACCGCATTCTAAGAATTTGTGTATCAAGTGTATGCTGCACTTTGTATAAAAGTTCAGCATCTGATTCAAGATTTATTGCCTGGAATTGACATAGTATATGCCTCTGGGCATGTACAAATTACAGTGAATATATATTTCTATTACAGGCACTTAAAAACATTTATAGCCAAAACAACACAACTTTATTAAAACTTCCAATTATCGTAGTCAAAAATCACGCCCACGGCTATAAGTGAATATATTTTTTTGAATTTACGTTGACGTATTTGTTCAATAATTTGGTTCAGTTTGGACTGGCTTTGTAAATCAATACTTATTACCATTTGTTTAGTATCACCAAAGACACAAGAAAGGTGCAACAAAAAATTGGTTACTGCCCACAGTTTGATGCATTGTATGATGAGCTAACAGCTATTGAGCATCTTACTATGTATGCGCGATTCAGAGGTGTTCCACTTTCTTGTGAAAAGCAGGTATGCTTAGGAACAAATTTTAATTTATTTAAACTTCGTCTCCAAAACTTTTTCAGAGCTGTTCAAAATTAGTTTGTGTATGTTTTTTGTGCTTTGTATTTTTAAGTTAAATTTAGTGTTTCTGAGATTTTAATTCTTCGAAGTTAAGCTGCAGTAACTTAAATGAGGTAGTTTATTGTTTGAAAAGAATTTTTAATGTATGTATTTAGATTCCTATTGCTTGTCAAATGTCTGTTTGCCAGAGTGCTATTTTTATTTAAAGCACAAGAAAACCCTCCACTTACATAAAGCTTAAAAAATTCGTCTTGAAATTTTATACCACTTACGTACTTCCTTTTTGCATGCTTGGCTTACATCGGCTGCAACACTGTAAATTTAATCTTCTGCGATGACCGTTAGGCGCAGCCATTTTAATGTAGATCATTTGAAACAAGTTTAGGTAACATTGTGTAAACCTTGAAAAAAATAACCAGAGCATATGTAGCATACATGTTGCTAACTAAGTAAATTTTTAAATTACTGTATGTTGTCAATAAGATTAAAATACATTTTTGGCTAATGAGTGGTGCATTCTGGAGGGTGGGTCAGCGACATTTTACCAACATTTGATATTAGTATTTCTAGTTACATAAGTCTTTATAGATTTGCATGGAAAGTTTTTTGGGACATAATTTAACATTGCCTTTTCTTTCCCTGATTTACATTTGCGTAATGACGTCATGTAATGGCGACTTCGCTATTGCAGGAAATTTAAAATTCCTTTTAACTTGAAGACGATATATGCATAAAATTGTTGTAAAGTAGTATAATCTTTTAAGGCAATTTTTCCGAAACCTACTTCAGGTACCCCTTTTCTTGTCCTTTCAGTACTGATCAGTGTTACTACTAAATAATGTTAAATTTCCATAAAAGAAATTTAGGTTTTAGCTGTTTTTGTTTACCGTAAAAAGCCTAGTTTTTATTTTTCATTACTTCAAATAGAATTTAGAAGAACATGAATATTCTAGGTTGTGCAGTGGGCCCTGAAGAAGCTTGCGCTTACCGAGTATGCTAATGTGCCGTCGGGAACGTACAGTGGAGGAAACAAAAGAAAACTAAGCACTGCCATTGCTTTAATAGGACATCCACCTGTGATATTTCTGGTTTGTGATTAGTAATAAAGCCTTTGAAAATTATTAATAATTGAGATATCAATAATAAGCTGCAACGACTTTTGTTATCAGGTATCCATTGTACTAAAAGTGTAACAGTGCTATGCAACAAGAACGGGTTGAATAACCGAGTGTTCACAATGTTTGCTTAGTAATTGAAGTTAAGCAACATTGAGCCTGGCCGGTAAATGGCCAAGTCAGTGCCAGGTTCAGTACTCTTACTAGAGCACATAATACTTATGGGTGTTTACTTCATTAAGAGAGGATCCATACATACACATATATAAACGAACTTAGACACTGCTGGTAGTCTAATGTTTCAACAAAAAGATTATCTTGATAATAAGGTCCCTTCACAAACATGTGCATTGTGTAGGCTATGCGGGAGAGTGCTGGATTCCAACTTGCAGATAGCTGAGCAGCGTAACAGACAATGATTTACGTCAGTTATATAAAAAAAATGCAAGTCCGGGCTGCTCTTTGCTAAGTGGGCAAGCTGACGTACCATTTGGCAGTCTGTCACGGGCTGGATGCAGCTCATGGGCCTTCTAAATATAAGTATTTGCTTATTTATGTGGGTGTGCACGTGCATGTGTGATTGTGTGTAAGTGAAACAAATATTTAATATTAGTACTCAATAACGTACAACTATTTGTTTATGTACAAGATTCTATTTTAGTAACACACCACAAGAAGTTATTGTCAAATGTGCAAAAGCCAATGCGGCCCTGTCAAAAAGCAACTATATAGTGAAAGGGTTAAGCTTCTAGCTTAATCGAATTGTCCATACATTTATCTGTAGATGTGCCTTGTAATTTACTGTTTGAACAGTAATAATATAATAATAGTATTCTTGAAAATTATGGGATCGGTTGCTGTTACTTTTACTATTGTTTTAATTTACTTACAAAACAGAAATGTGATTCTAATTTTCTGAAACAATAAATTATACATGACGTAGGTCGCATACACATGTATATACAGATACACTTGTTTGAGCATGTATGTATTGTATTTAATTTACACATAATATGAATATTTCAACTTTATATTATCTAGTTTTTCCCAAATTTGGTATCTTACGTCATAAAAACTGGCAGTATTTGATTTGCGCAGGATGAGCCAACTACGGGTATGGATCCACAGTCTAGGAGGTTCCTATGGGAGTTGGTTCACAGCCTAGTTAAAGAGGGGCGGTCAGTTGTTTTAACTTCACATAGGTATGGTACACTAAATGTACTTGGTCATGTAACTACAGTAGATAACCTCTTTACTGTTGCAACTGTGATGTATTTAAAGGAAGACCGATGATTGTTTAGACTCAATCTTATTTTAATTTACTGTACAAAATATACATTTTCTTGCCTATGAAAGTTAACAATTGTTCCTTATATTTGAATAATTAGCTTAGAAAGTTAATTAACGGCTACCAAACACAGCTATTGCTTACGTCTGAAACTAACCACAGTTTGTGCAATGGCAGGCGTCTTCCGTTTTGCGTCAAGCACATTTGCATAGGTGTTACAGTACTGCTTAAACGCATGATGTCATGAAAAAGGGGCTTTACATCATATGAAACTAGCAGTTCATGATCATGGTTATCATGGTACCGCCTTCTATTTGTCGCCAAACGACTGTGACAAAAAGGCGCCGCTGTCAATCTTAGTAGATTCACTGAGCCGTGTATAGCTTTGAAAGTTTAACAAAATTTGAGTATCCGAGGTAATTATCATTTAATCTAAGCTTTGATTTAAAATAAGCTATTGTAGTTTTCAATATTTTAGAGCATTCTTTATTCTGAACTCATGTTTACACAATCATCCGGTTTTTCTTTAATCTTATTGTTGTTGAAATCTGTCCTACTAATTTTTGTCACTTTTCATTTTAATGAACTTATTACTATATGCAGTAAAAAATTGTGATGAAAGGCTCACAGTCTCAAGATTATTAACCTAAATTTGAAGTCTATTAACAAGTTTGTATTATTGATGTGTTAATGAGGAACATGGCATGCATTCTGCTTTCATGTATAAGAGTTTCATGTTTCATGCGTAATGGTTTGTGTTGTAGTATCATTAAAAATTTATTTATCTTTAAAAATTCAAACCAGGAAGATTTATTTTTAATAATATTTTGTTTGATTTTCTTTTCCTGATTCGCATTTTAACTCATCTTAATACGAAATTTTTGCTGAACCGTTTGAAGAATATGCTGTTTGGTTACATTTTGTGTTTGCATTGTCTTTAGTATGGAGGAATGTGAAGTATTATGCACTAGATTAGCCATCATGGTTAACGGGCAGTTCAAGTGCCTTGGCTCAACGCAGCATTTAAAAAACAGGTATTTCACTTAACAAAAACTATAATTTACTTTTTCCATGTACGGTGGAACCTCGACTTACGAAAACCCTATTATACGAAAAATTCAGAATACGAGTCAGGCTTCGAAGAAATTTCTGTCCCATTTAACGAAAAAATATTGAAGATATGAAAACGGAAATCGAAAGTGTTGCCCGACACACAGCGGTCCTCCCAGAATGCATCTCATAGCATCACGTGTACGCTTTGTTGTGCTCTTATCTCACGTAAACGCATTCAATAATCAAGGGTCCGAAAAAAGCAAGTGCCAGTGCTAGTGATAAAAAGAAAAGGATGATGTCGATGGAAACAAAGCTTGAAATTATAGCTAAATATGAAAGTGGCATACGTTTAATTACACTTTATACGACTGTTTTGGGGGGGGGGGCAGCTGAAACGAATTACGCCGTTTATAGGGTAAATCTTGTTTCATAATACTAAAATTCTAAAATACGAGATTCCCTCCGGAACGAATTCATTTTGTATCTCGGGGTATCACTGTACAAGGTATTAGCTGTGTACATTAGTTCATTAGTGATTGACTGGTTGCCAATTGGCTGGTTTATATGTAACTGATAGCTTTTATTTGTATTATAAAACCAATAAACAGCTAGACATTTTGTGTCACTATGGCATCTAATATTAGCATAAAATTTCAGATTTGGGGATGGTTACACTATAACAGTTCGTGTTAAAGGCTCACAGCCTAACTTGGATCCAGTCATACGTTATTTCATGCGACACTTGCCAAAAGCAACGCTCAAGGTACTTTTCTGATTTCTGAGAACATCATATTTATCGTTAATTTAACGCATTTTGAAACTGTAAAAAATTCAAGCTAGGTTAACACAGTACTGTTGAAAGGTTTCCATTAACTTGAAATAGCAACAGAGAGAAAAAAATCTGGTTTCGTAGAAAGTAACAAAGTCTAGTATGTTGCAAATTCAGATTAATTAATAATTTAAAAAATTTGCAACAAATCTCCAATATAGGGACAATTTCCCCAGTATTATTTTAAAGCTATAACTTTATTTGATATTATCGTTACATACATACTTTTCCTTTATAAAGAGTAAGTTAGTATCACAGCATGTCTGCTCATTCAGTATTTATCATTAAAGGACATTAATACTTTCTGTAGGAAAAGCATCACAACATGTTGCAATATGAACTGAGACCAGAAGATATCTATTTAGCAAATATTTTTTCCACGATGGAGAAGATGCAGTCAGAGTTAGATATTGAAGATTACTCTGTTTCGCAGAAAACCTTAGACAATGTAAGTTTAATTAAAAGTGTGCTGATCAGTGGTTGTAACCAGGGGCGTACCAAGACTTTACGACATCCTAGGCTGATAGTTTTATCCCTCCCATCGGTATTGTGAATTTATGGTTGTTTATGTAATGAGCAGGTTAAAAGTTACTTGTGGTGTATTAGAAACACTATTAACCTAGTTTCTATGTGGTCATTATTAATTATGTGTACTTGCATAGCGCCTATATTCAAGCAGGCTGTGCAACTGCGCGTCTAATACCTTGCACCTGTTTGTTATGTGGCACTTATATGAAATCTGCATTCAGTAACTGCCTGTGGTGTATCATAAAATGGGCCCTTTACATGAATATGAAAGTTGTACACATTTTCCGAGGAAAATAAGAATATTTTCTAAAATGTGACGCCCTCAAACTTTGGTGCCGTGGGCTATAGCCTAGTTAGCTTGCTGGTTAATATGCCCCTGGTTATACCCTAACTCACACCAGAGATGAACCTATACTGGACCAATTTGTGTTTAAACTGCAGAAAGGGAGTGATGTATATTTTCCAACCCTATCAGTAACCAGTGTGACATTGATTAGACATGGAAGTTAAACAGTTTTTAAATCTGCTCAGATCTTGTAAACTAACAAATAAAATTTGCTGATCAATGTTCTTGCACTACCTAATGGCTGATTATCACTAAATGCTGCCCAATTGACTGATAGTGCATACCAATATCACATTGTTTTGTAATTCTGACAACTACCAATGGAATTATTTATTAAAATATTTCTTCTTTCTGTGTGCATTTTCGCATACTTTATATAACTGATAAAACTTAATTTTTTATGCCATCTTTGCGCAGTAAAGTCGGGTATTACTCCAGTACAATGTAACACTGCATTTTTCTATTCCATAGGTATTTATTAATTTTGTTAAACTCCAAGCTGAAATACAGCGAGATATAGAATCTAGTCCTCAAAACTCTCCAGAACTTCAGCCATTACTAGATGATGACGAACCATTATTAGACCTAGGCAATACTACAGTAATTACTCCAGTACAATGTAACACTGCATTTTTCTATTTCATAGGTATTTATTAATTTTGTTAAACTCCAAGCTGAAATACAGCGAGATATAGAATCTAGTCCTCAAAACTCTCCAGAACTTCAGCCATTACTAGATGATGACGAACCATTATTAGACCTAGGCAATACTACAGTAATTACTCCAGTACAATGTAACACTGCATTTTTCTATTTCATAGGTATTTATTAATTTTGTTAAACTCCAAGCTGAAATACAGCGAGATATAGAATCTAGTCCTCAAAACTCTCCAGAACTTCAGCCATTACTAGATGATGACGAACCATTATTAGACCTAGGCAATACTACAGTAATTACTCCAGTACAATGTAACACTGCATTTTTCTATTTCATAGGTATTTATTAATTTTGTTAAACTCCAAGCTGAAATACAGCGAGATATAGAATCTAGTCCTCAAAACTCTCCAGAACTTCAGCCATTACTAGATGATGACGAACCATTATTAGACCTAGGCAATACTACAGTAAGTATCTGATGTAGTTCATAAATTATACGAAATCAGTTAAGTAAGTAGTAACTTACGATGGATAAAATGCTGAAATTTTGCACTTTTTACAGTAAAACATTATTCAATGTTAGGTGAGAAAAAATACTTGCAAAAATAGTTAGGTACAGCTACATTGCTTAACAAAGCAGCAGCTAATTAAATACAGGCAAATATAGAGTACTTTTAGGTGCCATTTTGGCAGTGCAAAAAGTGCCAGTGTAATTGAAGCATGCAAACCTAACTTAATTAAAGTGGCAAGCTAATCTGCTGTCAAGTACAAAAAATAGCTCACTAAGGTAAGTTTAAAATCAGCTGGCTGCTACTAAACATCATCCGACTTTTATGGTAGAAATTGTGACTGTATGGCCCGTGTATGAAAAAATTAACACGATTTAATATACTTCAATATACCAATATATAAATACACCTGATTTTCAGTTCCATTTATTTGCATGATAATTTATTTTTATGACTGTCAAAAATTATGCTTGTGACATGATGTGTATTTCAGCTGGCATAGTTCTTGTGTTTCCGTTGTTAGATTTTTATTTTCAGTTCTTGTTTGATTTTTTATTATTACTGCGTATGAATTGTATTGATATGTTATATATATAACACGTTATAAGCATATTAATTTAATATCATTTGTAAGAAGTAAATCCTAGCTACAAGCAGTACTAACACTAATACACTGTGGCACAGTGATTTTAAAAATGTTCATCACTAACCAAAGGGCAGCTGATTAGATGGCCAATCGGTCTTTCGCTGCCCTTTCTTCACAATTTTTTTTTTTCAAATTAATTGTATTGTAACTGCATGTGTATTGTATTGTAACGCACGCACGCACGCACACACACACACACACACATATATATACATACATATACGTGTATACAATACACGTACACATACAAGAAGAATGTGCATTACAATTATTTTACAGGCTCCACGATTAGCATTTCTAGAGATGGCATAATTATTTCTATCTTGGGACCACCAGAGCGTTACCATATCTCTCAAACTACACAAACTTTGCCTCGAGTTAGACCTATGCAAACATGCGTGTGTTTGGGTCATCACTTGCCCAGATGTCTTACAATCGGCAGGAAGTTATGTTTAGCCTATGCTACTGACAGTTAACATTGGCTTAGGTAGTTGGAAAGTGGCATTTGTTCTAGTAAACCTCGTATGAAATCAGTCTTCTAGTTTAGGAATTAATTGCAATGTAATCTCCTGAATTTTTGCATTTAATCGAAACACATAGCTTTCGTTTAGGTATGAAATTCTTTTTTGAACATGCCTGTTCCTTTACACAATACTAGTTAAACTTCTTGACAGTTATCTTGAGGCAACAAAATTTTATATGAAATGGTTAAACTGTGATTCATGGTAACCCTATTGGTATTTGTCATATTGTCGCTCAATATTATTATGTTAAGATATTAAGATAATTAGTTGTCCTAACATGAACGACATCTGTTTGTCACATTTTTTCTTTAATGGCATACATAATAAGTGTGGTGTAGTTCTTTATTTGTTGTTTACATGAGCATACTTTGTGATTCACAAAGTGGTCTTTTAAGTATAGATGTTGATAATTTCATAGATGTGTACCTAATTCTATATGTACCTTAGCATTTTTTGAATTGTGAAGTGTATGTACATAGTGGGATTTCTAGAAAAAGTGGTATTGCAGTTCAATGGCAGATTGTTCTCTGCTAAACAAACTGCCAAATATTGTTCACGGCTGTTCTTCGCAAAACTTATAGGCATTTTTGTCTACTTATAATATCTGTCTTGCTTAGCAATACAGTCAACCTCGGATGTAAGGGACACCTTCGGACCGGAAAAAACCTTCCCTTATATCCGTTGTCCCTTATAGACGGAGTTGAGTCAATCTGAGGGTGTATGTAGAGCTGTACTTTTCTGTACTTTTACCCATATTTTTATGGATTATTGCTGCACATTCAAAGCAAACGGTATGTAGGAAGCTCCGTCAGTGATTCGAGATGTATGTGACTGCAGAAACCGAGCTGTTTGAAGGCCAAGTTTGCGAAAAATTAAGGTTAAAAATCGATCAATTTCACTTCGATCATAGGGTCCCTTATATACGACGCAATTTACCTGAGTTTCTATTACGCGTGACCTGAAGATATCGTTCCTTATAACCGAAAGTCCCTTATATACGAAGGTTTTTACATAGGAAAAACATTACGAAAAATCGGGACCGGTATGGGTGGTCCCTTATAAGCGAGTACCTTATACCCGAGGTTGACTATACTTTCTGCAGGTGAATTTTATGACAGTGAAAGTGTTGGTTCTAGTCTTATTTATATGTATGATATTGATCTAAACTCAGATCAGTTATGATGGAAATTTTTTGCACCGCTTCTAAAAACTGATGTTCACATGTCTGAACTGTGGGCATAGTGAAGTTCAAAAAAGTTCTAACATATAGAGACTTTTCAAAACAAGTTTTTCTTCCTATCTTTTACTATTAATTAGCGAAATCTTAACTTCATTAAATCTTAATCTTAACCCTAAAGAAACTGGTTATTTGCTGTTTCTAAAAAAATGGTTTCTTCAAGCTTGATATTATAAAACCTCGCACGTGCATTTGTATTGTTTTTGTGGTTATGTTGCAATTGGTCAGTGACTGTGATTTGAAATTAGGTATTTAATTAATGTTGTCATTTAATTCTGTCATTATCAGAGAAATTTTTCATGACAGGCTTAAGTTATATCTAAGTTATTGATGTGTTCATTTGATCAATAAATATACAAATTACTGCATATTTTTATATCTGGCAATATTGTTTTAAAGTTTTTATCCATTGGGTGTATTAACAAAATGTGTATCTACCATAATTTTGAGGCGAGAAGATAAGCCGAGCGATTATGTGTATGTTTGGCGACCGAAATTAAGCAATAGAGGCTGGCCGCTGGAAAATGGATCGGTGGTCATTGGGTTCGATACTTGTTCTAGGATTTTCATTCATCATGCTGATCTGGCAGTTTACCTCGCTGGAAGTGACTGACACTCTCCAGCATCGCTCTTTAATGGATTGTCTTGATAAAAACCAGATTCCAGTCTTTCCACTATCATCCACTTCTGAGTGCTGGATCACCTAAGGCGTATTTTACAGTGAGCTCAAATCCACACATCTGTCCACTCAGTTCAAATGAGCTCAAATCCACACATCTGTCCACTCAGTTCAAATGAGCTCAAATCCACACATCTGTCCACTCAGTTCAAATGAGCTCAAATCCACACATCTGTCCACTCAGTTCAAATGAGCTTAGAAAGCGGCTACTGCATTTCAACTTCAGAATTTACTTTTCAGGTAAAATTCATTTTAAGATACGTAGCATTGAGTTGATCACTCACTTCTATCAAAGACAATATATAATCTTTATTCGTATATGAAAATGCAATACATTGACAAGTTAGTGTAATGGCAATAATATAAATAACTAAAGTAATTAATTAATCAAAAGTGTCAGTAACATAGTTTCTCTTTCATCGCACGTAAATCTGCGTATTAATATCTCAACGGCCAATAAAATTCACGAGCTATCCGATCATTAAAATACAATTGTTATATAATAAAGTACAAAAATGTTATGCTTTCCCATCGTTGTTAAGCTGCTGTGAGTATTTAAGATTCAGAGTGCGTTTAACAATTATCTTTGTAAGAGGATACGTATCACCAATACATGTTGTCATGGTACAATGAGAATTCCTAGAATTTGAAGAACAAGGCGTAAAATGTTTCTATATTCCACTGCTAGTAGATCAATATTGTCTGTTAAATCAAATATTGAGCAATCAAATGTTTCAATGCGTATAAACGCTTAACTCACCTACTAGCAACAGAAGTGATGTCATAAATTCATGATGCAATTCACCCCAACTGCAACTCAACTAAAAATTCAGCTTGGTCCTCAACTAAAAATTCAACTTGCTCCTCAACTCAACTAAATTTTCAACTTGCTCCTCAACTCAACCAAAAATTCAACTTGGTCATCAACTCAATTAAAAATTCAACTTGGTCCTCAACTCACTAAAAATTCAACTTGGTCCTCAATTCAATCATACTGTTAACTCACTCGGCAGAAATGAAATGTGATTTCTCAGTACACAGTGGTGGTGGAAGCCATTTCGTAAGGAAGTCAGCGTTTAGCTGTAGCAGACTGCCACAAAGGTGACAAAACATCTCATGCAACAGAACGGAAATATCCAAAAAAAATCTGACATGTTAATTTAAAATGAAAATCTAAATTAAAAAGAAGTGAAATAATGCTAGTATATGTCACCAGTAAAAGCCATTACAAGACAATCGAAAATTACTTACTCAACGTAACAAAATAGACCGACGTTCAAAGAAAGCAGTGCCAGAAGTACCGAGAAATGCAGCTTTTGTCCTTGTTGAAACATATGGTACTTCACCAAAAACCGTTTTAGTGAAAAAAAGCTTTAAAAAGTCTCATTAAGGATTTAAGGGTTAACGCTTCCATCACTTGGAAAGTTGAAACACATCTGTGAGAGCATTGTTATGGGATAGCATCATTTCGTTTGTTATATCAAGCTAGTAGACGTCGTTGCCTTTCCATCCTGTTAGGTCATCCACTGACCATATGACGCCGATTTTAAACCAATCACGTTATTTTTTCTTAAACAAAATGGCACTGCTCTTAACTTCAATGTTACAGGTACGAATCTTCTTCGAACAGGGATTGGAAAATCGGGATACAGCAAAAGTATTTCCTTTTCTATCGTTGTTGGTCAATATTAACAAAATGTGAATCTAACAAAAATTTTGAGGCGAGAAGATAAGCCGATCGTTTATGTGTATGTTTGGCTACCGAAGTTAAACAATAGAAAGGCTGGCCGCTAGAGAATGGATCGGTGGTCATTGGGTTCGATATTTGTTCTAGGATTTTCATTCATCATGCTGATCTGGCAGTTTACCTCGCTGGAAGTGAGTGGACTGACATTCAAATATAACTGAGGCACTTAAACATCTCCAGCGTCTCTCTTTAATGGATTGTCTTGATAAAAACCAGATTCCGGTCTTTCCACTATCATCCACCTCTGAGTGCTGGATCGCCTAAGGCGTATTTTACAGTGAGCACACAAGGAAATATGAGGCTGTACGAAAATTTTCTTAACATCTCCGATTTTTCAGGAAATCCCATGCAACGAAGTTGGTTTCACGGTGAAATCATGTGCTTTTTTCCTGCACGTGCTGGTACTTTACGAGTCTTATACTGTATCATTATATCTAAATTAAGCCTACTTGCGGTATTTCTCATATACAAAGTAGAATTAATAATGTTAGTCAATGTAATGGCAGACCTTTTGTTTTTTAATAAAGGTTTCTACTAAAGGTTAGTTTTTACTAACCACTTCAAAGTCTGAAAATATACATATACAAAATAAAATATGTGTGCATTATTTTTGCTTTTTTCGCGTATCTAGTAATCGATGTTACATTAATAAAACGTAAAATCGTCAGTCTGTTAAGAGATTAAATCTTAGAATTTTATGCTGAAATCTGCTAATTGTTGTTGGTTAGATAAGAATATATATTTTAATATATATTCTACCGTTTAATATTTCTACCATGCGGCAAAATTATTCACGAGGAGGACGCATTGGTGGCAGAATAACTCACGTAACTGCACTAGGAATTTTGCCTCGCATCCTTACTGTTGCAGGTGCAAATGTTTTGGTCCATTACCTCTTCTCAAGGTAGAATATGCATTAGAAGCCATAATACATTAGACTGTAGCTCAACCTCTAGACTACTTTTTCTACTCTGACATTGTATAGGTGGAACTTGTTATGTACACACGTCTCTGTTACATTTGAAATTTGGCTTTTAATTATACTGTTACCTTTTACTGACATTCTGGCTTTTTCTCGGCTCAATATTGGACCAACAATGTATGTATGCATTTTAGCTTTTAGTGTAATGTAGTAATCTGTAGCACTTATTTTCTTGCACTTGTTTCAGTAGATTTGTAGATGTAGTAATTGTAGACTATAGGAAATTTGTATTTTTGCAGAATAAACTACATAGATATGGGAACGCAACTTTGATTTGAGCGTATACATTACAACCGTTTATTATTGCACTTCCAATGAGGTCTGGGCAAAGCGGTGTCATATCAAGAGGGCCGACGTACGGTGCGTGTGTGACCTTGACGTGGATACCTGGAAGTTCGCTAGCTGAACAGCTGACTGCTGGAAGACGTTATATTGCTTTGCAATAGAGCATCGACGGGAAAGCTTTCTATACCGTGTGAATTCTACAGTATTCGATAGTCAAGTTTGAAGTTTGTTTTCTATGAACATTTACTTGTGTCATTATTCATGTTTATTGTTGCCAAGTTTGCACTGATTAGCCTAAGTCAGCTCTTGTGAGTATCAGTACGAAGTATTTAGTATAAATTATATTTAAAATGTTTAATTTCCTTTTATTTAACGGGGTTCATTTGATTATTTGAATTTATATGAGCCCTATAGTAGTGAAGCCTACATTTTCAACAGCCTTGTTGAAAATTAACTGCCAAGTAGTTGATTTTTGCTGAGGTTTGGTTAGCATTATTTGCTAGTTGAATGAATTTGAATGAATGCAAACGCTTAACTGGGTTGTTAATTATTGCTGAGAAAGTTAAGTTTTCTATTGTAATGGATCCTAGCTTAAATTAAATAATTTAGGCTTTGCAGTTTGTTTGATAAGTTGAACTTTAACTTGCAAATTTTGCTAAACACGTTTTTTTGTAGAAATATTTGTACAGGCACAATGTCAGTTGAAATGGAAGAGATGAAACGGCATAAGACAGCAAGGTCTAATGCTAAGAGACAGATTACGATGAAGTCAAAAAAGCTTCAGAATTGTATTAAAGCAGAAGAACCAGTGGAGGAAATCAGACAACTGCTCAGCGAGTTAGGCACTTTGTATACTGATTTTCTGCAGATTCCTCAGGCGTTTCATTTACTTTTAAATGATGCTGACAAAACGACATCACAGACTTATGCTGATGAAGTTAAGAATGATGTAACCACAATAATGAATACTGCCAAAGATTATATTGGTATTCGGCAACTTCTCACTGTAGATGATTCGGGTGCTGCTGCTAACTTTGATACAGAGGCTGGTGATATTTCCAAAATTCCAGTTTCAGGCTTGTTGCTAGAGGGTGCGCCACCTGTCCATGCTCTGAATGTGGAAGACACAAATGTTAGCATTACTAATAGTGCTTGCAGCGTGACATCATCTGGAACTGAAATCAGTCGTAAAGATTTCGGTGGTGCTCGACCAAAGACACCCATGCAACCGATGTTACCAAGTAATCCCCCTTCACCTGTACCATCTAAGAAGGTTACAGTATCTAAAAGGTCTTCTTCAAAGAAGAGCAGTTTGAGTAGCATCAAGGCAAAAGCAGCAGCTAAGAAGGCAGCACTTCTTGCTGAAGCTAATATGATAGATGCTCAGAGAAAGCTGGATCAAGAGGAACTTGACCTTCATAGAAAGCTTAAACAGGAGAAACTTGACATTCAGGAGAAGATCAAGCAGAGTGAATTTTACCTCAAACAAAAGCGCAAGAAGCTTGCACTTGAAACAGAGCTTGCAAAGGCACAGGCACAGGCCCAGGAAAATGTAATTGCTGAATTGGAATGTGGATCACAGTTGTCTCCAGAATCTGTAGCTACCAGAGAGAAACAACAGCGTGTCCTGAGGTGGGTCAATGAGCAACCTGAACCTATGGCTGATGCAGAACCTGAAGCTGCCCATTTTGGTCTTAACCCATTGGTACCTGAATGGCAGCCGCAGCAAGCTACTCAACCAATTGATGCTCCGAGAATTTCTTCGCAGCATATTTCTTCAGAAAGGCAGCCCCACACAAATTTTGCTCCTCATCATTTAGCAGATATGTTTCATCTTATGTCATTGCCTAGACCAGATATAGTCAAATTTACTGGAGATCCCATTGAATATTGGACTTTCATTACTTGTTTTCACAATGCAATTGGAAACAAGCCAATTGACGACAGTGTGAAGCTGAACCATCTGTTGCAGTCTTGTATAGCAGAAGCCTATGAGTCAATCCGTTGTTGTGCTATGACCGGAGGAAGCAGAGGCTATGCAGAAGCTTTAAGGATCTTGAAAGAGTGATTTGGTGATAATCATCAGATACAGGAGATTTGGATGAAAAGACTGACTGAAGGACCACATATTAAATCACAGGATGCCAAAGGTTTGCTAAAACTTGCTGATGACCTAAATAATGCTAGAGTGACCTTGCAAGCTATGGGAAAGATGAATGAAATGAGCACTACTCGCAGCATGGCAGATATAGTTAGACGTTTACCATACCATCTTCAATCCAAATGGCGCACCAAAGCTATTGAACATTTAACAGAATTTGGAAGGTATCCTGGTATTGACATACTATCATCGTTTCTGATGAAGGTAGCAAGAAAAATGAATGATCCAGTTTTTTGACTTTGTGAGATGAAAGAGTCTAAGCTGCCTACCGGCAAGGAAAAGGGGAACATTACCAAAAGTTTTAGCTACACTGTTGCCAATACAAAGGCAGTCAAAAGGAAGACATCCTTTCCTGAGCAATCTCAGTTTGTGAGAATGTACTCAGTGTACTGGCACTCAGGTACAAAACCGCAAAACATCTCGATGATGTTTGGATACTACAACCTGGTTAAACATGGCCTCTATGTCAGACATAAGTGCCACAGGGCCTTCCCGAAATCGAATCAGAACAGCTAGCAAACCGTTTGTCAAGTCGGGCCCTTGTTTGACAGCTTTATTTAAAGAAATCTCTTCAAACAGGACGGAGCAATCAAAGACAATGCGAAGTTTTGGCTTATTCGGATTCACTACACCATGATGCGGGAGATACCACACAAATCCAGGTGTTCCTTCTAAGTCACATGCTGCAACTTTCTCTGCATAACCTTTTTCTAGAAGCTCCTTCATGCGTAGTGTATATTTTTTATGCAGCTCAGGGTCCTTTGAGAGCCGATACTTCAATGACTGAAGGCGCTTCTCAGCAATCTTGCGATTATCGGGCAGATCAGGAGGATTCACTTTAAATGGTATGTCCAAGTTATAGTGACCATCTATTAGTTGCACTGAACTGTCCCACACATTTAGCACTTCCTTGTCCTCAAGTGACATACTGCGCTGGTCGACATTATCCAATGAATCAACCTCCCAAAATCTTTTCACTTGGATTGTTAAGTCTTCATCAGATTGCACGACATTGACGACAGCATTCAAATTCTGAGAATCAAGATTATGAAGTCCATTCACAACCCAGCCCAATGGCGTCCGTACAGCATATGGTTCTCCGGAATTCCCTGCCTTTACTTGCAGAGGCTTAAATGCATGAGCACAGTCTTGTCCAATCAGTAATAAGACATCTTCTGCTGGCCTCATGTTAGCTAGTCGTAAATTCTTTAAATGCTCCCAACTACATACATCTGAACTGGTAACCACGCTATCCCGCAAAGATGGAAATTTCTCCAAGGCATAAACTTTAGAAAGATAAATGACTTCTCTATCAACTGGTTTGCCAAAGGTCGGACTGACATACAGAGATATTTCCAGTGCCTTAACCATTGACCCATTATTCAAAGTTGATAATGACAAAGTCTGCTCGTGTCCTTGCAGGCCAAGCTTCTCAACTAATTGTCGGGAACAAAATGACTTGTTACTGCCAGGATCTAACAAAGCATGAGTAACCATTCCCTTGGCATGTTCAGATGTTTTGACAAAAACTGCAACAACAGGCAAAGAAGTTCTTGTAGAAGTCTGCATTGACTTGCAGGCACAACTACTTGCCTCAGTAAGCTTCTTCTCATTTTGCTGAACATCAGACTTGTCCAATGTGAAGGCCTCATGTAACAGCTTTGAATGTTTCATATTGCAGTTCTCCACTGCACAACCTGGGCGATTGCACGTTCTGGAAAAATGTTTAGCCTTTAAACAGTTGAAACATAATTTCTTTTCTTTAACAAGCTTTGTTTTATTCTCGGCATCTAGCTCCATGAATCTTTCACACTTGTCTAAATTGTGATTGCCAGTACACTGAGCG
>JAQGDQ010000840.1:0-88855 GCA_030141605.1 Tubiluchus corallicola | reverse complement strand
TCGGTATTTTGAAGAAGCATAAAAGCAAAAGACTCCAGCAAAGAAGAGCTTACAATTTACAATTACAGCTGTGTTAAACAGTTGAATTTCTAGACAGTGACACAAAATTCAGTAAAACACAACGGCAAAAGAAAAAATGCCATGGTTTTCACTCACATGTATAACCGTAGATAAAAACTAGTCTGTAATGGCAACACATTGAGTTACATACATACTGAGTACTTCTAATACAACTCTGGCTGGATATGTCATTTAGAACTACATCTCATTATCTGTCTTTTCATAAAGAAACTTTTCATTACATGAACTATGAGATCGACTTCTTTTTAAACTTTGGTTTGCTAGCAAGTAACCAAAAACAGAAATTTAACTCATGAAAGGTAACACACCAGCATATGTGTTCGTGTAAACCAAAAGCGTCCATAACACAGCATTGTTAAGACTACATTAAGATGCTCCAAAGTAGAATGTCCCAAAAATTTGGTCAAATGTCGAGTTTTTAATTTTTATGAAAACAAATGCTAAATGTATTTGACTTTTATATTCTAGCATCAAATTATCAGGAAAAAGTCCGAAAAATACTGAAAATCTAATTTTATGACTCCTTACCCACTTTTCTATCTAGAAACTAGTAATGCAAATGTAAAAAAAATTGTATTTTCTAACTCCGATTGTAGCTTGTGGAAGCAGTCAATTCGCTTTGGCTTTTTTTCTGTTGACAAGACTAGACCCTCGTTAGGAAGAGCCATCTACCAGATTTAAACATAACTTCAATTTGCTCTTGTAAAATCCATAGCAACCACAGTTTCGTATGTTGTTGAAACGTGACAAGAAACAATGGCTAACTTTAACAGCGATTTTCTCAAGGTTATGTTTTTCAGTGAGCAGCCTGCACCTCAACTTCAACGTGGATTATCTCAGCTTAGAAATAACATAGAGAGATGAACTTGGTATCAAAATGATTCTGATGAAATGGAGATATTCAGGATATATATTCAGAATAACTAACTAGAAAAGCTTTATTATCGACTTATGGACGATTTTGCTACGCTTGCGCACATATATAGTCAACATCTTTTTTACACTATTTGAAAATTTCCTTTTGTTTTCATGCAATAATAAATACACGATGTTATGAAAGTCACAGTAACAAAAAAAAATAAATAAAATGAGTTCATACAAACCTGCTGAAAATGTTCTATGACTGTATCCAACGCTGAATGATGAGTTTCCATACTGGTCATATCTAAAGGCAAGATGAGTATATCATCCTCTGATACTGGACCTCTTACTAAAAGAAAAAATAACAATCTTCACTACTGATTACATAACTGCATGGGCAGAATGATAGCTTTTCTAACTTGGTGTAACATAAACAGTAGAATCTTTTCATAAGCATTTTAATTGACTTAATTTTAAAATTTAAACAAATGACAATTATAATCCCCTTTCAATATTATTATAAAAAATGAAGCATTTTGATGTTTACTAAGGTAATCAGAGGTAATCTATTTCAAACAATTGTCATAGATCTACAATATCAGAGGTAATCTATTTCAAACAATTGTCATAGACTCTACAATATCAGAGGTAATCTATTTCAAACAATTGTCGTAGATCTACAATCAGAGGTAATCTATTTCAAACAATTGTCATAGATCTACAATCAGGGGTAATCTATTTCAAACAGTTGTTTTTAAAGTCGGATTCATCTAATTTAACAATTGATGACATCACCAAAATTATGATGATGTCATCAATTGTTAAATTGTCTAGTCAAAATCTAGTAATATCTAGTATATCTAAAGAAAATCTATGTTGGTGTCATGCAATTTAATTTAGCATTCTATAATTTTTTCTTCTTTTTTTTTCGTATTTTTACAAACATGCATTTCCTGAAAGTGTTTATAATGAAGCCAGCCTTAGTCATGTGACCTAAGCTTTAGTAGTATACGCCACATATCAGTCACACTTGTTTTTACACGTAGTTAGATTTTCTGATGCTGATCATGCCGTTTGGTGATACTTGCATTGCTTTGTCTATTTTGTTACAATTTAACAGTCACTAGTTGTATCTTCAAGCCAAAGTTGTCACCAGTAAATGTAAGTCACCATCTACTTTAATAATTAGTTAATAGTTTAAATTGGTTAGAATTGCTTCAAATCTCTAGAATCATGAAGTAATAATTTGTGTTTGAATCTTCTTAAATCTAATTTTTTATTTTGTCTAAATAGTAATAACATTTAGAACATTCTCAAGCACTTTTTGTTATTTGTTATTTTAATAAATTGCAGGTCTATCACGCAGTTCAATACTGATTTTTGCCGTTTCTTTGCCAGGACTGGACGCATCCACAATCTATTATTATAAAAATCTAGTTTACATCTATTAAAATATCCGTGTAAATTAATGTAGTCATACTTCAACCCTGATGTGCACATCCCAGGTGACTTTGCTATTTCAATTTAAACACATAGTTATAAAAACGTGAGGTACTCGAAAAATGTTAACCCTTTCATACTCGTAGCATCCTGTGGGATACAAGAATATTTTCTGCCTTTAAAATTAATAAAATTTTAAAACTGACAGTTATTTGATCTGTTAATAGTTATTTTGATTTAAGCCAATAACAATAGACTAAAAATGGTGATAAAATGGCAAACTAGAAAATCTACATAGCATAAAAAACTGTGCAAGGTACAGTACTTTAGAGACGACTTTGTACAGATCAGCATAGCATGCATACTAAATGTCTTAAATACTTTTAAAAATTATCAGCAGTTGCAAAATGAAGCACATTTTATGCTTCCATTGAATCCCAAAGTATCCCGTGGGATACAGGCTATATTTAGCACGCGGGAACAGGTAGAAAAAAATTATTATTATGTGTAAACAAGATGGAGATACTGAACAAAAGTACCAAGCCAAAATTTTTTTCTTATTACAAAATAATTTGGGACTGAAAGGGTTAATGCTGTTAATGCTGAACAAATTACATGTTATTTTAGTTCCGATTACGAAACAAAGTTGTGTCATTTGCTGCGTCCACCATTGTCCTAAACAATGCCTGTTGAACTAATAAACTGAAATGTTATTCGTCAAACGGCAATTCAGAGTGGGAAGACGCTATAACAGCCTCGCTTTTTAATCGAAAACTACATTTTCATTTTTGCTAAATTCCACCTGAAGTCGAATAAACAAAGACATCTTACAAAAAAACAATGAAAGTATACTGTACCGAGACATTCTCTTTTTACCCTGTCAAGCTCAGACTTCCGTCTAGCAGAGAGCACCAGCTTTGCTCCAACTTTTGCCAGTTCATAAGCCAGATATTCCCCTATCCCGCTTGAAGCTCCCGTTATCCAAACAACCTGCCCTTTCAGAGATGCTAAATGACAAATTTGCAAAATTATTGTAAACAAAAATGCAGACGAAACAATTAGCAGCATTCAGAAACTAAAATAGAAAAAGTAGACAAAGTAATTTTAATTAAACGAAGGCACGTTTAAAATCGCTTCATCAAAAAATAAACATACAGAAAACAAAAATTAGGTAAAACATGTTGTTCTAGGCCTAGTGAAAGGAAGTCATTTAGTTTTGCCTACTGCAAAAGAGCGTACAGCATCTAGTGATGGACGATTTTGAATTTTCTAATTCGATTCGAGTTTTGTTTTTGTAATTCAATATCACAATTAATCTTTTACAACAATCTTTTAGCGTTTTATCCATATTTAATAAACATGGCAGGATTTGCAGCACTGAAATTCAGCCTATAATCTTCTTCACTGTCCGCCATTTTCATACTCGTAAAATATTTCTACAGACAAGCGCAATGTTAGCGTATAAGTATGCGTATGTCGTAAGACACTGAAGATACAAGATGAGTCTGAACAATGTAGTAAAGTTTATAACATATTTAATAGATAATTCAGAAGGCACTATTACAGCCGTGTCTTGAAGGTTATGACATGGTGAAGACTGGTCTCCTGTTATGCATGAGCATATTAAATAGTTACTGAGATACAGTCAACCCTCGTTAAACCGGACTAATTGGGGGGGGGTGTCCGGTTTAGCCGATTATGCCTATATATGGTCTATATTATACAGGAATAATCACCTTAATAAGGCCTATATACATTGCACTATATACTGTGCACTATATACTATACTGTATATTACTTTAAAATAGTTAACCTGTGAGAATAAAGAAATTATTGTACAGTTGGTAGGCCATGTTGTGTTTAGCGCTCGGGCTCGGACGGAAATCGGTCAGTTTCCTTTACCACGGATGACGTCCGTCTTATCCGATATCCGGATAACGGGGTCCGGTTTAACGAGGGTTGACTGTATTACAACATCCCCCTCACTGCAAATTAGAGGTTTGACTTTTCCTTTAACCAAAACTTATCATACAAGCTTGACTAAGAACAAAGAAATTGTAACAGACTATTGTTTTACTGACTTTTCAATTGTTTATGTGACTAACCTAACACTTTATAGCTTTGCTGACCAATTGATTAATTAACGAATACAATGAATTTAATTTTACACACAACTGGTGCTTGAACCTATAATCTTGCTCAGGAAATTCTTCACTGTCTGTCATTTTCAGACTCATAAAGTAATTTTATAGACAAGCGCAATGTTAGCCTATAAGTATGTCGTAAGACACCAGTTTCCAACACTGAGGTTTGCAATTGTGTGCGTTGTGTAAGGTGAGTTAAACAAAGAAAAAAATGCAAGAATGCCATGTGTGTAACAAATATTTTGCTCTTGATTAATTGTGTAACAAATATTTTGCTCTTGATTAATTGTGTAACACATATTTTGCTCTTGATTAATTGTGTAACAAATATTTTGCTCTTGATTAATTGTGTAACACATATTTTGCTCTTGATTAATTGTGTAACAAATATTTTGCTCTTGATTAATTGTGTAACAAATATTTTGCTCTTGATTAATTGTGTAACAAATATTTTGCTCTTGATTAATTGTGTAACAAATATTTTGCTCTTGATTAATTGTGTAACAAATATTTTGCTCTTGATTAATAGTGTAACACATATTTTGCTCTTGATTAATTGAGCTAGTTTTCAATTGCTGATTATATCTATTTATGCATAGTTGTAAATTGAAATAATTTTATTAATCTATTATCAACCCATCACTAATAGTATCCCAGTATATTCCCCTTCTATTACCGTTACCGTTACCGTCGAAGGATAGAGGTTAAGCATACTTGCTTATAAACCTCTCCATTCTTCCTTGTTTACTTTTCACTATTAAAAATACATAATGGGTGGTGACACTACGATCACGAAGCGAAGTATAGGGTTTCTTGTTGCCATTGTGGCAACCTGGGGTATATATATTTTTCAGCATTATTTTTCCAAAATCTATCGAGACGAGACTTAAACTGGGTAGGATTGGGTGCTTGTATTACATGGTAGGATTAATCTATGATTAACTGGAATCCTGTCTACTGAATGCAGTTTCATTTGACTCTAATTCCGAGTTTCATCATGTAACACGTTTGATCACTAATGGAATTGAGAAACAAATTTACTTATTTACTTACTCAACTAATTTTAAGCCATCGATTTTACGAAAGAAAAACACAGAATGATAATAATAATATACAAAAACTGCTTGGTTACGAGGTTATTAAGAAAAACAATTTGCCACCATTACTTTTTATTAAAAAAGAAGTGTGAGTCTCACTTTAGGTGCCCTACCGATTGGTTTTCCAAATCGTTCAGCAAACATCAAAACTAAATCACCGTCTGAAAATAATATTCTAACAAACTGCACAATGCTTATAAAAAATGTTACAATTCCAAGTAACCAGAAAAAAGCCATTTTTATAAGTAAGCTTATTAAATTTGTATTAATTTTGTAAATAAACAAATAGTCCGTTAATAAATAAGTTTTAAGCCAATTTCTTAGACACATGTGCCATCATGCATGAAGCACAAACTGTAAAGAAATCCGTTCGAAACCAGGCGCATCTAAAAATATATGTATGCCGATAGGCAAAACCGCCGCTGATCTATGACTAGCGTTGTGCGATGTTAGTTCAATCATTGCAATAAATTTTAGTTAAAGAGAACTTTAAATGTAATCTCTTATAATTTGAGTTATAACTTTTTGGGCTTCACGTTTTTTTGGGAAGGTATAGCGAGTGTAATATGTATTATAAAGGTACAGTTAACGTTTAGCTTACAAAAATACCAGATTACGAGGTTAATTGCAATGGACGAGCTTGTTAACAGTTTCAAAGCAAAACCACTACATTAGCCTATTAGCGCATTAACTGTCTGTAAACATAACCTGCTTACATACAAAACTATATGTTGAGACAATTATGCGGAGATATTTCAATCAATTACCGACAGTTTCATGTACATTTAAATAGAAGCAGTCAGTTCTAGGCGTTTTTGAATCAATTAAGTGATTGAGTTTATTAACCGTGTGTCTATTAAGCCTACTGTACTATTGTATATATTAATATTATTATAACTACTTTTGTGTTTTAAGAGGTTGCTAAGTATTTTTTGTTTTTCGAAAAATTTGTTGAGCTTTATTGCTAATGGGGTTAAAAAATTGTTAGAGACATAACATTTTGAAAATCATACAAAAAATTATTAAAGATCATCAAATACAGCAGACGCCAATTAACAGATTCTCTGTTAATAGAATTACTCGATCAATTGACTCAAAAATGCTTGGAACGGGCCGCTTAATTTGCTGAATACAGGATTACTAGCTGATCACAGTCACAGAAAAATTGACAGGAAAAAAGTTACAGGAAAAAAATCATCGCAACACCAACCATAACTCTAACACTGACGTAACCACAAAAACAAAATGTGATTTTTTTCACATACATATGATGGCATTATAAGTTTGTTGCTTCATTGTCTTGTGAAATGACTCGAATATTTGTAATTGTTTGATTATCTGACTAAAAATAATTAACTAAAATTTTGACTTGCTTCTGACTTTCTTATCAGGGCTTTGTTCTGTGACATGTTACTGCTGATTTATGTTGATGTAGCTGGATCTCTGCCCAGTAGAAATAGCGAAGTACACTGGACCATCATGCATGTTGCCGAACTACTTTATTTACAATACGGTCTGACGCATTAATACATAACAACTGCAACTTTATTACTGGTCACAAAAGCGCCGCGCACATAACTCATTATGAAAGTGAATCCCAATTTGCCACTGTTTATGTGATTTACAAACAATTAATGCGATTTATATCATTAATATTTATCATTTTAGCTTGCATGTGAATAGTTTAACTTAGTTTCATGAATTAACCGCTTCAGAAAAGTTGCCAAAACGTTTCAAGAGAGTAAAGTAAATTTTCAAAATGTTTTTCAGATGTTGTGAAAGTGTTATTATGTTTACTGGGGTGCAGTACCAATGTAAAAATAATGAAGTAGATTCTTAGCAAGTTTAAGTTTAGTTTAGTTTATTTGTCTCATTTCAAATACATATAATAAACTATGAACACACAATGCATTATAATTGACGCGGGGCGACGAAGGATTGTAATGGTCACCTAGCAGTCATTTCAGTCAAAAAAATATTCTATAATTTTATTCGATTTTTGAATCATTGTCTCTCGTCAGTGAAAGATCAATCGTATCTATGGTGTACTATAGAATTCTTGGTGTCACGTCTTAGAAAATAGCCGAAATAGTTTAAGGTAGCTTGGTGGGAAAGCTTGGTTTTGCATGTTGCTTCAGAAGAACAATTATGTATTTTGATAAGAGAAGTTCGACAAAATTGAAGAAGTCTAAATAATTTTTAAACAACTTTGGGTTCATTACCACCAATTTGCTCTCTGTAACGTAGCGCAATGCTGGTTTTCGTCGAATAAACGGCAATTTCCAATTTAGGCTCGATGGGAATTCCATTGTGTTTGATATTATAGTATTAGTAGTTAGTACTAGTAGTGTTTCCATCGGTTACGCTAAGATTGTTTATTATCCGAGCCATTTATTCCTATCAGTTTCGACAATAAAAATGCTACTCATTGTATTATATTAAAAGTTTCAAAAGGCATATGAGAGAGGTCCGTTTACGATACCATCACTCGTGTATTCGACTTTGAAAATTACGAAATGAAATAATATAGGCCCTTATTTGTTTGGATAAGGTATTATTATGTAGTATATAGACGGTCTAATATAGGATATTCATTGTTTAAGGATTTATTAAAAATTTAAATGTTACTTCTTCGGCACACTTGTATTGTACAACAGGTACATACAATAAACAATTAACAGCTGCGCTGGCACCTGGCCAATCTGCACTCAAACAGTGGAATTGGTCTTTAGTAAATTATTATTTGAAATTCTGTATAGTAGTGTATTTCAGCCTTAGCACGGATTTGGCGATTATATCTCTATCAGTTGCAAGCGCATAGCAGATCATATCATTTTCACTAAAGGGGTGATCTATGAAACTTTACCAAAAACAAACTGTAATTTCTTTACGAACAGCAAAATGGTGTATGAACATTCCAGCCACAAACAGTGATGTGAGCAAATGGATTGTTGAAATTAAGGACTAAAAATTCACAAAGGGGGAAATTATTATAATCCCTATGATGTAGCTGATTCATCGATAAGAAGTCTGAGAGATAAAGCTGTGCGGTGGCAAAACACTAACATTTGTGACTCATAGGTGGCGTTCACGGCCTAAGCTTCTAATAACTGAATGTTTATTACTGAGATAACACAGCTCTGCAGTGGCAAAACACTAACATTTGTGACTCATAGGTGGCGTTCATGGCCTAAGCTTCTAATAACTGAATGTTTATCACTAAGATAACACAGCTGTGCAGTGGCAAAACACTAACATTTGTGACTCATAGGTGGCGTTCACGGCCTAAGCTTCTAATAACTGAATGTTTATCACTAAGATAACACAGCTGTGCAGTGGCAAAACACTAACATTTGTGACTCATAGGTGGCGTTCACGGCCTAAGCTTCTAATAACTGAATGTTTATTACTGAGATAACACAGCTGTGCAGTGGCAAAACACTAACATTTGTGACTCATAGGTGGCGTTCATGGCCTAAGCTTCTAATAACTGAATGTTTATCACTAAGATAACACAGCTGTGCAGTGGCAAAACACTAACATTTGTGACTCATAGGTGGCGTTCACGGCCTAAGCTTCTAATAACTGAATGTTTATTACTGAGATAACACAGCTGTGCAGTGGCAAAACACTAACATTTGTGACTCATAGGTGGCGTTCACGGCCTAAGCTTCTAATAACTGAATGTTTATTACTGAGATAACACAGCTGTGCAGTGGCAAAACACTAACATTTGTGACTCATAGGTGGCGTTCACGACCTAAGCTTCTAGTAACTGAATGTTTATCACTGAGATAACACAGCTGTGCAGTGGCAAAACACTAACATTTGTGACTCATAGTGGCGTTCACGGCCTAAGCTTCTAACTGAATGTTTATCACTAAGATAAACAGCTGCAGTAAACACTAATTGTGACTCATAGGTGGCGTTCACGGCCTAAGCTTCTAATAACTGAATGTTTATTACTGAGATAACACAGCTGTGCAGTGGCAAAACACTAACATTTGTGACTCATAGGTGGCGTTCACGGCCTAAGCTTCTTAACTGAATGTTTATCACTGAGATAACACAGCTGTGCAGTGGCAAAACACTAACATTTGTGACTCATAGGTGGCGTTCACGACCTAAGCTTCTAATAACTGAATGTTTATCACTAAGATAACACAGCTGTGCAGTGGCAAAACACTAACATTTGTGACTCATAGGTGGCGTTCACGGCCTAAGCTTCTAATAACTGAATGTTTATTACTGAGATAACACAGCTGTGCAGTGGCAAAACACTAACATTTGTGACTCATAGGTGGCGTTCACGGCCTAAGCTTCTAATAACTGAATGTTTATTACTGAGATAACACAGCTGTGCAGTGGCAAAACACTAACATTTGTGACTCATAGGTGGCGTTCACGGCCTAAGCTTCTAATAACTGAATGTTTATCACTAAGATAACACAGCTGTGCAGTGGCAAAACACTAACATTTGTGACTCATAGGTGGCGTTCATGGCCTAAGCTTCTAATAACTGAATGTTTATTACTGAGATAACACAGCTGTGCAGTGGCAAAACACTAACATTTGTGACTCATAGGTGGCGTTCACGGCCTAAGCTTCTAATAACTGAATGTTTATCACTAAGATAACACAGCTGTGCAGTGGCAAAACACTAACATTTGTGACTCATAGGTGGCGTTCACGGCCTAAGCTTCTAATAACTGAATGTTTATTACTAAGATAACACAGCTGTGCAGTGGCAAAACACTAACATTTGTGACTCATAGGTGGCGTTCACGGCCTAAGCTTCTAATAACTGAATGTTTATTACTGAGATAACACAGCTGTGCAGTGGCAAAACACTAACATTTGTGACTCATAGGTGGCGTTCACGGCCTAAGCTTCTAATAACTGAATGTTTATTACTGAGATAACACAGCTGTGCAGTGGCAAAACACTAACATTTGTGACTCATAGGTGGCGTTCACGGCCTAAGCTTCTAATAACTGAATGTTTATCACTAAGATAACACAGCTGTGCAGTGGCAAAACACTAACATTTGTGACTCATAGGTGGCGTTCACGGCCTAAGCTTCTAATAACTGAATGTTTATTACTGAGATAACACAGCTGTGCAGTGGCAAAACATAACATTTGTGACTCATAGGTGGCGTTCGGCTAAGCTTCTTAACTGAATGTTTATCACTAAGATAACACAGCTGTGCAGTGGCAAAACACTAACATTTGTGACTCATAGGTGGCGTTCACGGCCTAAGCTTCTAATAACTGAATGTTTATCACTAAGATAACACAGCTGTGCAGTGGCAAAACACTAACATTTGTGACTCATAGGTGGCGTTCACGACCTAAGCTTCTAATAACTGAATGTTTATTACTGAGATAACACAGCTGTGCAGTGGCAAAACACTAACATTTGTGACTCATAGGTGGCGTTCACGGCCTAAGCTTCTAATAACTGAATGTTTATCACTGAGATAACACAGCTGTGCAGTGGCAAAACACTAACATTTGTGACTCATAGGTGGCGTTCACTGCCTAAGCTTCTAATAACTGAATGTTTATTACTGAGATAACACAGCTGTGCAGTGGCAAAACACTAACATTTGTGACTCATAGGTGGCGTTCACGGCCTAAGCTTCTAATAACTGAATGTTTATTACTGAGATAACACAGCTGTGCAGTGGCAAAACACTAACATTTGTGACTCATAGGTGGCGTTCAGGGCCTAAGCTTCTAATAACTGAATGTTTATTACTGAGATAACACAGCTGTGCAGTGGCAAAACACTAACATTTGTGACTCATAGGTGGCGTTCATGGCCTAAGCTTCTAATAACTGAATGTTTATTACTAAGATAACACAGCTGTGCAGTGGCAAAACACTAACATTTGTGACTCATAGGTGGCGTTCACGACCTAAGCTTCTAATAACTGAATGTTTATTACTGAGATAACACAGCTGTGCAGTGGCAAAACACTAACATTTGTGACTCATAGGTGGCGTTCATGACCTAAGCTTCTAATAACTGAATGTTTATCACTAAGATAACACTGGAATGCATATGAGGTTGTTTTGATTTCCAGTAACAATTTATTCACTGCCACTGACTCTTAACAATCGGGTAACCGATGGGTATAAGAAAAAGGTACCTGAGTCTGATTTTGCCTACCCCTGCAAACAATAATAAGTAGAGATTTAAAATAATTTATTTTGCAAGTCAATTTTGGTTTGTTATAAGTGTAGCGTAGTCCTTGATTGTCCAATGCTGTTGGATTTTTTTTATGTATAACACTCATTTTGTTAAGTGTCACATCACTTCTTAAACCAAGTGATGTCACGAGTAAATGCTTCCCCCCACAAGTGGGATGTAACCATTGTGATAGGGGGAGTGTTGGCACAATTGACACCATAATGCTGCCACAGTTTTGACTGCCTTTAACATCGGTGTTCTTCGTATATTCCGACAGTAGAGACATATTTGAACGTATTTTTTGAGCTCATGTGTTTAAAGGCTAAATTCTTTTGAAATACCTTTCACTTCTCACCTGTCAAAGTGACAACACTACCATACTTGATGAAATACTAACATATAACAAACTAATAACATATAACAAAGTTGGTTTTGATGTTTATCATTTAAGACTGAGAAGAATGATTTTGATTTGTGCCATAGTAATATGTCATTTTGTACGAAGTTCTTGAAAATCTTCCTTCTTGGTTTAATATCAAGTGAATATACTTCTTGAAAATCTTTTCCTTCTTGGTTTAATATCAAGTGTACATACTTCTTGAAAATCTTCCTTCTTGGTTTAATATCAAGTGTACATACTTCTTGAAAATCTTCCTTCTTGGTTTAATATCAAGTGAATATACTTCTTGAAAATCTTTTCCTTCTTGGTTTAATATCAAGTGAATATACTTCTTGAAAATCTTTTCTTTCTTGGTTCAATATCAAGTGAATATACTTCTTGAAAATCTTCCTTCTTGGTTTAATATCAAGTGAACATACTTCTTGAAAATCTTTTCCTTCTTGGTTTAATATCAAGTGTACATACTTCTTGAAAATCTTTTCCTTCTTGGTTTAATATCAAGTGTACATACTTCTTGAAAATCTTTTCCTTCTTGGTTTAATATCAAGTGTACATACTTCTTGAAAATCTTCCTTCTTGGTTTAATATCAAGTGAATATACTTCTTGAAAATCTTTTCCTTCTTGGTTTAATATCAAGTGAATATACTTCTTGAAAATCTTTTCTTTCTTGGTTCAATATCAAGTGAATATACTTCTTGAAAATCTTCCTTCTTGGTTTAATATCAATGTTTTTTTTTTATACTTCTTGAAAATCTTTTCTTTTGGTTATTCAAGTGAATACTTTTGAAAATCTTTTCTTTCTTGGTTTAATATCAAGTGAATACTTTGAAAATCTTTCTTTTGGTTTATTCAAGTGAATACTTTGTTTTTTTTTGTTTTTGTGTACATACTTCTTGAAAATCTTTTCCTTCTTGGTTTAATATTAAGTAAACATACTTCTTGAAAATCTTTTCCTTCTTGGTTTAATATCAAGTGAATATACTTTTTGAAAATCTTTTTCTTCTTGGTTTAATATCAAGTGAACATACTTTTTGAAAATCTTTTTCTTTTTGGTTTAATATCAAGTGTACATACTTCTTGAAAATCTTTTCTTTCTTGGTTTAATATCAAGTGTACATACTTCTTGAAAATCTTTTCTTTCTTGGTTTAATATCAAGTGAACATACTTCTTGAAAATATTTTCCTTCTTGGTTTGATTTCAAATGAACATACTTCTTGAAAATCTTTTCCTTCTTGGTTTGATTTCAAGTAGACATACTTCTTGAAAATCTTTTCCTTCTTGGTTTAATATCAAGTGAATATACTTTTTGAAAATCTTTTTCTTCTTGGTTTAATATCAAGTGAACATACTTTTTGAAAGTCTTTTTCTTTTTGGTTTAATATCAAGTGTACATACTTCTTGAAAATCTTTTCTTTCTTGGTTTAATATCAAGTGTACATACTTCTTGAAAATCTTTTTCTTTTTGGTTTAATATCAAGTGTACATACTTTTTTGAAAATCTTTTCTTTCTTGGTCTAATATCAAATGAACATACTTCTTGAAAATCTTTTCTTTCTTGGTTTAATATCAAATGAACATACTCTTTGAAAATCTTTTCTTTTTGGTTTAATATCAAATGAACATACTTCTTGAAAATATTTTCCTTCTTGGTTTGATTTCAAATGAACATACTTCTTGAAAATATTTTCCTTCTTGGTTTGATTTCAAGTGTACATACTTCTTGAAAATCTTTTCTTTTTGGTTGAATATCAAGTGTACATACTTTTTGAAAATCTTTTCCTTCTTGGTTTAATATCAAGTGTACATACTCTTTGAAAATCTTTTTCTTTTTGGTTTAATATCAAGTGTACATACTCTTTGAAAATCTTTTTCTTTTTGGTTTAATATCAAGTGTACATACTTCTTGAAAATCTTTTTCTTTTTGGTTGAATATCAAGTGTACATACTTTTTTGAAAATCTTTTCTTTCTTGGTTTAATATCAAGTGTACATACTCTTTGAAAATCTTTTTCTTTTTGGTTTAATATCAAGTGTACATACTCTTTGAAAATCTTTTTCTTTTTGGTTTAATATCAAGTGAACATACTTCTTGAAAATCTTTTCTTTCTTGGTTTAATATCAAGTGGACATACTTCTTAAAAATCTTTTCTTTCTTGGTTTAATATCAAGTGAACATACTTCTTGAAAATCTTTTCTTTCTTGGTTTAATATCAAGTGGACATACTTCTTGAAAATCTTTTCTTTCTTGGTTTAATATCAAGTGTACATACTTCTTGAAAATCTTTTCTTTCTTGGTTTAATATCAAGTGTACATACTCTTTGAAAATCTTTTTCTTTTTGGTTTAATATCAAGTGTACATACTCTTTGAAAATCTTTTTCTTTTTGGTTTAATATCAAGTGAACATACTTCTTGAAAATCTTTTCTTTCTTGGTTTAATATCAAGTGTACATACTTCTTGAAAATCTTTTTCTTTTTGGTTTAATATCAAGTGTACATACTTTTTTGAAAATCTTTTCTTTCTTGGTTTAATATCAAGTGTACATACTCTTTGAAAATCTTTTTCTTTTTGGTTTAATATCAAGTGTACATACTCTTTGAAAATCTTTTTCTTTTTGGTTTAATATCAAGTGAACATACTTCTTGAAAATCTTTTCTTTCTTGGTTTAATATCAAGTGGACATACTTCTTAAAAATCTTTTCTTTCTTGGTTTGATTTCAAGTGTACATACTTCTTGAAAATCTTTTTCTTTTTGGTTGAATATCAAGTGTACATACTTTTTTGAAAATCTTTTCTTTCTTGGTTTAATATCAAGTGTACATACTCTTTGAAAATCTTTTTCTTTTTGGTTTAATATCAAGTGTACATACTCTTTGAAAATCTTTTTCTTTTTGGTTTAATATCAAGTGTACATACTTCTTGAAAATCTTTTTCTTTTTGGTTGAATATCAAGTGTACATACTTTTTTGAAAATCTTTTCTTTCTTGGTTTAATATCAAGTGTACATACTCTTTGAAAATCTTTTTCTTTTTGGTTTAATATCAAGTGTACATACTCTTTGAAAATCTTTTTCTTTTTGGTTTAATATCAAGTGAACATACTTCTTGAAAATCTTTTCTTTCTTGGTTTAATATCAAGTGGACATACTTCTTAAAAATCTTTTCTTTCTTGGTTTAATATCAAGTGAACATACTTCTTGAAAATCTTTTCTTTCTTGGTTTAATATCAAGTGGACATACTTCTTGAAAATCTTTTCTTTCTTGGTTTAATATCAAGTGCACATACTTCTTGAAAATCTTTTCTTTCTTGGTTTAATATCAAGTGTACATACTCTTTGAAAATCTTTTTCTTTTTGGTTTAATATCAAGTGTACATACTCTTTGAAAATCTTTTTCTTTTTGGTTTAATATCAAGTGAACATACTTCTTGAAAATCTTTTCTTTCTTGGTTTAATATCAAGTGTACATGCTTCTTGAAAATCTTTTTCTTTTTGGTTTAATATCAAGTGTACATACTTTTTTGAAAATCTTTTCTTTCTTGGTTTAATATCAAGTGTACATACTCTTTGAAAATCTTTTTCTTTTTGGTTTAATATCAAGTGTACATACTCTTTGAAAATCTTTTTCTTTTTGGTTTAATATCAAGTGAACATACTTCTTGAAAATCTTTTCTTTCTTGGTTTAATATCAAGTGGACATACTTCTTAAAAATCTTTTCTTTCTTGGTTTAATATCAAGTGAACATACTTCTTGAAAATCTTTTCTTTCTTGGTTTAATATCAAGTGGACATACTTCTTGAAAATCTTTTCTTTCTTGGTTTAATATCAAGTGAATATACTTCTTGAAAATCTTTTCTTTCTTGGTTTAATATCAAGTGTACATACTTCTTGAAAATCTTTTTCTTTTTGGTTCAGTATCAAGTGAATATATTTTCCATGCAATTTACATTAACTTCGATATGCGTTTTATTTAGCTTCTTAAATTTCTGTTATCAGTGTTCATTGCAAATAAATAAATCTTCAGTGTGAAATTTGTTATTTTTGTAGAAATCAACTTTGTCAAGTCCAAGATGACTGATGATGAGGAGGAAAGGTTTGCCACCATAGCTGCAAAGAAAGAAGATGGTGAACTGATGAATAAGACAAGTGATGAAGGAACAGACGAGTTTATAGAAGCAACTGCTGGTGCAATAGTAAAACATGAGAGTGATGACTCATTTGCTACAAATGGAAGCAGCAACGGTGATCAGAACATCGAAGCATCTAGTTTACCTACAAAAACTGAATGCGATGTTACCTTTGTTGATTCTGACTATTTGAAATGTGATGAAGGAAGTCACGTAAGAGAGGAGCCTTTTAAATGCAACAAGTGTCACACTGCTTTTGCTCAAAATTCGTCTTTAAAGCAGCATTTAAAAATTCATACCAGAAAGAAATTATTTCAGTGTAATCAATGTGATGCTACCTTTGCTTGGTCAAGTAACTTAAAACAACATCAAAGAATTCATACGGGAGAGAAGCCTTTTAAATGCAACCAATGCTATGCTACCTTCACTCAATCAGCCAGTTTAAAACAACATTCAAAAATTCATACAGGTGAAAAACTTTTTAAATGTCGTCAATGTGATGCTACTTTTGCTCGATCGAGCAATTTAAATCAACACCAAAAAATTCATACAGGAGAAAAGCCTTTTAAATGCAATGAGTGTAGTGCTGCTTTTGTCCAGTCTGGCAGTTTGAAACAGCATTTGAGAATTCACACTGGTGAAAAGCCATTCAAATGTGATCAGTGTGCTGCCGCATTTGCTTGGTCAAGTAACCTGAAACAACATCAAAAAGCTCACGCAGGAGAAAAGCTTTTTAAATGTAGTCACTGCTCAGCTGCATTTAATCTTTCGCTTGGATTAACACGACACCTAAAGACTCACTCGGTCGAGAAACGTTTTAAATGTGGTCGCTGTGATACTGCTTTTACCAGTTCAGCTGCGTTAAAACTGCATTCAAGAACTCATGCAGCACAAAAACCATTTAAATGTAGTCGCTGCAATTTTGCATATTTCAAATCTGGCAATCTAAATCGGCACCTGCAAATTTGTCCGGTAAAGTTTTTGTGTTACCAATGTGGCATTACTTTCAGTGATGATAATGAGCTGAAGCAGCACTTGGAAAGTCACACGGAAGAAAAACCATTCAAGTGTACACAGTGCCAGCTTCCTTTTGAATTTGCCAACGAACTGAAACGACATTCAAAAATTCATATTGGAAAAAAACCTTTTCAATGTAGTCAATGTGATGCTGTTTTTGGATGGTTGGGCAATTTAAACCAGCACTTAAGAAGAGTTCACACTAGTGAAAAGCCACACAAGTGCAATCATTGTGGTGCAGGCTTTACTGTTTCAAGCTACCTAAAGCAACATTTAAAGACTCATACTGGTGAAAAGCCATTTAAATGCAATCATTGTGATGCTTCTTTTGCCCAATCAGGAAATAGGAATAAACATTTGATAGCTTGCGCAGGTGAAACGCCTTCAACAGTTTACTTGTGTAGTCAGTGTGGGGCTACCTTCAATTATTCTAGCACTTTTAAACAGCACTTAAGGATTCATACAGGAGAAAAACCTTATAAGTGCATCTGGTGTAGTGCTGCTTTCACCAATTCAGGGAATCTGAAGCAGCACTTAAGAACTCACACAGGAGAAAAACCCTTCGAATGTAAACACTGTGAGTCTGTATTTTCTCACTCTGGTACTTTGAAATTACATCTAAGAACTCACACAGGAGAAAAGCCATTTAAATGTGAGCAGTGTAGTGCTTCTTTCAGACAAACAGGTGGTTTGAAGCAGCACTTAAGGCTTCATACTGGAGAGAAACCTTTCAAGTGTGAGCAGTGTGAAACTACATTTTCTTGCCTTGGCAACCTTAAAAAACATCAAAGGAGTCACAGATGATAAAATACTCATATACTGTATGTATTGTAATCATGTTGTTAAGTTATGTTTGAAAAGAATTGTTTGATTTGTGATACTAACTTGAACTTATTTTGTTGTCTTATAAACCTGTTGTTTGTAAAATAAATTTTGTGCTTAGTGTATCTGAGATTGACACTTGGTTAGAGTATTCTAAGAAACTGTTAATTTAAAATTATGAAACTGTCTTAAGTACTTTCTAAAGTGTTAAGAGACGATTTGTTCATAAGTGAGTAACTCAGTTCAAACACAAAAATGCAGGAATAGCTTATCTGAAATGATATTTAGACATTATGTAACTTTAAAAAATCTGAGCTTTCATTTATAATTCATTAAACATTCTCGGGAAGCAGCCCTAAACTTGATGGATGATTATTTTGACTCAATCTCATTTCAGTTTACTGTCCAATATATGCATTTTCTTGCGTATAAAAATTAGTAATTGTTTCTTATATTTTAATAATTAGTTTAGAAAGTTAAATAACGGCAAACGAACACAGCTATTACTTACATCAAAAACTAACGTAGCAGTTCATGATTATCCCGGTGGCGCCTCCTATCTGTTGGCCACGGGCGCGTGACAGAAAGACAGGCAAACTTGATAGCGGACTCCTGCCCTTGTAACATTTTCATTGCGGTGTATGGCGTTAAGAACTGGGTGCCACTCTGACGTGCAGTTTATTGTGTAGGTATTTGTAACTTACTCTGGCCTCTGGGTATGGGTGAGCATACAAAGTTCGAGTTCGAATCGGGTTCAAATGTTCCAAAATGGTGCTGGAAAAATTTTAAATTTAAATTCGATTCGTACTTAAAAGTATGGATTCAATTGAGTCAACGATATTTTTATTAATTTTGCAGATGACAAAAATCTTAAAAAACTTTAACAGGCTAATAACAACAGCAGTAGAATCAGTATTCTGCTGCAGAATTCGTCATCAACATTCTGAACAACACAGTATGATAGATAATTAATTAATGGTATTTTTTTTATTGCAAGTATTTTATTTGCACACAAAGACAAATTGTAATACAATATCTATCATTGCTGCCCTTTCCTTGTAGGGCAAAGACATTAACGGTTAATACAGTCAACATGGAAATCAGTTCTACATTTATAGTTAGTGTAGTCATGGAAACACTGTCAACAGAGGTTAATACCACTGAATGCTGTAACATAATCAGTATGTCCAACATAACATAAATGTCTCACACATCCCATAAAGTGGATTAACCTGACTGTTCAGAGCACAGGTGTGTAATACCAGACAAGTGCCTAGCAGGTAACAAACAGAAAAACTGGCCAAAACCAAAAGCTTTACATTTTCCTTCACAGATGGCGCCTCGTGCACGATAAGTAAGATAACCAAAAAGGATAAGTCTGCTACAGTTAGTATCACAAGAGGGTTATGTACACAGGAACTTCCTGTTTCCTATAAGGAAATAAAATTAGCTGCATTAATTTTAGTATCTAATAAACTTTTAATGCACCATAGTATACATTAGCATATACATATTTTTATAGAATTATTCACAGAATTATAGAGAAAAACAGAATTATTTTTTATAGCTATAGGCATTTCATGCACATAGGTAATAGGTGCCCAAATGGATAATGACTGGATTTACTAACATGCAGCATAAAACAAGGTTTTCTTTATTACCAATTTATAGAAGTTTTTATTAAATCAGACTAGCTGGAAATTCATTTTCTGCTAAATTAATAAAATTAATGCTTTTAAAACTTCTGTGTTGCATTGCATTTGCCTATAATACTATTTACGTGTAATGTAATTGTAGCATTTACTAACTGCTTTGTAAACACAAAATTAACACAAACATATAGAGAAAAGTTGATTAAAGGACATTTATCATAATAATAAATATATATGTGCTAGCATAGCAAAAACATCCATAAGTTGGTAACCTTTTCTAGTTATATATATATAAAATTACAAGAACACAACATACAAACTTATATACATTTGTGAGCTTGCAAAATTGCCCATAACTCGGCAATTAATGTTTTCTGGTTATTCACATATCCTAAATCTCCATCTTATGAGGATCATTTTGGTACCAAGCCCATCGCTCTGTGTTATTTGTAAGCTCAGATAATCCATGTTGAAGTTGCAGCAAACATTTTCGTAAACAAGAAAATCTATTGCTAAAGTCAATTTAGCCAAAATTTCTGTAATTAGACCACAGTTAAACATAACATCAGTAGAAATAACTATGCAACAAAGAAAATTGTATGCTTGTAAAGAAAACCAGTCCTGCGTTTGTCAGATTCGTAATTTTTTCTATTGCCAAGCACAGATCTTAGTGTGGAGAGCCATCTTTGGGATTTAAACATAAATGTGTTCTTACAATTTCCACAGCAACCATCCATTTATATGGCTGCTAAGTATTTTGTAGATACGAAACAAAAAACAGTGGCTAATTGTCTCAAGATTGTGTTTTTCAGTGTGTAGCCTGCACCTCAACTTCAATATGGATTATTTCAGGTTAGAAATAACATAGAGCAATGAGCTTGGTATCAAAATGATCCTCATGAAACAGAGATTTGGGACGCTGTGAATAGCTAAAAAAGCTTAACAACTTACGGTCGTTTTTGCTACCGTAATTATTGATTTTTTGTCCTGATCTAGAGATACTACTGCATAGCCTACTATACAGAAGAACTAAATCTGCTGTTTTTGATGTTTGCTATTGACCTGTGTCTTTCCCCCAAATGTTTTTTAGAAGTCTGTTGATGCCGCTTTAATCCATCCAGACGAGTAAAAGCAATGTCACATACATTACACTTAAATGGTTTTTCCTTGGTGTGAGTTTTTAGGTGTTGTTTCAATGTCCATAAATAACCAAAGGCTGCATCACACTGTGTGCACATGTAAGGCTTCTCTCCTGTGTGGCACCTGAGATGGTCTTTCAAGCTTCCCGACTGAGCAAAGGCAGCAGAGCAATGGCTACACTTGAAAGGTTTTTCCCTCGTGTGAACTCTTAAGTGCTTCTTCAATCTGGTAGAATCAGCAAAAGCAATGTCACACTGAAGACATTTATATGGCTTTTCCCCCGTGTGTGTCCTTACATGCTTTTTCAAATTTGCTGATTCGGTAAAAGCAGCGTTGCAGTAACTACACTTGTAAGGTTTTTCTCCTGTATGGGTCTTCAGATGGCGCTTGAAACTGTTTGACTGAGAAAAAGCTGCTCCACAATAATGACACATAAAAGGCTTTTCTCCTGTGTGAGTTCTCAGATGCTGAGTCAAATTGCTTGAATCCGCAAAGGCAGCAGAACAGTGAGTACATTTATAAGGTTTCACTTCAAGATGAGCCCTTCTTAGATGTTGCTTTAAACCACCCAACAGATCAAAGTCAGCTGAACAATAATCGCACTTAAAAGCCTTACACTCGTGACCATGAGTTTTTCCATGTATTTTTAAGTTAACGGCAAAACGAAAGGCAGCATCACACTGAGTACACTTAAATGGTCTTTCTCCTATGTGAGTTCTGTGATGCAGTTTTAATTTATGTGATGAACTGAATGCAGCAGTGCACTTGCTACATTGAAACACTCGTTCACCTTCACGGGCCATTTTATGATGTTTCAAATCACAAGAATAAGAAACAGAAATCTTGAAATCATTCGTTTCATTTTGACATTTTACATCACACATGTCAGCATTAGCAAATGAGATGTCACATTCGGTTTTAAACTCACTAGTTTTTGAAGTCTCTTGCAGCAGCTCGTCATTGTTACAACTTTTGTTGTTCTCAACTGACAGATCAAGCAAAGTCTCGGTTTCAGTTTTTACATCCATGAAAGAATTTTCTCCACTCAGTTCCATCTTGTACAGCTAAACTTTATCGTGTCGCATTAAACTTTATCTGCTGAAAACAAGTTCAAAAAACAATTGAATCAATTCAAAAATTTGTATTTGAAGACGTACAGAATTTCAACTGAAACATGAACACTTAGTGACAGCCATATGATTCTTGCTTACTAGTAAATAGGTAGGTAGGTAGGTAGTAGGTAGTTAGGTAGGTAGATAAGAAGGTAGGTTGGTAAGTAGGTAGGGAGGTAGGTAAATAGGTAGGTAGGTAGGTAGGTAAGAAGGTACGTAGGGAGGTAAGTAGGTAAAAAGGTAGGTAGGTAGTAGGTAGTTAGATAAGAAGGTAGGTTGGTAAGTAGGTAGGGAGGTAGGTAAATAGGTAGGTAGGTAGTAGGTAGTGTTAGGTAGGTAGATAAGAAGGTAGGTTGGTAAGTAGGTAGGGAGGTAGGTAGTAGGTAGTTAGGTAGGTAGATAAGAAGGTAGGTTGGTAAGTAGGTAGGGAGGTAGGTAAATAGGTAGGTAGGTAGGTAAGAAGGTAGGTAGGGAAGGAGGTAGGTAGGTAAGTAGGTAAGGAGGTAGGTAGTAGGTAAGAAGTTACGTAGGTAGGTAAGTAGGTTGGTAGGGAGGTAAAAAGGTAGGTAGGGAGGCAGGTATGTAAGTAGGTAGATAGGTAGGTAAGTAAGTAGGGAGGTAGGTAGGTAAAGGTAAGTAGGCAGGTAGGTAGGTAGGTAAGTAGGTAAGTAAATAGGTAAGTAAGTAAGTAAGTAAATAAGAAAGTAGGTAAGTGGGTAAGCAAGCAATTTCATTTGTGCGCCAGAAGTTCGTTACTGTTACAAGCATTTTTCCGTCTGTTAGTTAGATGGGCACCAGTGCCTGCATTTCAGAAAGCGTTGCACAAAAAATAAGTGCTGTATCTCACACTTCAGGTGTGTTAGTGTGTGACAAACAGCACATGTTCAACAGCTCGTGCGTGAGCACAGCAGTAAATCTGAAATTTGGAATTTTATATTAACACTTGCTTAGTTTTAGTACAACACACTGAATATCTTACAGTAGCGCTGTACTTCTATTTTTGCTTTCACAAACACACTCATGGAAGGTTTTTGATGTTAAAAATTATACTAGTTTGTGATATCATCATCAGATGAGCTCGCATGTTAGTCAACTAAGAATTTAAATACACTATTTAATTATCAGAAACCCTTTACAGTATTAATGGTGTAAAAATTTATACTTTTTAACAGTTTTGATAACGGGGATGGTATATGAGAAATCGTATATGAAGTATCTATTTTAAAGTCAGCTTAGCATAATAAAATCCGCTTTATTCTATTTGTAAATATATATAAATCTCAATATTGGAAGACTTCAGTCCTTGAAAATGATGTTTAGAAATACGACGTGTAACAGCATAGTCACCATAAATCCAACGAATATGGAATTTTATATGTACGTGTCTGTTAGTTGGTAATAATACTTTATATGTGTTGGCATAAAAAGGTTATTAATGAAAGCTGCGGTCCAAAATTCCGACTAATGGTGTAACCATTATCATCAAACTCAGAAGTTCAATCCCATGTCGCCCTGATCGTCATGTTCATAAGCAAAACAGCAAGCCTAAATTTTGTTAAACAAAACGTTGTAATGTGCTACGTACTTTGATGATAAACCAATTATCTGCTTTTACTTCGCTGGAAGCAAAAAGCTCCACAATTCACTAATAAAAACGAAAATCTGAAATTTGACACTTTGTTGTTTAGCAATGCGGGAAATCAATCCTTTGCTTTGATCGCGCGTCGTGATGCCCTTTCTCCACAACTGGTTCATAGCTTTCCAATACATAATCGCAAAAGGTCAATCAAAGAGCGGGGTTCCCCAGTAACCTGATATCTAATTAGCTTTTCCTCTATCTTCCATTCTATTTCTTCTGAGTTGCGCAACAAGAGAGACTCCCAAACATGTGCAGAAATTGCATTAAAATAATTATACTTCGAGAGTTAATGTCAGGTACGTTATTATAAAAATAGTTATTTTTATTTTCTCCAACTATACAAGATTTCTTCAACCAAAATTTGTCCAGTAGTAGTACGGACACATTACAGTGGCGAGACATTATGCTTGAATAGTAGTTATGTTACTTATGTAGAATGTAGATGTATAGTGCCTGGAAAGATCAGAAACAGTCAGATTCTTCAGTTTCACCAAGCCAAAAAACTCTAAAAAATCTGCCGCTGAAAAACTCGTCCTAGCTAGATAGAAAACTTTCAGTTTAATAAAAACACTGTCTGTTTCAATGTAATTAGTTTCCTATTTTTTTCAATTAGAGCTTTTATGCGGTTACAAGAGATTGCCAATTGCATTAACATTTATTAAGGTTGAACATCAAGAATTTGGCAGACCTCTTAATTGTTATTTACAGTTTATCTGGAGTGATTTTATTCTTATCTACATTTTCCTGTGCCAAACTTACTGGTACCAAATTTTGCCATGTTTTTCTGTCTACTACCATGCTGTAAGCACTTTCAGCGAGGGAGTTTGTGAGAATATGTGATCTGTCTTCAAGCTGGGCGAGGCTAAATGCAGCTTTCGATCTGTGTATTCATTGTTTCAACAGTGTCCACACTATGTGATTCAGATATGCACCAAATCTTTGTCCATGTGCCAGACACTAGTAACTTCTTTCTCCAGCACTATCCTCCTATTTCGTTTAGTCTCCTTTTCTTAATATCGTCTCCAAATTTATTTTTAAACATATCCACCGCCATTTGCATTCTTTCAAGCATTTGCCTTAAGATTTGCAGATCCTCTGAGATACACACATCTTGAAACTTTTATCTTGGTTTGGTTAATTTCTTTTAATTACCTCAAATTCAGACAGATGCTCAGTCGTATCTTCTCATATTTTCCACATACGACACATCAAATCTTGCTTATATCAACCTTTGTATTTTTCTTAAGTAGCAACATAAATATTTTACTTAATTTCCACTACCCCTTTCACCTCATCTCGCGTCATTTGTTATGCGCTGTTTTGGTTTGTCTCGTATGTAATGTATATTCTCTTTTTTATCTTGCAATGCACATACAGTTATGAAACATAATAATTTGAAAAAAGCGCAAAATAACAATTGGTACGTCATCTAGTCAGCTATAAGAACCTTAACTTCACTTGTGGCTTATCTCACCATTGGTGTTCTGTTTTATGATTTTCTTTATTTTTCTTTAATTTTATAAAATATCTCACAAATATGTAGTTTCAATTTTCATTGACAGCAGCAGCCTGTCGAAACGTTTGATATGATTTTAGCTTTTTAATGTAAAAGTTTTAACACACTTGTGTTGTTTTTAAATGCAAATATTCACAATATAATATACGATTTTCACTGGAAACAAAAGTTATATGAAAGATAACTAGCAATCAGCATTCAAACACCGGTGATATAAAAGGGAGAAATAATGTTTATTTATGTAAAAACCGGATAAATTTTACCTAACATCAGTAACATAAATTCTACATACGCAAAAACTATAAGCACAAGACTAACATTGAAGTGGGAAGTAATAATACGTTCAAACCTCTTTGACTACAAAAAGTTGGACTTAGAATGAGTTTAGCATCATAACGAAGTGCATTAATACATACATGGATATGCAAATGTACCAACATTTCATTTTTCTAAAAATTTGGGAGTAAAGGAGGTTGGTTTTATGAGAGGCTCGTTATAACCACGTTTAACTGCTGTAAGTAAATGTACGAACTGCAATAAGTTTTGATATTTTCTGCTCATAAAAAATTAGGTTTGTCTATTCAAATTTCATCAAACAGTTTTTACAAACACGAGCATCATAGCTGCAGTGGTATTCTTATAATCTCGTATAATTCAGACCAATTCTTGCCTTGCAGACCAGGCCACTACAGTAGTATAATAATAATAATATCAATAATAATAATAATAATAATAATAGTAATAATAATAATAATAATAATAATAATAATAATAATAATAATATCAATAACAATAATAATAATATAATAATAATAATAATAATAATAGTAATAATAATAATAATATCAATAATAATAATATAATATCAATAATAATAATAATAATAATAATAATAATAATAATATCAATAATAATAATAATAATAATAAAATCATAATTTAAAATTAATTAGTCAGCACAAAATAGAGGCAATCAACAAGCTTGCACCTTTTGCATATTTTATAACTTATATACAATAAATAATTTTCCACTTCCGGATTTCAAAATTCATAATTACAATAATGTAATTATTACCTACAATTCTTTGAATGATAAGTCATTATTAAACAATTTAAAAAAACATTCACTCATCAGAGACAAGTTGGTCGATGAAATTTAATCAAGAGAACATTAACAATAAAAATAACAGAGATACTTAAATTGCTTATCATACAAACGCATTCCAGCAGAAATTAGACTAGTGAGGCAACAACTTTGCTTTGCATATATCCACATAACAGGTGGCTACTAATCACTTTTTTTCACAGTTCCAGCTGACAGTTTCCAGATGTAAAACAACTGACATTACTTAATTTGGCTTTGTTTTACCCACATGTCAAAAGACAGACTGTCGTTAAGATGTGGCGCTATTGTGCACTTAACCTTTGACCTACAGCAACTGCATGTGTGCACAACGAAATTTTGAAAATGCTCATTCTCATAGTGAAACTGTGGAAAGGCTTATACTCATAATGAAACTGTGGAAAGACTCATTCTCATAACGAAACTGTGGAAAGGCTCATTCTCATAACGAAACTGTGGAAAGGCTCATTCTCATAACGAAACTGTGGAAAGACTCATTCTCATAACGAAACTGTGGAAAGGCTCATTCTCATAACGAAACTGTGGAAAGACTCATTCTCATAACGAAACTGTGGAAAGGCTCATTCTCATAACTAAACTGTGGAAAGACTCATTCTCATAACGAAACTGTGGAAAGACTCATTCTCATAACGAAACTGTGGAAAGACTCATTCTCATAACGAAACTGTGGAAAGGCTCATTCTCATAACGAAACTGTGGAAAGACTCATTCTCATAACGAAACTGTGGAAAGGCTCATTCTCATAACGAAACTGTGGAAAGACTCATTCTCATAACGAAACTGTGGAAAGACTCATTCTCATAACAAAACTGTGGAAAGGCTCATTCACATAAAGAAACTGTGGAAAGGCTCATTCTCATAACGAAACTGTGGAAAGGCTCATTCTCATAACGAAACTGTGGAAAGACTCATTCTCATAACGAAACTGTGGAAAGACTCATTCTCATAACGAAACTGTGGAAAGACTCATTCTCATAACGAAACTGTGGAAAGACTCATTCTCATAACAAAACTGTGGAAAGGCTCATTCTCATAACGAAACTGTGGAAAGACTCATTCTCATAACGAAACTGTGGAAAGGCTCATTCTCATAACGAAACTGTGGAAAGACTCATTCTCATAACGAAACTGTGGAAAGACTCATTCTCATAACAAAACTGTGGAAAGGCTCATTCACATAAAGAAACTGTGGAAAGGCTCATTCTCATAACGAAACTGTGGAAAGGCTCATTCTCATAACGAAACTGTGGAAAGACTCATTCTCATAACGAAACTGTGGAAAGACTCATTCTCATAACGAAACTGTGGAAAGACTCATTCTCATAACGAAACTGTGGAAAGACTCATTCTCATAACAAAACTGTGGAAAGGCTCATTCTCATAACAAAACTGTGGAAAGGCTCATTCTCATAACGAAACTGTGGAAAGGCTCATTCTCATAACAAAACTGTGAAAAGGCTCATTCTCATAACAAAACTGTGAAAAGGCTCATACTCATGACGAAACTGTGGAAAGGCTCATTCTCATAACGAAACTGTGGAAAGACTCATTCTCATAATGAAACTGTGGAAAGGCTCATTCTCATAACGAAACTGTGGAAAGGCTCATTCTCATAACGAAACTGTGGAAAGGCTCATTCTCATAACGAAACTGTGGAAAGGCTCATTCTCATAACGAAACTGTGGAAAGGCTCATTCTCATAACGAAACTGTGGAAAGGCTCATTCTCATAACGAAACTGTGGAAAGGCTCATTCTCATAACGAAACTGTGGAAAGGCTCATTCTCATAACGAAACTGTGGTTCGGCTTATACTCATAAAGGCTAATAATTCTACCAGCTACAAGTCATTGACAAGTTCAGAAATCATCTACCTTTCCAGTGAATGACGATTGATGACCAAGTAAATGCCGCTTCAAATTGCCCGACTGAGTAAAAGCAGCACCACAATGACTACACTTAAATGGCTTTTCTCCAGTGTGAATCCTTAAATGCTGCTTCAAATGCCCTAATCTGCTAAAGGCAGCATCACACAAGCTACACTTGTAAGGCCTCTCCCCTGTATGGCTTCTGCGATGTTTATTTAAATCACTGGATGCTGTGAAAGCTTTGTCGCAGTGGTCACATTTAAACGGCTTCTCGCCGGAATGAATTTTCAGATGCTGTTTTAAACTGCTTGATGCAGTGAAACAACTGCTACACTGAGTACACTTATAAGGTTTTTCTCCCGTATGAGTTCTCAGATGTTGTTTTAAGTGACTTGGCCGAAAGAAAGCAGCCGTACACAGTTGACATTTGAAACGCATCAGAGTCGCATCACGTTGTCTTAAATTGCTGGACAGAATAACAGTAGGATCACCACAGTTAACTTTCTTTGAATGAGCAATCAGGTGATATCTTAAACCGTCCGATCGAGCGAACGTAGCCCCACACTCGTTGCACAAGTAAGGCTTTTCTCCAGTGTGTGTAGCAAGATGTTGTTTCAAGTGCCCCGATTCAGCAAAGGAAGCATCACACCGATCACAATGAAAAGGCCTTTCTCCTGTGTGAGCTCTCAAATGTCGCTTCAGGCTTCCCGACTCGGTGTAAGCAGCATCACACAGCTGACATTTAAATGGCTTTACACCTAAATGAGTCTTCAGATGTCGTTTTAAACTTAGTAATCTCTTAAAAACGCATTCACACTGATTGCACTTGTAAGGTTCTTGACCCACGTGGGACGGCAGATGTTTTATTAAACTATTTGAAGAGACAAAGGCGGCATTACATTGATCACACTTAAAAGGTGCTTTTCCTGCATGTTTTAGCAAATGCAGTTTCAGTGACCTTGAACGAGAAAAAGCTACATCACACCGATCACATTTAAATGGTTTTTCACCACTGTGTGATTGCATGTGTTGTCTTAAATAAGACGCCCGAGAGAAAGCGGATTCACACTGCTTACACTTAAAAGGCTTCTTACCACTATGAATCTTTAGATGTGATTTTAACGAAGATGACCATGCAAAAACTGCGCTGCATTCGCCACATTTAAATGGTTTCTTACTGGCATGATTTCTCATGTGCGTTTTTAACTCGCATTTACTTCGAAAATTTGCTAACTGACAGTAACCGCATTTAAGACGTCTAGATGCCGTGTTTGGACACAACACAGCAGAAAAACCAGTTGATGCGCTAGATATCTCAGAATTCATTAATGTTCGGTCCTGAGTTTGAAAATGAGAACTTCTGGCTTCATCAGATGCTGGCAATGACTCTCTGGTGTCTCTTTTACAGTCTTCGTCATCTTTTATTACAGCTTCATCAACGACGGCACCCATAGCTGATCAGATTTCAGTCAACTTCTCAATCACCTGCGTAGACAATTCACAGCTGGATGAATCGCAATCAGATGTGGCTTCCGTGTGAACGCTTCCGCCATCTTGTAGATTGTTATACTCGATTCACGCCCCCTGACGGCCATTTTGTTCAATCACCAATGACAACTGTTTATAAATGGAGAAAAGTTGGCAGATGAAGATCTTTCATGGGATGAAAACCTGGAAGGCAGAATAATAATAGGTATTAGCGAATTTAGTCTAAGCTTAACTTGGAAAACATTTACATTTGCAACAGAAATATGGTTACAGGGCCGGCCTTAAGCATAGGCAAACTAGGCAACCGGTTAGGGCCTCACCCTCCAGGGGGGCCTCACGCCGAGGTAACATTTTTTTGCTTTATGCGAACATACTGCCTCCTCTCTCTCTCTCTCTCTCTCTCTCTCTCTCTCTCTCCCCCCTCTCTCTCTCTCTCTCTCTCTCTCTCTCTCTCTCTCTCTCTCTCCACCAAATTCACTTAGCCTAGGGCCTCCAATTACCTAAGGCCGGCCCTGATGGTTACTTCAAAGGAAATCCAAAGCATTCTGGAAAGTTATGCTTATTTCAATGTTCGTGAAAAATGTTAGACTGATTTAGTAATAAAAGTGTGATAAGCATTTCTCGTATTGGTGATGAGCAATTTTGAAATCTTCTGCAATTCACGTTCTTGCAATTCGATGTCACGATTCATCTTTTGCGGCAGTTTTTTTGGTGTTTTAGCCGCGTTTTACAAACATTGCAGTACTGAGATTTAGCCTATAAAGTTTTTCATGGCTTTTGTTGCTGTCTGCCATTTTCGTACTTACAAACTATTTTTAAAGACACGTACATTCAATATCTACTCTACTACATGTCAATACACGCGTCATGTGAAAGCGAATTTGAAGCCCACAGTTTGCAACTGTGTCCATTGTGTAAGGTGAGAAAAAAGAAGAAAAATGCAAGGATTCCATTTATTTCTGCTGAAACCAAACGGTTTAGTCTAGTGCTAATGCGTCTGCTTTCCGTCTGGGAGGTCATGAGCTCGAACCAGCGGCCGGGTCATACCAAAGACTTTAAAAATGGTACCTGCTGTTGCCCTACCTGATGCGTGGTATTTAGCGTAAAAGTGGGGTAATAATAGTCTCTGTTATGTAGTTGTAGGTTGTTATTTACAGTCAGCGATAATAGCTCTTTGAGCTAATGTTAATTGTTGACCCAAAGCCGACTTTAAATAAAGATTAATATTATTATTATTATTATTATTATTATTATTATAACTCTTGCTTTGGCTAGTGTGTAACAGGTATATACCAATGCAGTAAATTCTCGGTTAACATCTCCCTACTTAGAGACGTTTCATTTTACAGTTAACACCTTTTAATCGCTTGACACCCTTTTTTCGCTTATCATCGCATGTTACGTTTTAACAATTTCTTTCCCTTACTTTAAACACTAGCATCTTACTTACTGCACTATCTTTCCCTTACTTTAAACACTAACATCTTACTTACTGCACAATCTTTCCCTTACTTTAAACACTAACATCTTACTCACTGCACTAATACTCTACAAGAAGCCTGCCATTTAACCCAGATCACCATCGCGCAACTAAATGGACAGCAGACAATCAACTACAGCCATAGACAAGCCACGATGATTCATTGTTTTCCCAGTTCAGATAAAATTCTTCTTGATAAAATGCAAAAGTTTCAGCTGATAAAACTCTCCCCTACTACATTGTTAATTACTACATTTTTTTTAAATTAAATTAAATTAAATTTATTAAATATATCCACGATATATTTATTATCATGTACACAAGATGCCAAGCTGCAAATGACCCGTGGGGTACTCAAGAAGTAATTACTTGTTTAGAGTACCCTAAATGAATGTGGATTGAGTGTAGTAGAAAAGAGCAGTAAATGAGTAGAAAGAAAGGTTAATAGAGAATAGAAAGAAGGAGAAAGATGTGATGGTATCTGTATGAAGTAATGAATGTGGACTGAGTGTAGTAGAAAAGAGTAGTAAAGGAGTAGAAGGAAAGGTTAATAGAGAATAGAAAGAAGGAGAAAGATGTGATGGTATCTGTATGAAGTAATGAATGTGGATTGAGTGTAGTAGAAAAGAACAGTAAAGGAGTAGAAAGAAAGGTTAATAGAGAATAGAAAGAAGGAGAAAGATGTGATGGTATCTGTATGAAGTAATGAATGTGGACTGAGTGAAGTAGAAAAGAACAGTAAAGGAGTAGAAAGAAAGGTTAATAGAGAATAGAAAGAAGGAGAAAGATGTGATGGTATCTGTATGAAGTAACGTGAACTATAGAAATGTAAAAATTGACATAGCCGGCATTGCAATGGATTCCAACATGGACAGCAGAGTAATTAATCAAATTGATTTATTCTGTATAATTAGAAAAGATTTCACTTTTGAAATTTCTTTTGAAGTTATTTATAGATAAACAATTTTTAATGTATTCGTTGATGTTATTCCAAAGTCTAGGGCCAGCTCATTTGCACTTTAACTATCACAAGCACAAAACTAGTATAATTAGTAATATTTTAATTAAAGAAACGCTGTAGAACTGTGAGCAACAAACAATATAGAGTGTTTAGTTTATGAACCAAACGATAATGATTTTCCGGTTGCCCCGCTTAGTGGTTTTGCCCCACTGCAAGTAACTGAAAGTTTCTGCATAACCAATCAATAATGATTTTTGCATCTGGACGTTTTTATAACTGAATGTTTTTACATTGTTTCTTATGGAAAAGAATGTTTCGGTTAGTGACGTTTCGTTCAACGACATATTTTGCTGGAACACATTAGCGTCGTTAACCGAGAATTTTCCATATACTCAAAAGAGAAAAGAAGTTACAGAAAGGCTGTTGAAGAAGCTGAGGCTGAGTAAAGTGTTACATATGTGCTTGCAAAGCAAAATCATCCTAAATTCGGCATAGTTAAAATAACGTTATGGTGCTTCAACCTAGAATGACCCAAAAATTTTGTCAAATGTTTCGTATTTTCGTATTTTGTAAAAACCACTGCCAAATATATATATGGACTTTCATATTCTAGCACTCAAATTGTCAAAAAAGTGTTAAAAAACATTGAAAATTTTATTTTGTAACTCACTCCTTACCCACTTTTCTATCTAGAAACTAGTACTGCAATTGTAAGAAACTCTTATTTTCAAACTCCAACTGTAGCTCCTGGAAGCTGTCATTTTGCGAACAGGTTTTTGATGTTGCCAAGCCCAGATGTTCATCAGAAAGAGCCATCTACTGGATTTAAACATAACTTCAATGTGCTCCTGCAAAAGTCCATAGCAACCAACATTTGTGCGGTTACTTCACATTTCGGAAGAGAAAAAAGTTACAAAACAACGCTGGAAGAGTACGCCACATGCTGGCACCAACAGATGTTGGAAAATGGCGCACATTGAGGAAATTCACCTGAAGTTCTTTTTAACTTTTCTGTAAGTTTACAATTTGGTTCTTTATTTGTGAAGAGATTTCCTTTTAGGTTGTGGCACAGCAGTAAATAAAAATATTGCTGTCCGCTAACTTCCAAATGAAAATATTCCATGAAATCATTCAATCTTAGTCAATTCTCACAATGTTAACAGTAAGTTTTTATAAATAGGAAGTATGTTTCAACTTTTCTTTACATCAGTGTGCAGGTAAAGGATGCATCTTTCTATGGCAGTCGTGCCTTCAGCGGTATTTCTGATTCAGGCGATGTGAGAGTGCCTTAAAAAAGAACCACCTAAACAGCAATCTACCTTACAGAAAAACACAAGTAGCGCTCTTTTAGAATTCAAGTCCTGCTTGGTTTACACAGAGTGATCGCCGATTTCGATATAATTGCTTAGCACATTACGACAATCTGCTCTGCGCATACGATACGATGATTGAGTTTCACTTATGGTGGAATAACTTTATATAAAATAATACTATTAATAGAATATAAACATCCATTAAGATTAGCATTTGTTTTTAAAAATAAACAAAAAATTGACATTTGACCCGATTTTTGATGCATTCTGTCATATAAAATGGATTTTAACCTGAATAAATAATTAAATTACTGCAACCAGTGTTAAACATTTTTGTTTCGAGAAATGTGTTCATGCTGAAATAGCTAAGTAATTTTTCATAATAACAATTATTATTATTCGGCATTATTATTAATAACTAAGCGCACCACAGTTAGATATTAATTTTCACAGCCATCATTTTAATAAACGTTTCATTTACGTATCTTTGAAGACTTCATATCTAATTCTTTATTTAACCACATTTTTTTTGGTCCTCGAGCATTGTCTGGCACAGCAGGTTGTTTACATTAAACTTTAGTCGAGGGGTGGACTGATCCCATACATAATAAGTAAATTTACAGTGATGCAAGCGACGGAAAAAACTTTAAAATGCAAATTTTTCCTGATAAATTTTAGTCAATGTGGACTGGATGCAAATTAAAACAATTATATCGCAAATTAATTTAAGCCAAAAAAGAAAACGGGAAAATACTTTCACATATTATTGCCAATCTGGAATATGCAGCTAGTGCAAAATCTTCCATAATTTGTAGCACCAATATGAACAATCTTTGCAGCTGCACCGCGGCAGTAAAAGTGGCTCGTATAATAATTTCTGTTTCTTATTACGACTCCTACGTTTAAAAATGTCATAAAAACGCGATTGGGCGCATTAGATGTAAACATTAAAGTGCACACCAAACAAAAATAAAAATATAAATAATTATTAGCAAACTTTTAATAACCTTCTTGAGGGGAAGTGCGGACATTCGTTAATGGATCAAATACATGTAGTTTTAAAATGTCGCATTATCTAAAATAAAAAAAATTTAGATTAAATTATTATCAAATTTATCTTCATCTATAATGTATAAGTTTATTAATTTACATTTTTATTTACAGACAAAGTTTTAAAATATTGTAAATATGTGTGTAGGCCCAGTATGTAATCTAAACATTACCTGAGCTAAAAGTTTCTGAAGCATTTGATTCAGTCACATCAACTACTTCTCCAATGTGCTGACAAGTAAAACTTCCATCAATCATTGATTCACAATCATAAGCATGGTTACTAGCGTCACATTCATTCACTTCTGCAAATGCAATTTTTTGAGTTTTGAAAATTGCAAACTGCTGTTCAGCTATTTTAAAACCAGCTGTTTACCTGAATCTTTTACCTGAGCAAATAGCAACAGCAGCATTTGATTCGCTCACATCAATTGCTCTACTGCTACACTGACAAATGAAACTTCCATCAGTGTTTGGGCTGTTTGCAAGGATTGGAACTGTGTAGCTGTGTTTTTATTGTGTTGATGATATTCCTAATTCTGTTGCCGTAAAAAAAATAAAAAAGCAATATTCAAATATATAATGAATACTTTAATCTTTAGTGAAACTAATCTCGCCAGGTGTTGCATTTACAAGTACAGTGTTCCCTCACTTATCGCGTTCCATTCCAGGTCACCACGATAAGTGAATTTCCTCGAAGTACGGACGCTATACTTATTTTATACTTACTCTATAATCAGCCAATTGTGTGTTGTGTACAATCTCACGTCAGCAAGTAGCATCTCAAGCTGGCGCAAGTACTACATTTCATTTTTGGTATGTATTCATCCGCCGAATAAATACACTATTTACTGTTAATGGTAATTTTTTTATGATTTAGAATATTCTCTTAATGGTAAAATTAATATTTTTAATATATTTTTATACATTTTGTGATTTATTTACGCAAAATTCATCAAATCTCTACTTACTGTACAATACGTACTACGCATGTGCAAAAATACTTTAGACGGAGTACCGGAAAAACCCGCGAAACTACCGCGATAAATATTTCACATTAATATTTTTGAAAACCCGCGAAACAGCGAGTCCGCGATAAACGAACCGGGAAGTAGCGAGGGAACACCGTAAGTGTGCTTCTCTGAATGTTGTTTTCCTTTGTTTACCTTCCTTCTGCTTGTGCAACAAAACCAAAATCTTTTGCAGGAAAAATGCTGAATTCACTCATATGTACATTTTCTGTTTCTTCTCTTTCTTCCAGTAAACTAGAATTCTTTGTCTAAACTAACAACATTACTTATCAGAATTCGCTTGTGGATGAACTGATGCAATTTCCTTATAGAAAAAGTGTTACGTGTGAGATAAAGTTGGCGGTGAATCCATGTTCGTGACCCCGTGGTGGAGAAAGTGGGGTGGATCGAATTTTTATGTATGACACAGAAGATCGAGTGGGTACAACTGAAGTTACTTTAGTGATTTGTAATACATACAAATAACACATAACAACACATTGCATGATTCCTTGTAGGCTATAAACATTCTGTATAGATTACTTTGATGTTCTAATCGTTTTTATTGTTATAAAACATTCACAATCATCCACAAGCAAAATGTGATTTTATAATGTTTGTTTGAAAACGAATAAACACTTCTGTAATTCACAGTAATAACATGCGAAAGGCTGAGAAATAGGTAAAGAAGTAGGGCCAACAATTTTACTGGAAATAATTCATTTATTTGCTGCAGTGAACAGATGGGATATCCTGCTGTTTGCTACAATCAGCGTCTTCTGTTAATCAAAGTGAATCATTGTGAATTAAATTTTTAAAAAATTAAATAATTATTGCGATTATTTTTCTTTGTTAGACACAATTTAATTATGTATATAATTTTACTCACTCACTCACCTACTTACTTACCGAAGGCCAAACATATCTACACGTCCACCCAACTACTTTCCGACCTACCTAGTTACCTGCGTGCCTACCGGCGTGCCTACCTACATACCTTGCCAGCAACATACCTACCTAACTACTTAACTACCTGTCTACCTGCCTGCCTGCTTAAGTTTTGTTTACTTTCACGTTTAGTAGGCCTAAAATTATTCTTTGTAGTTATCAGTTATGATCATTAAAATGTTTTTTAATTTAATGAGATTGCAATATACTAATTCATGCATTAACTGAATATAGTTACTTTCTGACTAAAGTGCAAACAAGCTCTACTTTTACTGGCCTTCTGGGCTAATAACTGGGTACGTAACTTGAACTAATGGAAAAGTTTTGCATGAAACGAGCAGGTGATAAAGTACAGATGTACCTGCGTTACCTTGAGCGGACCTGTTAGTTTATGGACCTGTAATCTTACACAAGTAACCTGGCGCTTGATAAAGTGGTGAATTACACTTGTAAAATAATAGCTTTGAGATATAGATCATGTTTATGAGAGTTATTAAGGAATAAAACTTCTTACAAAAAGAATATTTAAACTGGAAGCTGGGCACTTTTGGGTGGAAAGAGAAAAGTAAAAAAAGAACTACTTTTTCGATTTATAATCAAACAATACAAACAGCAATTAAAAAATATCATTTAATCAACAATAAAAGACTTATATTGTATAAGAAATATATCATATTTATGACCATAATTACTGTACCTTTTCAACTATCTATCTATCTGCCTTTCTACCTGCCTATGTACGTACTTGCCCACCTACTTACCTAAATACCTGCCAAACTGCCTGTTTACCTACCTACCGACTGCTTAGTTGCTTAAAAGGCCTAAATTGTTAATAATTATTTTAATTAATAGTCGTGATCTTCTGAACTATTATTTTTACAATTTTATCGAATTACATTATACTGTTACCTGTACTGATTAAGTATGGGTATTTTCTTGCCACCATTTGAAAAAACTTTCTGTTTATTAGCTTTCAGGTCATAATCGCTGCTATATCTAATCATATAATATTAAATAATTATTTCATTATTAATTAATTAATAAATAGCTAGAACCCAGTGGGAAAGTTTTGCATGAAATGAGCAGGTAAGAAAGTGCAGGTGTACCAACGCTACCTCAAACAATAAAGATAAGTTAGGCAATCTTGACAGACAGTCTTGCGTAATCTTGCTCAACAAATAACCCGACAGTTAGATTATATAAATCTTCAGAAAATATGACTAACTTTATGATGAACCATTAAATATGTACAAAAATGACAACAGTAAATAAACTGGAAATACTAGACAACTCAAAGCTAGGTACTTCCAGGAGGAATAAAAACTGTAAGCAATCGCCCACAGTTAATTGATGAACACAGTGAAAAGATCAACGTTAAAAAACTGTGTATTTTTATTCCCTTCATGTTTTGCTACTAACATTACTTACAATAAATGATACACGAACATTCTGCTTAGTCTTTTTTGCTGTGTATTTTTATTCCCTTCATGTTTTGCTCCTAACATTACTTACAATAAATGATACACGAACATTCTGCTTAGTCTTTTTTGTAGTATTTCTTAACAAATATTTATTTCATTAATGACTAATGCATAGGCTCATCAAATGGTGTGTTAAATTCAGCATTTCCAAAATTTGTTAACGATTTCTAATTGTGTGAGAGGCGAGAGACTTGTTTTAACAATTGTGTGTTAATCCCGCCGTGAATAATTTCTATTTATACGTACAAGTATGATTTTTTTCGCATGTATAACAATCTCTACAAGAACCCTTATATTAAAACAATGCTATAGTCGTTTACTACATCAGCATAAGGCACCGTTCCTGCTAAAAAGCGACGTTATAACTGACGTTTCATTTGGTGTTTCAACTGTTCAACACTTCCTAAAACTATTTAGTTCATATTTACCTTGATTCCCAGGTAAAGCAAAATATTATAAATCTTTGCTGAAACATACAATTTTATATCAACATTTCACTCGTACAGCATATCACAATACCTCAGTAATGTGGTAATTTAATGACTTTTTCATTTTTGTATGTTATTAGCGAAATAGTTTATATGATAAAATACAGTGTGTGACATCTTCTTTTATACATGTAGTTTGTGTTTTTGGTTAAACTTTTGCACTTACAACGTCATTAGATCCTATTTTACGTGTACAGTAAGCTTTATAAATTCACAATAAAAAATATTTAATAACTGAGCTAGCAGAATCGACATTTATAGCCCTTCTAATATGTAAGCGATGTCAATTTATTTGCAGACAAAACAAGGGTGGGTGTAGGGCAGATTGAACCAGCTCTAACTAGTTCAAAGTAAAACTCCCCCGCAACTGTGAACTATAAAAGCTGAGTCCACACGTTGTAAGAACTATTAAGAATTCTAGACAAAAAGAGTTACACTTGAAGAAGAAAGAAAAAAGACAGAGAAAAAGTAAGTTTTGAAATTAATACTTTTTAGGTTTATTATAGATCAATGAAAAGGTGATTTAATCTTTAAAACATCAACATGTCAGACTGAAGGTCTGTATCCTTAAATTAAAATATTCACCACAAATTATAAAATTATTATATTATATTATAAAATTATTAACGGCTGCAAATTAAATTGTTGGATTTGATGTGTTATATATTCTTCAATTCAGCAAATACCTGATTACCAGGTAATGTTTGTAGTTTAACCTGATGAAAGACTGCTTAATATTAAAATACAAGAAACAGACATGATATTTGAAGCCATTTATTAAATGTTTATTCACATTTATTGACTGTTTGTTACTATTGGATAATAATTTAATTTCTTGTCGTTTTTCCACTCTTTTTTGCGTCAAACTGTCATTTTAAATCTTTTTATTGTAACTGATTTGCTAGTAAAACACTGATTGATTGTTCATTTTGGTTTTAACTTTTAATGTTGTTAGAAACTGAATTTAGTGCAACTTTTTTAAAAGAAGCGCTGACTTATGAAGTCAAACTTGAGTGCTTGAAATTATTGAAGTATTTCAGAATATTTAGTATTAGGGCAGCATATCAGAATAGTTAAATTTGTTGCAGCATTTCAGGATTTCTGAATTTATTGAAAAATTTCAGAATATTTGAATTTAGAGCAGCATTTCAGAATAGCTGAATTTATTGAAGCATCTCAGAATACTTGAATTTGGGGCAGCATTTTTAGAATTCATGAATTTATTGTGGTGTTTCAGAATACTTGAATTTATTGCTGCATTTCAGAATAGTTGAATTTATTGAAGCATTTCAGAATACTTGAATTTAGGGCAGCATTTCAGAATACTTAAATTTATTGCGGCATTTCAGAATACTTGAATTTATTGCAGCATTTCAGAATACTTGAATTTATTGCAGCATCTCAGAATACTTGAATTTATTACGGTATTTCAGAATACTTAAATTTAGGGCAGCATTTCAGAATACTTAAATTTATTGCAGTATTTCAGAATACTTAAATTTATTGCGGCATTTCAGAATACTTAAATTTATTGCAGCATTTCAGAATACTTGAATTTATTGCAGCATCTCAGAATACTTGAATTTATTGCGGTATTTCAGAATACTTAAATTTAGGGCAGCATTTTTAGAATTCTTGTATTTATTGTGGTGTTTCAGAACACTTAAATTTATTGCAGCATTTCAGAATAGTTGAATTTATTGGAGCATCACAGAATATTTGAATTTGTTGCAGTATTTCGGAATACTCGAATTTAGGGCAGCATTTTTAGAATTCATGAATTTATTGCAGCATCTCAGAATACTTGAATTTATTGCAGCATTTCAGAATAGTTGAATTTATTGCAGCTATTCAGAATAGTTGAATTTAGCGCGATATTTCAGAATACTTGAATTTATTGCAGCATTTCAGAATACTTGAATTTATTGGGCCATTTCAGAATACTTGAATTTATTGCAGCATCTCAGAATACTTGAGTTTATTGCAGCATTTCAGAATAGTTGAATTTATTGAAGCATTTCAGAATAGTTGAATTCTGAGCAACATTTCAGAATACTTTAATTCATTGCAGCAACTCGGAATACTTAAATTTACCACGGCATTTCAGAAAACTTAAATTTTGGAGGCTGAAGTTAAGCTATAAAAAACCTAGTCAGTAAACATGCTTACCAAGCTTGACAAAATTGTTATTCACAAGTTTTTGCTGGTTTTACTGGTAACATAATCGTTACAAATAAAAGATTTGTTCATCGGTTTCCTATCTCTGTTTTCTTAAAGTAACAATGTATTTACTGCCATTTTCCAAATTGCGTATTCGGAAGACGCCTTGTTCCTTTAGACCTATTACAGTGCTTTTTGCTTATTGTGCCTAATGATTAGTTTTTGCTTTTCAGGCTTTTTATCATTACTGGGAATTGGTGAACTGTTGTCAAGGTTACGTTCAGCTTCACAAGCTCCAGCTGGCAAGTAACTAAGAGAAGTTTGTTTAAAAATTGTCAGTTTTTGTGTTCTTGCTGTTTTTCACAATATAAGAATTCATTTCTACGAAGTTGCACTCTTGAAAGTTCATATTCGTGTCAGCATGAATTTGAGTCCATGAATTTAGGACAGCACTTTTAAATGCACGGATTTTGATTAGACCATTAAATGTATAAATTTATGGCATTACCTTTAATTTCATTGATTTATGTCATCACTTTTGGATACACAGCTCTGGTCCAGCATTTTTGGGTAAATAGACTTGGATAGCACATCTATATGCGTGAGTTTAGAGTAGCAGTCTTGAATGCATGAATTTAGGTAGTAAATTTGAATGTGTAAGCTTAGGGCAGCTTTTTTAGGACTTTGTTGCAGTACTCAATCTCGAATAAATATTTCTGCGTACCTTGCAAAAACAATCATGTCATTATTTTTAAAAGATTGAAATTTGCATTTTTTTTTAAGTTTCATTGCTAGCTATTAAATTATATCTTAGTTACTGATTGGCAATGAGCTTTTACAATATGTGGTTTTCCATCATAAAGTGACGTTTTGCCAACTATTTAATTGAAAACTTTCAGAAAATTATAGTGTTTGTTTTTAGTTTCATTAGTCATTGATTAGCCCTGATCTAGTTTCATAACCCTGTTCCTTTTTGATTAGCTATTTACGCATCTAACATGTTCTTGTTTAAAAGCTTGTTTTAGTTTCAATGATACAGGGATTGTTTGATTACTAATTACTAATCAATTATTGACCTTGAATTGTTGGATGCATGTTAGGAAAAATATTAAACAGAACAAACGAACTTGCCGAGTGGTTACAGCAATACGAAAGTGAAGTTAAGCAACAAGTAATCTGGACAGTAAGTGTAGGAATGAGTTCCACTTTATTGCAACTGAAGCAAATTTCTTCACTGGATGGATACGTAGCAGTGCACTTACTAGGAGCCACAAAACTGATTGTTAGGCTGTGATTTCCAGGTTTTTTTCAAAATCTGGATTCCTCATCCTGCATAAGGTGACTGCCTTGGAGTTTGTCAGCTGTTTGCTAAACATTGAGCAAGTTACACCAGGTAAGACACTGCAGTGCATTTCGCAAACACAGTTGGAATATTAACAATTTTTAGATTTTTTAGCCATTATATTTTAACAAGCAATTATTGTCTGGCTGAACTGTTCTACTCACTGTCAGCATCAAATTACACCTGGTAACTTTTATGACAGTGATACACAAACTAAAAAAATTGTGATTTACAATTTAGAACTTTTGTTGGTTTTGCTGGTAAATTTACCAGTTACAAATAAAAAATTGCTTTCGTCACTTTCTTTACTGTCTCTTTTTATAAAGGTTTAGTTAGAATTTCATAATCAGTTTAAAACTTGTTAGTAACAGATAAAAGTTATAAAAAAGGTTATTTCTGAAATTTTATGCCGTTTTATGTAAAGAAACAAAGTTTACGTCATCATCATCTTCATCATTATCAACATCATTATTACTGTTATTAGAAAATATCTAAGTTGACCAACGAATTACAATAAATTTACATCTCAACTTCAACTTTGTATTTGAAAATTATTGACCTCATTGTAACCTTGTTTTTGCATAATATTCAAAGAAACACGTTAGTAATCAGGTAATAGATAACTGAATTTTCATTAATTAGTCATATTTTTTATCATCTGAAAAAAGTTCAGATAAAATCAAAATCATCAAGATTTAGTTGAGTCGAAAATTTGAGAGTTTATTCACTTTTATGAATTTTTTGGTATTTTAGGCTCTTTTCGTGGCTGTATCGTGGCTGAGCTGTTCTTTTCACTGTCAAGTCTGTCAGCATCAAATTACACCTGGTAAGTTGTTGGATATGGATACAAAAACTTGGTAAAAGTGCCATTTATGATTTTATTGTATTCGTTGGTTTTCCTAGTAAAATAATCGTTAAAAATCAAATATTAAATCATCATTTTTCATTGCTTTTCATTCATTTCTCTAACATTTTAAACTAACAATGCATGATTGTTTAACTGCTATTTTCCAAATTGGGTAATAGGAAGACGCCTTGTTCCTCGAGGCCTATTACAGTGCTTATTGCTTATTATGTCTAATGATTAGTTCTTGCCTTTCAGTGCTTTTATCATTACTGGCGATTGGTGAATTGTTGTCAAGGTTACGTTCAGCTTCACAAGTTTCATCTGGCAAGTAAGTTAAAGAAGTTTGCTCAAAAATTGTCAGTTTTTTGTGTTGTTGCTGTTTCTCACAGTATAAGAATTCAGTTTTTAAACTTTGTTTTACATTTTAATTACTAATTATGGACTGATTATTGACCATGTATTGGTCATTAAAAAGGCAGATATGTTGAAGCAACCATATTAGACATGGGGATTCAGCACAACACTTCTGAGTGTAAAAATTTGGATAACACTCTTGAAAGCATTTCTAAAAGGTTGCACTTTTGAAAACGGATAGTTGTGTCAGCATGAATTTGAGTACATGCATTCAGGGCAGCAGTTCTGAATGCACGGATTTTCATTTAAACCGTTGAATGCATAAATTTATGATTGGATGCATAGATTTTGGGTATCACATTTGGATGCATAGATTTAGGGTGTCAGATTTGGAAGCATAATTTTACAGCAACACATTTGGATGCATAGATTTTGGGGCAGCATATTTGATGAGACACGTGATGTTGTGATCCCTCCAAATGCCTCTGCTAATGTGAAAAGTTGCATATTAGTTTGGTGAAACGTTTTTTCTGGACAACCCTGTATTAGAACTTTTTGGCTTTGCTTTGCATTCCTTCTAGCTGTTCAATTCTGTGGATCAGTCATAAAAGAATTCACTGACATTTAAAAAATTTCGATTTTTTAAGTTTTCGTTGCTTTATTAATGAATATCGTTTAACGATAATAGGTACATTTTGTTGAATAAGTAGATTACTTTTTGCATCTTTTTCCTGCTTTAACGTCTCGTTCTATCACGTTTTTTGAGTAATTTTAGTAAATTTTAAATGCAGTGAATGAAGTACTGTAAATGTGATAAACACAGTATATAAAAAATCTTGTAATGTCACTTAGTAAGTTTGTAAGGGTCTTTTGGAATTTTCTTGGAAAAAAACTATGCTATAAGATTGTGTGTATTACTATTTTGAATGCGTGTTCCATAGTGAAATATTACGAGTCTGTTTTGGTGGCACGTTTTTTCTGCACCAACTTGTATCAGAGTGTTTTTGAAATTGTATAGAAAATACATCTATAAAAATACATTTAGCATTGATGCTTGCATTTTTCTTCCTACTCAAGTAAACGACACAAAAGCTTCATTAATTCTGTGACTCCATCATAAAAGTGGCGTTCTGTCAACCATTTTTTTGCAAAATTTTAGTGGCATTTTTATTTAGTGTTGATTACTCATTAATTGATTATCATTCTCTTCCTTTTTGACAAGGTGTTTAACAACTTGATTTTGTTCCACAAATACGGAAATTGATTATTAATTACTGAACGATTACTGACCATGGAACGTTTATTAAAAAGGATTCTACTATGTTGTTCCTGGTTGCAACTGAAGTAACATTCTTGAATGTACTGCAGCACACTTGTTTAGACGTGCAAAACTTATCGTAACTATTATTGTATCCTTTCCAGGCTCTTTCCTAATTCTGAATTCCTCATCCTGCATAAACTGGTTGCCTTGCAGTTGGTCTGCTGTCAGCTAAACATTAAACAATTTACATCAGGTAAGATACTTAAGTACAACTCACAAGAAAAGTTCAAAAACTGACAATTTTTGTATTTTTCGGCAATTATAATTCTTTATGTAATTTTTATCTAGTGACTTTGCCTGGTACTCTGTAAGTTGAAATCAGCTTTCACTAGAAAACGGGTTTTACATAATTGTCAAGACGTTTTATCTAGGACGATTCTCTTAAACTGAATTTGCAGTTTTTTATATATATTCACCTTTAACCCCCAACATAAATATCTAGACACAATTTCAGTAACATAACCTTCATATTTTCAGCACACTCACCTTTAGTGCCTAAGCTTAATAACTAGAGACAGAATGATAACCTCCAAAAATCAGTTTACTGCAGTCACCCATCTCTTACAATTCAAGTTCAGGTTGCTTAACTATGTGCATTTAAAATCGTACGCCACTTCTTCATGGCAATTTCTCCTCTGCGAGATACCAACATACTGACAAGTCACGAGTAAGATGTAGTCTTGGTTATTTAAAAGTGCTGCATTTAAATTTGAAATAAAACTTTTCACTGTTTTTATTATCAGAATAATAGACAACTAAGATTTCAAAAGAAAGTTTTATTTGCTGCAGTTTGAAAAGAAAGTGCACTTAATAATGAAGAAGAATTTTTGAAAAAAAACTTTTTTGTTACTTTTTTAATAAACAGTAAGAGATAATTGAGTTATTGTTAACCAATCATACGTTTTTGCATTTGGAAATGATTCAGAAATTGTCAAAAATCGTTATGATTTCATACAGTCAAGATTCAATTATGCTTTTTTTCTTTGTTTTTTAGGTTGTTTTGTCCGTTGTGAATTACTTGTCGTGACTGAGCTGTTTCTTTCACTCTCAACTCTGTCAAGTTACATTTGGTAAGTTGTTAAAAACTGAGGAACAAACTTGAAAAATTGTCATTTATGATTTAGTAGTCATTCTTTCTGAGAGTAAATAAATATTGATTACGGATAAAAGATGAATTCGTCCCTTTTCACCTCTGTCTGTTTATCACAATTTTGCTGAAATTTGACGGTGGTTCTAAACTAGGTAATAACATACAAAAGTCAAAAATGACAATTTTTGAAACTTTATGCAGTTTGTGTTAATATTTACTGTGTTTTATTTGTATTATTTTTGTTATTACTATTGTTGTTGTTGTTGTTGCTGTTGTTGTTGCTGTTGCTGTTGCTGTTGCTGTTGCTGTTGCTGTTGCTGTTGCTGCTGCTGCTGTTGCTGTCCTGTTCCTGTTCCTGTTCCTGTAGTTGTTGTTGTTGTTGTTGTTATTATTATTATTATTAATATTATTATTAATATCATCGTCATCATATCTATTATTTAAAATTATTTGCATTTATAGCTTGCATCAGATTTAAATCCCAACTTCAACTTTGTATTCGTAGAATTTCAAAATTCCATCATAACACAGTTTTTTTACTTATTGTATTTCCTGTCTTTCAGTGTTTTACTGTTCACAAAAAATGTAGCACTAATTTTGACTCACCCTGTACTTCTGCAGATATAATGTCGTATAAAACCTACTTTGGGTTCAATTGCAAAAAGATTGTCAAATTGATTTTCTGAGCTCAGATTAGATTTTATTTAATGATCTTAATTTTTAGATTATGCAAAGTTCATGCTTTTAGCAAAGCTACATCCACAAACCGCACATTACATTATCAAAGATTTTATTTTATTAACTAAGTTTCTAGATCAAGCCAGATACATAATCTATAAAACAACTGATTTTTTATTATTAATGGGTTAGAAATTATTTAACAGTCACAAATAAGGGTGATTAGATATACATATCATATCATTGTGATCATTCTGTCCCACGTGTTTAATTGAAATTTGTAGCCATTTGTAGTCATGACATTTCTTAACTTGTCAATGTGAATCTTAACGACTTTCTAATATCAACGTAAGATGTAACTAAAGACGCGAAATGAAAGTGAAATATTGAGAGTTGATTGAATGATTTCTCTGTTGATTTTACGTTGTCATTACAGGATTCTTGTTTGATTTGAATCAATTTCCTAAGCAATGATTTCAAAATGATTAAAATGATTAAACATCCAGACTATAAAATAAAGCATATTACAGCCATGTCTTTCAAATTAAAATAATTGTTTTTTATTATTGATAGGTGGTGCTGTCGGGTTTATCCTATAGGAATACTCACTTGGGCAATTAGCACGTCACGATTCTGATCTGAGAACAGGATAGATCTAAAAACGCTTCGTTCAAAAAGAGCAGGCATGGCTGAAGAATCTAGATTAAATAGTCGACTTATTCGAGCAGCCAGCGATGGAGACATTCATGAAGTCCAGCGGTTGCTCACTGAAGGTGCTGACTGCAACTTCAGAAAAAATGACTGGAGTGGAGACACTGCTCTCATGTTGGCATCTTTTAATGGGCACTTGAATGTAGTTCAGCTTTTACTAGATAGTGGAGCTGATATTAACATCAGCAACAACGATGGATGGACTGCTCTCATGCGGGCATCTATTCATGGGCACTTGAATGTAGTTCAGCTCTTACTTGATAGTGGAGCTGATATTAACATCAGTGACAACGATGGAGAGACTGCTCTCATGTGGGCATCTGAAGATGGGCACTTGAATGTAGTTCAGCTCTTACTAGATAGTGGAGCTGATATTAACATCAGCAACAACAGTGGAGAGACTGCTCTCATGTTGGCATCTGCTAATAGGCACATGAATGTAGTTCAGCTCTTACTAGAAAGTGAAGCTGATCCTAACATCAGTGACAAGGATGGACGGACTCCTCTTTTACTTGCCTCTAAAAATAACAACCAGCAAATAGTTGAATTGCTGCTTAGCAGAGATGTTGACTGTAATGTCAGTGGCAAGGATGGATGGACGCCTCTTATGTTTGCTACACGTGCTGGCTCTTATGCAGCTATATTAAATCTTTTGGCTGGTGCTGACTGTAATGCCACATCCGATGATGGGTGGTCTGCCCCTTTAATTGCTGCTGATCGCAAAGATGAAGAAGCCATAAACTTGTTTGTCAGCTTTAGTAAAACCAATTTATTTGATGCTATTCCTCCCGCACGTACTGCAACGCAAGAAGTTGCAGTCATCAATTTTCGCTCTCTGTATTATCATCAATTATCTAAATATGAAGACATGGACCAAACTTTTCTCATGGCTGCAGCAAAGTACAATGCCAAAGTTGCTGTTGAACGTCTTTTGTCAGCTGGCAGTACTGATCGTGACCAATGTGACATATACGGTGTGACAGCTCTAATGATTGCAGCTGCACACGGACATCACAAAATTCTACAACTATTACTTTCTCATGATGCTGTCTACACTGCAGCTGATAAGGATGGAGAAACAGCTCTTATAGCTGCAGTTAAAGGAGAAAGTGCAGAAACAACAGGAACAGTACGCATTTTGCTGGAACATTTACCTGGAGTTACTGACTCTAGCAATGATTTTATAAACAAAAAGGATAAGTTTGGCAATACAGCCTTACATTATGCTGTTTGTCAAAAAGAATTTGAGAGCGCTAAACTTTTGCTGGATCACGGAAGTAATGTAAGCACATGTGATAACGAAGGTAACACTGCGTTACATATAGCTGCACATTTACAAATTGGCATCAGAAGTGAAATTGTAATATGTTTGCTGGAGCATGGAGTCGACCTCAAAAAGTCAAACAAAAAAGGGCAAACAGCGATTGATCTGTACATAGACTTAGTGAACAAAATAACAATAAATGACGAGTACAAAGAAACAGTGGGCCACTTTTTAAGTTTATTATACATACCTGGGTGGCGCAAAGAGCCTGAAATACCGAAGAAAACACCCACTGAAGAAGAAATAGCAGGATGTGAGGAAATCACTAGCATACTTAAAATAATTTTTTTAGGAAACCTTCCCAATAGCTCAGAGAATGATGTTGTCAAGCAAAAAGTTCTTTCTGTTGTAAATGCAGCTTGCAAGGAAATTGGTGAAATCAATCAGGAGTTCGATTGTTTTCCTGTATTAGTAGGAAGTTCTTCATGTGGCACGAAAATTGGTCTGCCAGATGAATACGACTTCCTAGTTACCTTAAGGAAATTCAGTGATGGAGTTTCAATTGAGAAAACTGATAATCCTGGCCTTGTACACTTGAAATGCAATGATGGCACATTTTTACCAAATAATCTTAAAGATAAATTTGTGCCAATTGCTTGCAAAGCCATGGCAGCTGCAGTCACCACTGACGAAAACCTGAAACTTGAGCGTATCGAATACAACAAGGTCTGCATCACGTTTCATATGGTTTACTCTGGAACAGAAGAGATTTACAAAGATTTGGCAGTAGCTTTGGATTTCTCACCTGCTGTTGAGCTTTCTGAAAGTGAATCCAATACACTGAGTATCTCACCGTCATCTCATGCGCCACAGCCTGAATCCGATGAATCCTCTTCATTTCACATATACGCTGTTTGTAAGCCTTTGTCACATAATTCTGACAAGTACTTGTGGACATTGTCAACTAGCCAGGCTGAAAGCAGATTGATAGAAGGCTTGTCAGAAGAAAGAAAAACAGTGTTGAAGCTTACAAAAGCGTTACTCAGAGAAGAAATTTACGGTAAATCGTTAAAGTTAAATGAAATAAAAATTGATAACATCTTCGACGATGTCAACATTGGAAAGCTGTTTGAAATTGTGAAGTACAAACCGAGCAAGCTGATTGATGCTTATCTAGTTAAAACGGCATTTCTTCATGAAGTAACAGAAGTGTCTGATGATGATAAGTGGAATCAAGAGAATGCAATTGATCGTGTCCAGAGCATTTTGAGTTACATATCCGAATGTTGCAGCGAGGCATTTATGAAACAATGTTTGCTGGATAATGTCAACATCTTGGAAGATTATGAAAAAAAGAAAATTGAAGGAGTACCTCTTTTGCACTTAGCAAGTTTATGCGCTGATGCAATAGGAAGACATGTTCTAGAAAATACTGTGCCGACAAAGAAAGGTGTTGTTACTCTTGATGACAGGCAAATACATGATTTGTATCAGCAAATTAGACAAACAAAAGTGCAAGAAGGACAGGATGGAGAACGGGCATCCGATAAAGCATACAAAATGTGCGAATTTGAAAAAGCCTGGAAGAAACTTGAAACAAACTCATTGGAAGAAACCGATGAGTCAAGCAGCGATGAGTCAAGCAGCTATAAGTCAAGCAGTGATGAGTCATGGTAAGATACTTAAGTACAACTCACAAGAAAAGTTCAAAAACTGACAATTTTTGTATTTTCCGGCAATTATAATTCTTCGTGTAATTTTTATCTAGTGACTTTGTCTGGTACTCTGTAAGTTAAAATCAGCTTTCACTAGAAAATGGGTTTTATATAATTGTCAAGACGTTTTATCTAGGACAATTCTCTTAAATTCAATTTGCTGAGACAGCGTCAGATTCATAGCCTTCAAAAATCAGTTCTTTGACAGTCTCCCATCTGTTACAATTCAAGTTCAGCTTGCTTAACTATGTGCATCTAAAATCATACGCCACTTCTTCACCGCAATTTCTCCTCTGCTGAGATACTAAGACACTGACATTTGCTTGGTGCTGCATTTAAATTTGAAATAAAACTTTTCATTGTGTTTATTACCAGAATAATAGAGAACTGCGATTTCAAAAGAAAGTTTTATTTGCTGCATTAACCAATCATACGTTTTTGCATTTTAGAAATAATTCAGAAATTGTCAAAAATCGCTGTGATTTGGAAGAGTCAAGATTAAATTTTGATTTTTTCCCTTGTTTTTTAGGTTATTTTGTCAGTTGTGAATTACTCGTCGGGATCGAGCTGTTTCTTTCACTCTCACCTCTGTCAAGTTACATTTGGTAGGTTGTTAAAAAGTAATGAACAAACTTTGAAAACTTGTCATTTATGATTTAGTAGTCATTCTTTCTGAGAGTAAATAATATTGTTTACATATAAAAGATGAATTCGTCCCTTTTCACCTCTGTTTATCACAATTTTGCTGAAATTTGACGCTGGTTCTAAACTAGGAAATAACATACAATAGTCAAAAATGACAATTTTTGAAACTTTATACAGTTTGTGTTAATATTTACTACGCTTTATTTCTTAATATTTTTATTATTATAACTATTATTACTATTATTATCATTATTTTTATTATTATTATTATTATTATTATTATTATTATTATTATTATTATTATTATTATTATTATTATTATTATTATTATTATTATTATTATTATTATTATTATTATTATTATTATTATTATTATTATTATTATTATTATTACTATTATTATTAATATTATTATTATTGTTGTTGTTGTTGTTGTTGTTATTATTATTATTATTACTATTATTATTATTATTATTACTATTATTATTATTATTATTATTATTGTTGTTGTTGTTGTTATTATTATTATTATTACTATTATTATTATTATTATTATTATTATTATTATTATTATTATTATTATTATTATTATTATTATTATTATTATTATTATTATTGTTGTTGTTGTTGTTATTACCATCATCATCATCGTATTTTTTATTTAAAATTATTTGCATTTATGGCTTGCATTAAATTTAAATCCCAACTTCAACTTTGTATTCCTAGAATTTCAAAATTCTATCATAACCCAGTTATTTTACTTATTGTATTTCCTGTCTTTCAGTGTTTTACTGTTCACAAAAATGTAGCATTAATTTCAACTCACCCTGTACTTCTGCAAATGGAATGCCGTATAAAACCTGTTTTGGGTTCACCTGCAGACAAATTGTCGAATTGCATTACTGAAGTCAGATCAGATTTTATTTATTGTTCTTTTAATTTTTTATTAATGGGTCAGAAATTGTTTAACAGTCGCAAATAAGGATGATTACGTATACATATCACATCATTGTGTTCATACTGTCCCACATGTTTAATTGATACTTGTAGCCATTTGTAGTCATGACGTTTCTTAATACCCGTGACTCTTTGGGTCAACAAAGAACAAATTTTAAGAAATGTCATGGCTACAAATAGCTTCCCTCCTAGAAACAATAACCACGTTTGTACGAAGATTAACTTGTCTATGTGAATCTTAATAACTTTGTAATATCAGCGTAAGATGCAAATAAAGACGTGAAATGAAAGTGAAATATTCAGAGTTGATTGATTGATTTCTCTGTTGATTTTACGTTTTATTACAGGTTTCTTGCTTTTTTATTACCTATAGGTGGCGCTATCAGGTTTATCCTGTAGGAAACACTGCACTTGGGCGCTTAGCACGTCACTATCCTGACCTGAGAACGGATGGATCTAAAAACGCTTCGTTCTAAAAGAGCAGGCATGACTGAAGAATCTCGATTAAATAGACAACTTCTTCGAGCAGCTAGAGATGGAGACATTCATGAAGTCCAGCGGTTGCTCACTGAAGGTGCTGACAGCAACTTCAGAAACTCACTTGGAGAGACTGCTCTCACGCGGGCATCTGTTAAAGGGCGCGTGAATTTAGTTCAGCTCTTACTAGATAGGGGAGCTGATATTAACATCAGTAACAACTATGGAGAGACTGCTCTCAGGTTGGCATCTATTAATGGGCACGGGAATGTAGTTCAGCTCTTGCTCTCTGTTGATGCTGATTCAACACTAGAAAGTTCAGAAGAATAATTGTAAATAATTGAATAAGTTATGGCTTCACTGTTATGTGTTATGAGACGGTAGGATTACAACTGTTTCTGCTTAAGTAGATTTCTTGTACTGCTGGGGTAGATTTCCGGTACTGCTGAGGTAGATTTTAAATAATGTTAGAATATAGTGGACAGCATATAGAGAGGCTGACGGTACTGAACACTATTACATTACAATTAATAGTGTAAGAAAGTTCTCAGTCTAATGTAAAATTTAGATCGATGTTTAGAGTAATGAACAAAATTGAGAATTTGAGAAAATTTTTAATTGTATTACATTGTAAATATTTTGCGAATATTCAGTGTGATTCATTTCTTATGTTGTTTTTGTAACAACAAAATAACAATGTAATAATGACGACATTAAACAATTATTAAATTTATTGTAGCTGGTACTAAATTAGTGTTGTTTGCTTTTATATAGTTTCTTCTGGTACCTTGTTTTATCTTGTGAAACTACAATGTGAATCTACTCCACAATTACGTAAATAAGTTGTAAATTTATAAATGAAACGTGTTTATAATTGATGAATTACAGAAAACACTCTCACTTTATTGAATGTTTGAGTTACGATCACGTAAACACTTAGACCACTCAGTTACTTGTGACCAGGATAAAACCTGGTTTAATATTATAACACTATCATATAGCAATATATAGCAAACTATAACACTAGAAAAAATTAAAAACCTGCTTTAATCACAAGAAACAAGCGTAGTTTGCTGATTAGATAATTTGAGTTTGTATTTCGAGGTCTTTGGTTCAAATCCAGCTTAATGTCCGATCTTTTAGACGTTTCTATCTCTAGTCATATTTGAAGTAGAGAATTTAATAAAAATATTTATTTCATCATTAAGCATAACAGTAAAGAAAGCAATTTTATGAATATAACAGTTTGTTAAAAAGATCAACTTCTCAAAAAAATTGTAAAATTAAAGTTCAAAATCTGTCATATTCGCAAGTTTATTTTACTCCATTCCTCTCTGCATTTCACACATTTTATAATGATCACTGTTGCTCAGTGAATACAATTACTTCAAGTAGTTTACTGCTGCCACCTCTTGCACAACACGCGACACTCGAGTGACTACAAGTTTTGAGATTGGAAGCTGCTGCCCTCTGCTGCGCACAAAAAGAAATAAATGGAAATACAAGTAAAAATGTTGCTTTAGTCGAAAAACGCGATGAGCATACTTTTGTCTCCCCCTCTTTTAGATGAAAATAGAAGATTAGCGCTCGCAAATATCCTACAATCTCAGAACATTAGTAAAATTTACACCTGCTAGATGCTTTCAGTTTGTGATCCGTTTTGCAAACTTTAGTATAAAATATTAAACTTTGCGTAACAGCACAAATTTGTAGACATATTTTTCTGTTTCTAGTCACCATTAGATTATACAAGTGGTTTTGCATAAACTGGCGCTATTTGATTTTATTTGTTCTTTTATATTAATTTGAGGAACGAAATCCGTGATTTATTGGTATATTAAAGTTTTATGAATGTAACAGTTACTTTTTACTTACAAAAGTTTTTTAAATGTTAGATAACAATAGCCTACAAATAGAGGGTCTCTGTATTGTATATTTGTAAATATTGTACATGTGTGTAATTTTAAATTTTAAATAAATAATTGTAAAACAATAATAATCTCTCTCTCGCGCTCTTCTCTTCTCTCTCTCTCCCTCTTTCTCTGTCTCTCTCTCTCTCTCTCTCTTTCTTTCTCTCTCCCTCTCTCTCTCTATGTCTCTCTCTCTTTCTTTCTTTTTACTTGCAAAAGGGTAATATTTTTTAATACAAAAGTTTTAACAATACTCTCACTCTCGTCTAATTACTCTCCTCAGAGATCCCTCTTTCTTATTAAACCCTTTACATGTTACATGCCGCCTCCTTTGAAATGAAGCTAAACGGAAAAACAGAAAAAAACACACGTCCTAGAAAAAGCAATGAATGAAATAAAACTCGAGTGATTTTCTCAAACTTCTGTAGGTTTTGCAAAGAAAATTCATGGATTTTCACAGAGAACATTTATTCGTGTGTAAAGGTCAAAAGAACACAAAAGTTACGTGTTCTACGTTTCACAGAGAACAGTAAATTTACACCAACTTCTGATGTTAACTAAATTGATGACAAAGACCCCAGGGGGTGGGTTTACCCCGCTGTTTGTTTTACACACACTTTTCTGTAATCTCTTCTTTGTAACCCGCAGCAGAAAGGAAAGACAATGACACTTCTTCCCCGAGGCAGATGGGCTGGAGGCGAACCCTCTAGCTAATTACCAAACAGTAAACAAGAGAAATGAGGTACTGAGGTGATTTGACGGTCTGGATCAAAGTGTTTCATGCGCTATTGACCACCGGTCAAATAATAATTGGTCAAAGAGTTTATAGCAAGAAATTTTCCAACCGGTGAGAGAATATCTTCTTAACTAAAGAGAAAGAAACTTTGAATTCGAAGTTGAAAAAACTTCATCTCATGAAAACACACCAAAAACGACACGTTCAAATGGGAAATAATACGAAAAATTTCAAAATCATTAAACAAAGTTAGGCGCAATTATAACGTTGTTACAAATTAGAAAAAAATGAAACAATTTCTGAGTACATAACTTATTTTGTCCTAAACTGTGTAGACCGTGTGAAGACAGGACAATATAATATTATAAAACTTAATACTTTTATTAAACAATGATTCCAAAGATTTTTTTATTGCTTCAGTATATGGTCAAGCCATTATTTTTGAAGATTTTGGCTTACAGTTGATTACAATTGTCAAAATGGAGAGTACCCCAAGACACGTTATGTTTGTTTAATAAAAGTATTAAATCTTTAAAGTATACAATGCTACATATTTTATAGTAAATAACATTGTAAAAAAAACGTTTGAAAAATGTTTTTGCACTTATAAAATATGTTGGAATTTGCATTATCATAAAAGTAGACAACATAAACTAGACGGAAGATCTAAATAATCTATAACTGATTAATTTTGGCAGAAGTGACAATGGGACAAATTCATTTTCACAGGCAAACTTAATTAATACAATAAATTATGTCTGTGAGCCAAATTAAGATAATAGATCAAGTTAGTAGAAAATATTAAGTAAAGTTTATTAATATGAAAAAGTTACAGTTAGAAAGTTAGATTAAGACAATTTTCTAGCCAACATTTAGAACAGCAAAATTTAATAGCACAAGAAAACCCTCCACATTCGTCTTGAAATTTATTACTTCTTACATCTGCCTTTTTGCGTGCAGGCTTGCGTCGTCAGTAATGTTGTATAAAACTTGTAAATGTAAACTCTCACGACGACCGCTAGTCCTAACAATTTTAATAGTAGGTCGTTTACAACAACCTACAAGTTTACAAGTTTTGATATCATTGAGTAAAGTTTGAAAAAAAAGTCAGAGCATTCTTAACACACCTGCTACTTGCCAAGTAAAGTTCTAAATTACTGTATCTTGTTAATGAGATTAAAACTACTTTTCCTGGTTAGTGAGTGGCGCACCCTAAATTGGAACGAACATTTTAAATTACTATTTCTAGTTACATAAGTCTCAACAGCAGATAAGAGAAATACTAAGTAATATAGATTTGCATGGAAAGTTTTTGGGACATAATTTAACATTGCTTTTTCTTCCCCTGATTTACGTTTGCATGGTGTCATCATATAACAGTATTGTAGGAGATTTAAAATGAAAACAAAAATTCCTTTCCACGCGAGTATGATATTTGCATAAAATTGCTTTAAAGTAATAAAATTATTTAAGAAGATTTAGTTTAAACATAATTTATTTAGGATTGGATCAGACGGTTTGTACAACATGATTTAAGATCCTCACCACAACAGACTTTATACACTATTTATAAGAACATTTACAGTAAGAATAGACTATACTTAGTTTTTAGTATACTAAAGTTTTACTACAGTGATACATTAGACATTAGTAAAAAATGACGGTTAGTAAATATTAATGTACGATTATTTAAGAATGATGCATTTTATATCAGATAGAAACTACTGGAAGCGTTTAGTACATAATATAAAGTCATGTGTACATTGGAATATTTTACAGTTAGTAACATAGTTAAGTTTAAGAAGATTTTCTGAAACCTACTCCAGATACCCCTTTTCTTGTTCTTTGTGGAGTTTTTTGGATCATCTTTGTGAATCCGTCCAGCTACATCAGTCCAGCAGCTGATAATTCCGTTACAGTGACCGGGTTTTACTCGTCGAATTCCCGTTGATTTGTTTTGAAATCGGTGCGTCTTTCGTCTCGACTCTCTCCACTGTATATATACGTGTTTGTTTAATTTTGCACGTGTCAGCGAGGATTAGAGAGAGAGCACAACCCTCCGCGTGGCGGCGCTACGATCACCGTGGCTAGTTAGCAATGATCAGGTGGTTACACTGCCTGTCTTGGCTACAGTGACTAACTGTTACTGTAATCTCACTTATAAATTTATTTCATACAAAGTAACAGTTTTATTTCCAACTGAAAAATAGCCTAAAATTTCATATCACACTAAGGTTCTCAGAGACTTCGGAAAAATGTTGCAAGAGAACACCCCATATTGTTTACTTCAAGATGGATACGCCACAGCTTCTGCCACTTTTTGAGGACGCAGAATGATCTTCCAGAAACCGGGATTCATCCTCTTCCTAATTCAGATTCAACCAACTGAAACGACGTGACGTAGGTATTTTAGGGGAAATCGAAGTGTTGTTACTTCAGTTTACACTTTTGTGGCGCGTGATTCTTGATGGTTTTTATTTGGTATTGGATTGTGCGCAGTGATTCTACTGTTCTTATAGTGTGAACGGATCTTTAGATTCAACTCATTTCAGGAAGCTACCGTCCTCGTGTTGATTCTGCTTGGCAAGTACAAGAACCTATTTAATCTGCAACCGACTAATTATTAATCTTAATTTAGGTAAACAAAATAATTTTGAAAAAAACGCCCGCACACTGAAGCCTGAAGCAAACTGTAGAATTAGAAACCTAAACAAATAATTATTAGATGACACGTGACTAAATAATCGCTTTTTATTGGTCAGATCTTGTATTTTCTGCTGAATGTTTTGTAGGTGAGCCCGCACACGGAGTAAGATGAGAGAAAATTATGCCTATTTTGATAAAAAATCTGTGTGCAACAACTTGGTAAAACAGCATTTTTCAATCTCGTAGACCCGGAGAAATCTTTGCTTGACAAAACGATTTTGACAGATTTTGCATGTTCTTAAACGACGGACATTAGGCAATGCAAATCCGATCTGTAAATAGATAGGTGCCCTCTACTGCTTCTCGTTTTGACGAAGCACCTGCAATAGAACATAGTCAAAACACTTTTGCTGATGCAATACTTCATGTCAGAGGATTTGCATTTAAAAACAGCTAAGATCCAGTCCTGCCACACGTTATCACCAAGTACTGGGTACTTCCTTGCTGTGTGTCTTATTAAGTGCAAAAAGAAAATTTTTTTGTTGAACAAAAAGTTTAAATTAAATAATGAATAATATTAAATAATGATAATTCACAAATGTTATGATTATTACGATTTAAATAGCTAAATGTTTTAAACGTCTTTTGTGAATTTTAATTTCTGTCCTGACTAATTTAGCTACTTTAGCTTCCAAAAATTAGTAGTTGAGTTATAGCAACGACGACGACGACGATGACGATGACGACGACGACAACAACAACAGCAGCAAAATTAACAACGACGACGACGACGATGACGACGACAACAACAACAACAACAACGACAGTAGTAGCAGCAGCAACAGCAATAACAACAACAACAACGACGACGACAACAACAACAACAACATCAACAACAACACCACCACCAACAACAACAACAGCAACAACAACAACAGCAACAAAAACAACAACAACAACAACAACAACAACAAAAACAACAACAGCAACAAAATCAAAAACAAAAAAAAAACAACAACAGCAACAAAATCAAAAACAACAAATTTATTGTTGTAATAATTAAATTACCAACATTGTAGGCTAATTTGTATAATAACTTTCTGCAGCTTTTGCATGTTTGATATGTTCGTGTAATTTTGAAATGTATTTATTTATTTAATTGAATGCTAAACACTATTATTTCTGCGCATGCGCAGCAAAATACCAAAGATGTCACACTTAACCTCAGTTACGTTGCTCACACAAAGCGCTACAAATATGCTACTGATACCTTCATGAAAACGACAAATAGACGTGCCGTACCAGTCTATAAATCAGGCCAACAAAACCACGTGGCAGCTGTCTAGATCATGTTCACCTGCTGCTGCTGCTGCTGCTGAATCCGACAATTCCGGACGGACAGGTACCGGATCGGATGAGAGTGTGGAGTGGAACGGTTTTGTTAGTGCGTTTGTGTGACAGACATAGAAAAAAACGTCTTTAGACTGGAAAAAATGTGGAATTATCATGTTATGATAGGAAGCTGAATTGTCATGGGTGCTGGAATATCAAACTGCTATTATTGTCTTGAGGATCAGGTAAGATTTTGGAATTATATTGTTTACACTGTTGCCATGGCGACGCATGATTGGTGTTGATACTTTATGAGCTGAATATTTCTGCGAGATATGCAACTGTTAACGATACAGGTAACCATTAGGTTAGATAAGAAGATAATTATGCAGTTATGCAACTACAATCAACTTTTGTGACGATAATCATGATGACAATGATGATGACGATGATGTAAATGATGAATATTATGACAGTTACTACTTAAGATGACAAATTAATCATTATGTAGTCGGCGATGATAATGATGATGATTGTGACGATGGTTATGATGGTGATGATGGTAGTGGCGATGGTGAAGATGATGGCGATAATCAGTTTCACCTAATATAACAAATGACGATAAATTGATCATCATGAAGACGATGATGATGACGACGATGATCATTGTGACGATGATTGTGATGGTGATGATGGTTGTGGCGATGGTGAAGATGATGATGATGACGATGACAATGATGACGATTATGACGACGATTAAGATGTTGATGACAATGTGATCGTGGTGGTTCTGGTAATGATGTTGCTGCTGATATTTCTACTGATGATGATGATGATGATGACGACGATGATGATGATGATGACGACGACGATGATGATGATGATGATGACGACAATAATCTTGACAATACCATAGCATCTATCAAGCAGGACATGTAGTAAATAAATAACAAAGGTATAGCGAGTATAATTATGTTAAAAATTCACGCATTTATTTTTTGATGTTTTTAAGGCGTGAAGTACATTTGTAAGTCTTTGTGTAGTATCTATTTTTTAAGTACAACATCCCTGAACGCAGTAATTAAAAAAACGTGATTTAAAAACATGTTTAATTATATATTGTTATCTAAGAAATCATATCATAAGCGAAATTATTTTAAAACGTGAAAACAATGTAAATTTGTTTCCCAAACACGTGGTCTCTTATGTCCTCCTGCTGCTAAACTTGCTTCTAATCGCGTTTGTTAAAGCGCCACCTATATTCTAAAGAAGTAATGATTGAAGTTTTGTAAAGTGCAGAAATCTTTAGCGAGATGTTGTTGTTACAGAAATATTTGCTAAAGCCTCAATTTACCGCTGCGTTGCTTTAAATAAAAATATAAATTTTCACAAAAAACGGGTTTTTATGGTTTTGCAGTAAATTCACAAAATCCACCTCTCTTAATGCAGACATTGTTCCCTCACCAGTTCGCGGTGACTCCTCCCAATGTGGCCGCTAAAAAGAGGCACTAAATGGGAACCTCTTAATCCGGAAATGAGGTCAAAAAGTCCTGCATTAGGGGGCAGTAATGAGGGAGCAGCGTCCTTGACTCTCTGCTGTGAAACAAGCTTAAAAACGCAGGTGAGAATTTACAAGCAGTGAGAGCAACCTATAAGAGTCAAGTATGCCTTTTAGCAGAACTTTAGGTGAAAACAGTGCATGCAACACTCCCTTTGAGAGCTGCAGTGATCTAGCAGTAGTGAAACTCCCTTTAAGAGCTGCAGTGATGGCAACCTGTAAGGGTCAAGTATGCCTTTTAGCTAAACTTTATGTGGAAACAGTGCATGCAACACTCCCTTTCAGAGCTGCAGTGAGTCCAGCAATAGTGAAACTGCGTTTGAGAGCTGCAGTGTGTCTAGCAATAGTGAAACTCCCTTTAGGGGCTGCAGTGAGTCTAGCAGAAGTGAAACTCCCTTTAGGGGCTGCTGTGATTGTAACAAAAGTGAAGCTTTCTTTAACGGTTGGCTTGAGTACCTTACCATCACACAGGAATAACGCGTATCGTGCCATGCTGTATCATTTCTGTTCCATCACACGAGAATATTTGGTTTGTTGATGATAGAAATCAATACAGTTTTCCTGACTTAAATAAAAGAAGAACATGCTGTCTATTGTGGTCCTTAGACTTGTGGGACTTTGACTTTCCGGGTGAATCTTTTACATGTGGTTCTTTGACTGTTGGGCTTTGACTGACAGTCGTTTGTCCTTTGACGGGTGCTCCATTGCTGGAGGTACCTTGGCCTGTAGTTCTTCATGATTTGCCTATTTTCTGCTTCTATTCGAACCTGTCATACGAACACTTTCGAGCGCCCTCTCACGCATCGAGGCGGCTTCCTTTGATGTCTGCAGGGCTTAAATTGATGACTGTCTTGAAACGTAATAGCAATGTGATGTTTCATTACCAGCCCATGTCAAACTGGTGTAATTAATAACGTTTCATGCTTCAGCTGACTGCTGCATAGAGTAAATGGTAGGCGTGAGAGAGCGAGTTGATCCAGGGGTTGATTGTTATTGGAACAGGTCCTTGAAAGATGATGATTGTTATGAAAGAACTACTCGTAGATTTAATTGCACCTAAAAAGGTTCCCCTTATTGATAAACACGATTCCTTTTCATATTAGACCTGATTAGGTGTCAGTAAGTACTATCAAAGCCACATGCTTTATGTAATTTACTTTGGGGCTGTAAAGTGACGTTAAGTCAATTTAGCATTGTAACGAGGTACATTATGACATATGTGTCAATGCAAACATAGACGTTGTAACGAGGTACATTATGACATATATGTCAATGCAAACATAGACGTTTCTTTTGCAAAAATTTGGACGTTAAGCGAGGTTGACATTATCAGGCGGGGGGGGGGCGTTGTAACGAGGGTTGGCTGCCGCTTTTATTTATGCTTTTTTGTTTTCCATTTTACTTGGAGGGAGGTGTAAACACATTGTAGGTGAGACTGGGGTAGGTTGAACAAGCGGGGATAATAAAAAAATGATGTGACTAACTTTACAAGTTCAATTCTAATCTGTACCTATGACACTTTAGATGTGATAGTTTAGATGTGACTAACTTTACAAGTTCAATTCTGACCTGTACTTATGATACTTTAGATGTGACTAACTTTACAAGTTCAATTCTAATCTGTACTTGTGATACTTTAGATGTGACTAACTTTACAAGTTCAATTCCAATCTGTACTTATGATAGTTTAGATGTAACTAACTTTACAAGTTCAATTCTAATCTGTACTTATGACACTTTAGATGTGACTAACTTTACAAGTTCAATTCTAATCTGTACTTATGACACTTTAGATGTGACTAACTTTACAAGTTCAATTCTGACCTGGACTTATGACACTTTAGATGTAACTAACTTTACAAGTTCAATTCTAATCTGTACTTATGATAGTTTAGATGTAACTAACTTTACAAGTTCAATTCTAATCTGTACTTATGACACTTTAGATGTGACTAACTTTACAAGTTCAATTCTAATCTGTACTTATGACACTTTAGATGTAACTAACTTTACAAGTTCAATTCTAATCTGTACTTATGATAGTTTAGATGTAACTAACTTTACAAGTGCAATTCTAATCTGTACTTATGACACTTTAGATATGACTAACTTTACAAGTTCAATTCTAATCTGTACTTATGACACTTTAGATGTGACTAACTTTACAAGTTCAATTCTAATCTGTACTTGTGACACTTTAGATGTGACTAACTTTACAAGTTCCATTCTAATCTGTACTTGTGATACTTTAGATGTGACTAACTTTACAAGTTCAATTCTAATCTAACAATAAAGGTTAAAAACAAGCCTACGCAAGAAACGACTAATCGATTAGCGATCAGCAATCGATTGATGTTAGACCGATTAATTGCCCGGAAGTTTGCTTAAAAAATGTCAAAAAGTGCAAAGATTTGAAGACTTGCTGAATAATGTGTTTCCATTCCTATTATGGAGACCGTGTTTATGTAAAGCATATAGCCTAGCAAATGATTCATTTCAACGACAAAAAACCGTTAAATAAACCAACTGTATGTCACACTACCATCAAGAGAACGCGTGCTTTATTGTTTACTTCTTATCAAAGCTTTACAGACGCTGACAGACGATTAGTTTTGCAAGCGCACGAATGATGACGCGGACAAAGGCACCAAGTCACCAGCCGCTGCATTCAAATGAGTTTATTCTCTCAGTAAATCTGGGGAAATTGTCTGGAGTCACGCGCAAGTTCCTGGATCTGTACAGAATCGACTCTAAGCTTTCTATACTGAGATCTCAGCGAATTCAATGATCTCTGAGCTTTCTGCACTGAAACTTGAGCTTGCCTGACGGAAGTTGACTCTTCTGATTGGTTAAAAGTTTAGCGGTGTTTTTGATGAACGTTTAAAGCGTTTATCTCGGATCACGTGACCTGGTCGTGCTGGAGGATTATGCATTATTACTGGTCTTTATGACTTCTTACCTGTTGATTATGGTGTATGCGTCGGTACTTAACGTCAGCTTAATCTTACGTAATTGAGTTTTGCTACCAAACAATTTGATCCGCTGAATGCAGGGCCTATTTCAGCCTAGGCGAGGCCCGGGGAAGTGGGGCGATGCACCGGGGGGCAGGCGCCCAGTTTTTGAACTGCTAGAACGCCGGAGAAGCATTTTCGAAGAGAAAATATGAAGTTATACAGTTGTTAAAGGAAAGAACAATTGAAAGGTTTTATTCTCAAGACCAGTCCTTAATAATTGTCAATACTGGCAAACGGCGCGCGTGCGGCAAGAGAGAGAGAGAGAGAGAAAGAGAGAGAGAGAGAGAGAGAGAGAGAGAGAGAGAGAGAGAGAGAGAGAGAGAGAGAGAGAGAGAGAGAGAGAGAGAGAGAGAGAGAGAGAGGAGATAGTATGTTCGCATAAAGCTTAAAAAAATGCTTTCTGCCAATGTTGTACAATGATATAATTTATAATTTATTGGGTAAAATATTGTTCCGGGTTTCGACCCGGTAGATAGCCCTACGGCCCCGCCATCTGTGATGCCGGTAAGGACTAGAAAACGGACACTGAAGAAATTTTGAGAAAGAAACAACAAAACCAAAACTTAGAAATCAAAAGGGGCGGCTAACAAGAACAACACAAATAGAAAAAACAGAAGCTGATGACAATGCTTCAAACCTCTGCAGTAATGCAGAGTGGAAATAAATAAACTTGTAACTTATAACTTATAAAACTAGAAAAATCCCAGCTGAGAATCGTATCTGCTCATACTGTTTGGGAAGTGAAATCAAACACGAACTACACTTTGTTATAAAATGCCCAAATTAAAATGGTCTTACAGGAAAATTATATAGTCACATCAGTGTAATTATACCAGAATTTTTCCTTATGAGCGATGCTGATAAATTTTTATTCCTGATGGGAAGTAATGATTTAGAAGTAATTAAGGCAGTTATTAATTATACTGAAAAAGCGTTTTTAAGACATGATGAACATCCCATGTTATGATCATACTATTAATAATGAGGCCTAATGAATGACAATTTATTTTAAATACTAATCGTTGAACTTTTCATTAAATAACCAATTTAATTATCAGGAAGATTTAACAATATTTGTTTAATTAGTAATTATTTTGTTTATATAAGTTTCATTATATTTCAAAATTGAAATTGTATGTATGTCTTGTATGTATTTTTGACACTGATAAATAAATATTTAAAATATCAAAATATTATATAAAATTGATATAAAATGTAACAATCGTGATTTGCAAGTCATTTACGATTAAACCATCTCGAGAAGCATTTTTAGCTGAAACTCTTCCTCAAATTCTAAACTGAGTTAGTTTAGTTTAAACATAATTTATTTAGGATTGGATCAGACAGTTTGTACAACATGATTTAAGATCCTCACCACAACAGACTTTATACACTATTCACAAAAACATTTGCAGTAAGAATAGACTATACTTAGTTTTTAGTATACTTTAGTATGTACTAAAGTTTTACTACAGTGATACATTAGACATTAGTAAAAAATGACGGTTAGTAAATATTAATGTACGATTATTAAAGAATGATGCATTTTATATCACAGTTGTAGCATCTAACATAAAATTCAAATTCTAAACTGAGTTACATGAATAAGCAATATCTTACCAGGTTGTACCACTCACATTACTGACCTTTTACTATTAATGTATCCAGGCAGGTATCTCAATCAGCTGCGCTTTGACTTAAGCACGTACGTTTAATGATATATTATAAATTTCTTAAGACCCTTTGGAATTTAAAAGAGCGTTAGGTTTGTGAACTGCAATGAGTTTTAATATTTAATGAGCTTTGGATTTCATGCTGTTCAGACATTTTATTTCTCTCTGTTTAGACTGAATGTAGAGATTTCTAAATTGTTAAGCTGTTTGTAATAAAATGCAATCAGATTTTGTAAAATGTTTGAAGAATTGTTTGATTAAGTTTGAATTACCTGATGAACTAAACTGGGCCATTATGGTCAAAATTTCAACTAACGATTTCTAAAATGACACGGATGTTCAAAGTGGTGTTTAACTGCTCCGTCTCTTTCTCTCTCCCCCCCCCCCATCTCTCTCTCTCTCTCTCTTTCTCTTTCTTCCTCTCTCTCGCTCACTCTCCCCCATCTCTCTCTCTCTCTCTCTCTCTCTCTCTCTCTCTCTCTCTCTCTCTCTCTCTCTCTCTCTCTCTCTCTCTCTCTCTCTCTCTCTCTCTATCTCTCTCTCTCTCTCTCTCTCTCTCTCTTTCTCTCTCTCTCTCTCTCTCTCTCTCTCTATCTCTCTCTCTCTCTCTCTCTCTCTCTCTCTCTCTCTCTCTCTCTCTCTCTCTCTCTCTCTCTCTCTCTCTCTCTCTCTCTCTCGGTGACATAAAAGCTAAATCTCAGAGAGACACATTTTCTTTGATGTTTTCAGATGCTGCTAATAATCCTAGGTTTAACTATAACCAGTAATTACATCACGTGACTTACTCAGTAACCATGGTTATTAAACGTCGCTAATGTAATCTTTATTGCAGCCCAAAGGCTCTTTCCCGGTAAACCCCTGACTCATCCTGTAGATGCCACGTGACACCAAATGAAGCCAAGTGAATTCCCCTCCCCTCAGGAAGCTGGGAATACCTGTGCACGTTTACCTAATATTTACCTGTCTATGATATGACATACCTGATGATTACAGACAGGTGCATACAGACTGTGGCGACTTTCTGTCTGCAGATTAATAGTAACTTGTCATGGTTGGTTGATTAATAATTGGCTTCATTTGTGCAGGAAACGCAATTACGCAAATTATGTAAAGCAGTGTTGGCAGTAATCCATGAACATTGTCACCACCCAGTATTATCTATGGTCACAGCTTGCATGACATCATTAAATATTAGTCATCATTACATCTACCCCCAATGGGAGGAGGTGGAAATGTGTGTGTACATCCAGGGGGAGGTGGGAGAAATGTGTGTACATCAATCTATTCTATTCTATTCTATTCTATTCTATTCTATTCTATTCTATTCTATTCTATTCTATTCTATTCTATTCTATTCCGTTCCGTTCCGTTCCGTTCCGTTCCGTTCTATTCTATTCTATTCTATTCCATTCCATTTCATTTCATTCCATTCTATTCTTTTTCATTCCATTCAATTCCGTTCTATTCTATTCTATTCTATTCTATTCTATTCTATTCTATTCTATTCTATTCTATTCTATTCTATTCTATTCTATTCTATTCTATTCTAATTCATTCCATTCCATTCTATTCTATTTCGTTCCATTCCACTGTATTCTATTCTATTCTATTCTATTCTATTCTATTCTATTCTATTCTATTCTATTCTATTCTATTCTATTCTATTCCATTCTATTCCATTCTATTCCATTCTATACACATTCAATACTATACATATGCCACATCACATTTTCAAATCTATGCACAACAGATGCTTTGGAACGTGACAGTTCTCACATTTTTGCTTACAGACTTCTTCTAAACAAGCTGGTAAATTATTGCACCGACAGCTAATTAAACTGCAACTGAAAATCTCAACTTCAAAGTGCCGACAAAACATTAAAACCAAAAGACGCCATAAATAATAATCAACACAAGAACGTCTTTAACTTAACAAAACTTCAGCCTTGAATAATTTCCAACCATGATATTGTATTTCATTCATCTACTAATGACTAATCATGTCGTTTATTATAATGACTTTTGATTCATAAATTAATGACAGTCGGAAAATGAAAATGGAGAAATGGAAATTAAGAAGTTTGCGAAAGCTTTTCATAATGTGATGCTAATATTTTAATATGATTGTGAATTTGATAAATGTTTATATTAATCTCAAGGACATGAACAAGTTTATTGCTGTTATTAATGTGTATTTTCTACCTTGAGATTCAGCTGTTCTTACAAATTTACATTATAAAAGTGCCAATAACAGCAGGATAGCAAAATCGTCATAGATTAGAAAAGCAATAAAATCCAAAATTTCATAAAAATTGACTTTTCTAACTTTTTTGATCTCTAGCTCCATATTTGGCGTTTTTTGATTTCAAGCTCCATATTTGGCGCATTTTGCTAAGCAGGGTCACATGTAGTGCAAGTACAATTGTTAAAACAAAACAAGAGGCACGCAGTAGCTTGGCAGAAGTAACGTCTTTTAGTGATTGTAAGATAAGGTCCTACAGTGCTGACATCTATACAAGAAACACTAACGTGGACGGGACAGGACTGGTAGTTCAAACTGCCCAATTCTCCCCTAATGTCACTATTTAAATTTGACCATTTTAAAAAGCAAACTAAACAATAGTTGATAATGGTCAGAAACTGATGATTTTCTAAACAGCAGTTGTGAAATTGCCTCTTGAAAAGATGCCAGCGTTTTAATGGGAAATTGTTAAAACCTATCAGACCCGTAAACATTTAATTTAAATTTATTAGTAACTTAAAGGTTTAAGAAAGTTAAAGTCAAAGACAGTAAGTTAGAAAAAGGATTTAATCCTGAATTCACCAGTTAAAAACAGTCATACATTAACTTTTCTCCAATAATTTTAATTTTAGAATTACGTCACTTTGTAAATTACGCTAGAAGAATGATAATTATTAGTTGCTGCACAAATTTCATTTTGATGTGTTTGTGTAACTTATAATTCACAATAGATTTACTCATTTTTTAGTTTTATATAGAAGTGGTGTAAACAAAGTACTTAAAATTGTTTACTGCATTGGTTGCTCCTTGTCTGGGGATAACACTATGTAAGTTTGCAGTAGGAAATGTTTGTTTGTACTTAATTTTAATATTGTAATTTAAACAAAATTCCATTTCTATCTAAGAACAATTCACTTGCTGTTTGCCGACTCGATGAATTGCTGGCTCGCTTCATCTGATGTTCGAAATCGCCTTAGTACTTATCCATTTTAACTGACCACTGGTCAATATCATAAGAACGTCTGTGTATGCTCATTCAGCTGAGCTTGACCAGCGGCCTGTCGGTGCGTTTGACCGGCTTAGCCGCGTATTAAGTCGGATTTAGACTGGCGACACGCGCGCCACCATTGTTCGCAAAGCTCAGACACCATAATGGAGTGGCACTTTAACAAAGCTGCTTTATTTTGTTTACTTTCAATAAATATTCTATGATCTTTGTCTAAAATCAGCTCTGTTTGTAGTAATCATATCAAAGTGCCTTGAGGTGCCAGGATGTCCAGGCATTGTAATCGATCTACAACAGGAAGTGACGCAGCCGCAGGGAAATTAGAAGCAATTTGTCCTTGTGGCTAATGAGATGTGAAATTGAGATTAATAATACATTTTCTGGGCGCCTGACTCTCTGTACGCTTCTTTGTAGGTCTAGGCGACTGAAACCAGACACTTACCAGCTATTAGGGTAAAACTACCTGCTCTACTTGCTGCGCATGCGCAACTTTTGCTGACTCATAATGCCTAAGTTTACGTAGGTATTTCTGGTCTGTTAATTTCGTAAACATTGCAAGTGCTGAATGTAGCTGTGAATAAAGTCACTTTAGGAACGGTTTGACAGTGAATGTGGGCTACCGGAAGGGGAAAATGGGTTTCCGGGAAAATGTTGGTTCATGTCAGTGACGTGGGAAAGCTTTGATAGTGTAATCATGGGACGATAACGTAAAAAAGCAACATCATAACGTTTCTTGAATCTTAGTTAATCAATAGTAAATAATTTACATTGTAAATTTACTGTAAATGTGTATTAGCCTTTTCCAGGTTTCAATAAATTAAGCTTACAGGCAGGGCCTATTTCAGCTTAAGCGAGGCCCGGGGAAGTGGGCGTATGAGGCCCCCTCAGCGGACGAAAACAAGAAATTTTTGAACTGCTAGAACGTCTGAGAAGCATTTTCGAAGAGAAAATATGGAGTTATACAGTTGTTAAAGGAAAGAACAATTGAAAGAAAAACTGCTTTATTCTCAAGACCAGTCCTTTATACTTGTCAAATAGTCAAATCAAAAACAACATCTTTGCAATATGTAATACCGTACTCTCACTTCCGTACAAGCTGGTGTTAGAAATTCTGAAATTGGAAACAGCTGAACATCGGCACCGAGCCGCACAAGGCAAAGGGCGGAGAGAGAGAGAGAGAGAGAGAGAGAGAGAGAGAGAGAGAGAGAGAGAGAGAGAGAGAGAGAGAGAGAGAGAGAGAGAGAGAGAGAGAGAGAGAGAGAGAGAGAGAGAGAGAGAGAGAGAGAGAGAGAGAGAGAGAGAGAGAGAGAGAACGAGAGAGAGAGAGAGAGAGAGAGAGAGAGAGAGAGAGAGAGAGAGAGAGAGAGAGAGACAGAGAGAGAGAGAGAGAGAGAGAGAGAGAGAGAGAGAGAGAGAGAGAGAGAGAGAGAGAGAGAGAGAGAGAGAGAGAAAGGGGGAGAGAGGAGGTAGTATGTTCGCACAAAGGAAAAAAATGTTACCTCGGCACGAGGCCCCTGGAAGGTGAGGCCCCGGGGAAGCATCCCCCCCCTGAAATAGGGCTTGCCTACAGGTAAAAAATAAAGTTACAGGTTTTTAGTCAGATGTAATAAGAGCAAAATGATTTCCTATGTAAGTTTGTTCAAAAATGGTTTAAAAATACCTCGTTGAATAAAGTCTGCCATTTTGCCTTGTAATCGTTTATTAAAATCTCTAAACGAAATCCGGTCGATTGTTTAGACTCAATCTCATTTTAACTTACTCTCCAAAATTTACATTTGCTTGTCTATAAAACTTAACAATTGTTTCTTACATTGGAATACTAAGAAAGTTTGTTAACTGCAACCGAACACAGCTGTTGCTTACGTCACAAATTAACCACAGTTTCCGCAATGGCAGGCACCTTCCTTTGTGCGTCAAGCACGTTTGTGTAAGCGTTACTGCTTAAATGATGTACAGCCCATTTTCGTGATATTTTCAAAAATGATTTACGTGATAGACCAGCGCCTGCATTTCGGAAACTATTGCACAGAAAAGAGGTGCTGTACCTCTCAGTTCAGATGTGTTAATTTGTAACGAACGACTACGTTCAACAGCTCATGCACGAGCACAGCGGTAAATTTGAAATTTTATCTTAAAACTTGCCTAGTTTTAGTACAACACACGGAAAATCTAACAGTAGCACTGTACTGCAATTTTCGCTTTCGTAAACACGCGCAACACGCTCATGGAATATTTCTGCTGTTGAAAATTATGTTAGTTTGTGATGTCACCAGTAGTTGGGCTCGCCCGCCGGTAATTAAGTTTCTAATCTATTATCTTATTAGCAGAAACGCTTTGCAGTACTAACTGTGTTAAAATGTATACTTTTTATCCGACTTTAAAATGGGATAGTATATGAAAATGGGGGCAGTATCATCCTGTTTCCCTTTAATAAACAGACTATTAAAATATGCTGTATAATATCTCGCTAATGTAGCAAGTTCTATCATGTCTAACATTCACTTTGTTGCATTACTGTAACGGTACATTCTATTTACGAACAATCTGCTCTTCTATTGTCCACTAGTCACGTGACCCATTCTCTATTTTTGACCTCTAACGTTTACCCTCTGTTACGACAAAGATCAGTTCGGTTTCGTTTGGTTAATAATGCAAATAAACCAGGTGATCATTGACAGCCGTACAACATGCATGACGGTTCAGCAATACGCCCGCATTATTGACAAAACTCCATCACTACGAGCGTTCTCTTGTTATCCATTGTTATAGATGGCGTCTGTCGTGTATAAACAATGCGCAGCGCCGTCTGTGCGTCGCATGGTTGCATTTAATAATGAAAATGCGACTTCTGTCACGACGGATCATGTCGTTTTCATGGTGAAGTAAACATTTCAACAATTGAGTTAGCATGTCTGTGGGAGTAGACGAAATGAGATGAGTTCAAGTGGGTGGGAGTGAACAAAAGGGAGGGATAATCAGTGAGGTTGGTGAAAACGATTAAGACTAGTTACCGTTTTATGTAGAGAAAGGTGGGGCAAAGCGGCATTGGGTAAACCAACGTCACAAACGTGCATTTATACGAATAATTTTTAACTTTTTGATAACAAACAAAACTATATAAGATGCCCAAATGTTATATATATATATATATGTGTGTGTGTGTGTGTGTGTGTGTGTGTGTGTGTGTGTGTGTGTGTGTGTGTGTGTGTGTGTGTGTGTGTGTGTGTGTGTGTGTGTGTGTTGATCAATCAGTGTTAGTTAATAAAAACTTACACTGCTAAAGGCAAATGCGTCAGTGCAATCTAAACTACTGTGCAGTAATGACGAATAAAATCAAACATATTTACAACTATGCACAAAAAAATGAAAAAACTATGATTTATTTAATATGGCCGTGGATATATGAATTCTGAATTAGTGTGTATGTTGTCGTACAGATGTGATGGTATTTCATATCTGGTTAATATTAGTATTTTAATTTTGTTTTAAATGCTCATAGGGACTTGATTTGTTTCACCTGTAATGGTAGAGAATTCCAAAGTAGAATTGCTTGTTTGATTACAGAGTTCGTTCCATAGTGGGAATTTGTCCTAATTTGTTTTAGATTGCTTGTTCTATGGAACACGATAGTTGGACACTATGTCAAGCATTTTTAACGATTTAATATCAGTTGACTTTTCCAAATTCATATTCAAATTAGTTATCAATTTCGTAAGCAACTGTAAGCCGCGATATTGTGCGAAAAAGAATATGGCGGCATATTTGAAATTCAGGCTTAATAAGTATGTTAATAAAGTCCATTTTCTATAAAAATACGTTTCTAAGCAGCATTAGTATGTTGGTCTCTTACTACATTTGTTTGTTTTGAGAAACATGAACTGATTGTTTTACTTGCTTGCTTTACTTCTGTATCAATTTAGCCCAATTTCCACTACAAAAATACAAGAAAATTATTGATGAAATACATTAGTCCTGAAAGATATTGCAACAGGCGTAGGTACTCCATAAACATACTAAGGTTTAAGAACCAATAAGTTTTGCAATTGGCTACGTCTGTCATATTACGTGGTGATTCATGCATTTCAAAATATTATAAATTTATAGCTTGCTTCCCAGTGACAAAGCATGAACTATAAAAGCAGTTTTACAATACTGATGACGTCACTTCCGTCAACACAATACGTTCTAGCTAATTTGAAATACGTCTATATGGCATGCTTGGATGGCTGAGCGCTTATATTGCATTGAACTTATACAATAATTAATAGGTGTTCTGCCAGGGGGCAGGTCGAGCTCCCCCCCCCCCGCGCACGTTTCATAATAAAATCACCTCCGTGTCAAATTGAAACCGATTTGGTTGGTGAATAATTTGTGCAAATGACAAAGCAGGTGTGTGGAAAACCGGAAACAATACGAAACCAGACGAATCCGTGGCTCCAGCGAATTGATTTTTGTGTCATTAACGATAATTGCCATTTTGCCCCATTGAAATTTCAGCTCAACGTTCCATATGAAAAGGTGAATTGCTCAAGGCAAAAGTGAGAAGCGATGCTGCGCCGAAACCTTTAATATTTAGTTGAAATTAGAATTTAACCATGATTAGAGCATTATCCAAACCAGTGTAATAAACTGTTTTGATTATTCTTAATATTAATCATCTTTTGATTGCATAAAATTTTTATATAGCACCGCAGTTTCAACAATTAGGCCTTAATCCTACTTATTGTTTAATCATTAATTATGTTAATTAATTTTGATTATTTTTATTATTAAATTATTATTATTATTATTATTATTATTATTATTATTATTATTATTATTATTATTATTATTATTATTATTATTATTATTATTATTATTATTATTATTATTATTATTATTATTATTATTATTATTATTATTATTATTATTACTATTGTTATTATCATTATTGTTGTTGTTATTATTATTATTATTGTTATTATTATTATTATTATTATTATTATTATTATTATTGTTGTTGTTGTTGTTGTTATTGTTATTGTTTTTCTTATAGATATAATAATAATAATAATAATAATAATAATAATAATAATATGAAAATGATCTCAACTTGGAAAACAAATACAAAAGTATGAAGACAGGATCTTTCATGTCGAAATTCACAATTCAATGTGCTGCAGTGTCACTCTGTCATCAACATTGTAAATATTCACAACATAAAGTAAACCTAAAAATACAAATAAATAAAATTATATAATAGCATACTGGCCCAACTGTAAACAAGATTTTCTTTCTACTATAAATTAGTAGCCCCTTAGCCAAATTTCTCACTCATGAAGCCATGTAAAAGAAGCCACTCTGCCTCAGGCTAAAGTAACAAATCTTAAATTGGTTCCTTATTTATAAAATGCAAAATTTTAACATAAAACCAGATAAAGGTACATATGAAGCCAGGTACAGTCTTTACACCTTAAACTGGTATTTTTTTTATTAAATACTCATGCTTACAATTGTTCTACATGAAGCCAGGTACAGTTTTTATGTCTTAAACTGGTTTCTTATTAAATACTTATGCTTACATGAAGCCAGATACAGCCCTACATATCTCCACACGCAGGAAAGACCAATATTATTACATGTTTTGTTTTCCACGCAGGTTTCTCTGATATTTGCTGGTTTGCTGAGGTTACCACTAATTTATAGCCTTTCTATTCGCTCTCTCAGCTTCATAACTGCACGAAGCGGCTTCTCTGATCTTTCGTGGCAACGCCTGCAGGTGGCATCGCAAATCATGTGCATAAAAACTACAGTGGCGCCACAGTCAAAACCACAAAAAACCCGCGCCGAGCAGATTAACAACCGCCTGGGTAAACCGTTAGGGTGCTGCTAAAATTCCTCTGAGAATGTTTTCTAAGTTTGTCTTCACCGGTTGGGTCAGCTTAGCTACGCCCCCGCACTTGGCTTCAGTTGTTACATTAGTTTATGTGTCAGGAAGCTGTACTGGGAGTGATTTAACGTTGCTGCGTGCCATGAGACGGAGTCGTTAAGAAAATGTTACCAAGTCATTTGTAGGTTTTATTTCCTCGCTTTTCATTTCTGATGTCATTTTCACCTGAAAAATATTGAGCTGCAGAAATGAAAGACTCGTTCTCTCTCTCTCCCTCTCTCTCTCTCTCTCTCTCTCTCTCTCTCTCTCTCTCTTTCTCTTTCTTTCTCTCTCTCTCTTTCTCTCTCTCTCTCTTTCGCTATCTCTTTCTCTCTCTTCCTCCCTCTTTCTCTCTTTCCCTCTCTCTCTTTCTTTCTCTCTCTCTCTCTGTCTCTCTCTCTTTCGCTCCCTCTCTCTCTATCTTTCTCCCTCAATCTCTCTCTGTCTCTCTTTCGCTCTCTCTTTCTCCCTCTTTCTCTCTCTCACTTTCTCTCCCTCTCTTTATTTTTTGTTCTTTCTCTCTCTCTCTTTCTCTCTCTCTGTCTCTCTCTTTTCACACTCTCTCTCTCACTCTCTTTCTATCTCTTTCTCCCCCTGTCTCACTCTCTTTCTCTCTCTCATTCTTTCTTTCGCTCTCTCTCTCCCTCTCGTTTTATCTCTTTCTCCCCCTGTCTCACTCTCCCCCATCTCTCTCTCTCTTTTTTCACCCTCTCTCTCCCTCTCTCTTTCTGTCTCTTTCTGTCTCTTTCACCCCCTGTCTCACTCTCCCCCATCTCTCTCTCTCTCTCTCTCTCTCTCTCTCTCTCTCTCTCTCTCTCTCTTTTGCTCTCTCTTTCTCTCTCTCTCTCTCTCTTTTTTTTGCTCTCTCTCTTTCACTCTCTCTCTTTCCCTCCAGTCTCTTCAATAACAATCCCTCAGTGGAACTTGCGTAAAACGTTTTCTTCTTGTGGCCTCTTCAGATAATCATTTCAAATCTTTTTCTGCCACTTACAGCATCTTCCTCATCCTCCCCCACGCGATGATGCTACTCTCAGCTTCTTTCTCATCCTCATCCTCCGCGCAGTAATTTGTCTTATTTCGTGTAATCACTGTTTCCGCTTGAGTATGACTGTTAATAAGCATCATTTATCAACCTTTCTTAATGACAATTCAGCCTGACTATCAACCATTCTTAATGACATTTCAACCTGTCTCTGGAATTCCCTGATAACTGATGACGTAACGGGCAACACGAATCGATGTTAATTATGCAGAGCGTGTTGAGAGAGAAGGATATGATATGACGAGACCCCCAGGGGGGTTGACTGGGGCCAGTGAAGCAGCTAAAATGAGGCGAAGAAAAAGAGAAAGACAGAAAAGGGCAACCAAGAGGGCAAGTGGTCATTTGGTTGTTGTTAAAAGTGAAAACAAGATGTAAAAAGTGAGAAACGGAAAGTAAAAGCGATATAATATAGTTACACATTTCGTTTGTTTGTTTTGTTTCTTTTTTTTCGTCGGAAGAGGAAACAAGTTCCAAAAGAATAAAAGAAAAATGAATAAAGAAAGAGAAGTAAAAAAGGTATGGATGAAGAAGCAAAAGATAGAATGAGCAAATAAATTTAATGAAGAATCGAAAAAGGGTAAAGAAGAAGGAATAAACAAGGATTGAAACAAAACGCAGAAATGTAGGAAAGAAAGAAACAATGCAACGAGAATGAAACACGAAAAAAAGGAAGGAGTGAAGAGAGGAATGGAAAAATAATAAAGAAAGAGCGAACGAACGAACGAAAGGAAGAAAGGAAAGAATAAATCAAGAAGCAAGGAAGAAATGAAGAAGGGAAGGAGGGAAACAAAGAAAAAAATAGGGAGAGAGAGAAAGAGAGGAAGAAAGAATGAATGAATAATTGAACGAAAAAAATAAGACAGAGAGCGAAAAAAATGGAAAAAAGAAAAGACTAAATAGAGAAGGAAGAAAGAAAGAAAGAAAGAAAGAAAGAAAGAAAGAAAGAAAGAAAGAAAGAGAAAGAGAGCGCAGCCTCCGTGTGTAATGCGCAGCCTCCGTGTGTAATGCATATTATCAACCCACCCCTCCTGTCTATAATGTAAATATGTCAACCCACCCCTCCTGTCTATAATACATATTTATTGTGTTCAATATATTCATTATTCACCACCTAAATAACAATAAGCTCTGGCTTCTGGTTTTACTGACATGAGAGGATTGTGTCAGCTGGTCCATCTACGCCATCTTACGTAATATTCTTGGCACAGGTCAAACATTATTATCTGTCTGACTCATGCTCGAATCAAAGGCTTGTTTGTTGAGGTCATCAGCTACTTGTTATTGTACAACCTGTGATGGGACATTCAACTTTCTAAAGATCAGATAATTTACGTTTTAAATGTTTTACAATAGAATCAGTGATTGGGTGTTGAAGTTGTTTCAATTTCTGACCTCCTGGAGATTGAATCAGTTTATTTCTTACATTGAAGTTTTGTAAGTTTTATAACGTTACTTACTTGATTCCTTACTTGTTAACTTGCTTGCTTACTCACTCACTAACTCACTCACTCACTCACTCACTCACTCACTAACTCACTCACTCTCTCACTCACTCTCTCACACAATCACTCACACTCACACACTCATTTACTCACTTAATCCCTAACTTACTCACTCACTTACTCACTCAATCACTAACTTACTCACTTACACGCTCACTCTTTCACTCACACACTTATTCACTCACTCACTCACTCACTCACACACTCACTCACTCACACACTGATTCACTCACTCATTCACTCACTCATTCACTAATGCACTCACTGCTGCCTTTCTGCAGACTTGCCTACCTACCAAGCAACCTATCGACTTACCTACCTACCTACCTACCTACCTACCAACCTACCTACCTACCTACCTACCTGCCTACCTACCTACCTACCTACCTACCTACCTACCTACCTCTCTACCTACCTACCTATCTACCTATCTAGTTACTCATATATTTACCCTTCACTTGCTTGCTTACTCATTTACTTATATTACGTGCAGAAGAGATTCAAGACGGAAAAAACTATGTGTTAAAAGAAGGCCCAAGATCTGCCCAACAAAACAAGAAACAAAACAAGAAACTTTGCTCACCTCTCATTCATTTATCATCTTATCTTTTTAAGATTTTCACCCGTCTAATCAGAGCAGGTTAGAATCTTATTTATTACAAAAATGACGTTTATTTTAAAGGAAAATTGAATGACTCATTAGACTCAATGCCATTTTAATTTACAGTTCAAAATGTACATTTTCCTGCCTATAAAAGTTAACAATTGTTTCTTATACTTGAACCAATACTTTGGAAAGTTAATCAACGGCAACCGAACAGAGCTATCGCTTACGTCACAAACTAACTACAATTTGTGCAATGGTAGACATCTTTTCTGCTCGTCTAGCACTTTGCCTGAGCAAAGATTGCTATAAGACACTGATGTGAACTCTAAGACACACTGACGTCACAGACGAACGCTGCGGTTCATGATCATGCTTATCACGGTACCACGCCTATTTGACGGCCACGCGAACGTAAAAAAGGCGTCATTCCCAGTCTTAGTGGATTAAGCTTTGCGTATCTTTGAAAGTTTAACAGCTTACCTACCTGCCCGAAAACCTTAATATAGTTGTCTTAGGAACTAATGATCTGTTGAAGTTGTTATTATTCGGAAAAGATGAATTTAACTATGTTGCTAACTGTAAAATATTCCAATGCATACATGACTTTATATTATGTACTAAACGCTTCCAGTAGTTTCTATCTGATATAAAATGCATCATTTTTAAATAATCGTACATTAATATTTTCTAACCGTCATTTTTTACTAATGTCTAATGTAATCTTGTAGTAAAACTTGTCAGCTTGTGCAGTTATTGTCTATTCTTACTGTAAATGTTCTTGTAAATAGTGTATAAAGTCTGTTGTGGTGAGGATCTTAAATCATGCTGTACAAACTGTCTGATCCAATCCTAAATAAATTATGTTTAAACTAAAGTTTAACAAAATTTAACTATCCGGGGTAATTATTATTTAATGTGAGCTTTGATTTAAGAAAAGGTTTTGTAATTTTCAATATTTTAGATCACACTTCATTTTTACTGCTGTCTACACAATCCTTCCTTTTCTCTTTTAATCTGGACGATGCAACTTCACCAAATCCAAGTCGGGTTCCTGCTGTTTTTATTCGTGTATCTAATTTGATTTTACTAAGTCTAGTCACGTGCTACTAAGCGCAATTGATACACGACTATAAATTTGTGTTATTTTAACCCTTCATTTATTAATATTCATTACATAATAGCTCATTATTATTCTGCGAAACGCTTAGCGCAAATCTCAATGAATCGGCAGCTGTTGTCACATTTCATTGCACGCAAACTGCTTACAGTAGACCTGCGCCATCTAGCGTGGAAAGAACAAAGGTTTCGTCCAGTCTCTGAGCAGGTGTTAGCACTGTCCCTGCTGTTTTATCTAAATTTTCTCTTTTGTTGATGTTATTAAGATCTTATCTGTAACTCAGCTGTTATCTACACAGGAACGTTCGTCAGGAAGGCGTATCTAGGCGGAGGTTACCGAAATTAGAGCGCTGTTGGGGCGTAACTACTAAACGTTTGCAAGAATAAGTCTAGTCTATGCCTAAGACTCTCAGACATTACTGGAACTATTTAAACGGATTTTTTAATATTTTATAATATATCTCAAAAACTCTCCACTCAACGCTATGTTCTTGGCGCTTTCTCTCTTTGTTTTTCATTCTCTCTCTCTCTCTCTCTCTCTCTCCCTCTCTCTCTCTCTCTGTCTCTCTCTCTCTCTCTCTCTCTCTCTCTCTCTCTCTCTCTCTCTCTCTCACTCTCTCTCACTCGTCTCTCTTGCTGTCTCTCTCCCCTCTCTCTCTCCCTCTCTCTTCTCTCCCTCTCTCTTCTCTCTCCGCTCTCTCTCTCTCCCTCTCTCTTCTCTCTCTCTTCTCTCTCTCTTTCTCTCCCTCTGTCTCCCCTCTCTTCTCTCTTTCTCTCTCTCTCTTTCTCTCTCTCTCTCTCTCCCCCCTTTCTATATCAGTACTTCTGCTTTAACTTTAATGACTAACAGAAATTCGATAATTCTAAACAAAACGTCTCATACCGTAATCAATAAACACAAACAAAAGAGCATCCACAAAAACACACTCTGGTGACGTAACTTTGCATTTGGAAATGTATTACATTGTTTGCTCTGTTAACAAATCTCTAAAAAACCATCAAGTGATTAAGCAGCGACGTTAAACTGTCTCTCCAAATCACACTTGAAAACTCATCAAGCTTAATTATGATGACGTGTGTGAATAATTCGTTAATTAAACGCTTTTTACTTTTAATTTATGCAAATTAACACGTTTGTGCAGACATCAGTATATAATCATATAACTTGTTCAGTCGAAGTAGTTTTGCTGACATTGGTCACGTGACAACACGTCTGACCTTATAGCAGACAAGGCTACGTCTAACATTCTATAATTACAGGGTAGATGAAATTATAATTATAGTAATGAGAGTTTTGTGGGGTGGGGTTGTACTTTGAAATTTCAATGACGTAATAATGGGTCAAATTCTGAAGTTTCAATGACGTAACAAAGTGCCGGTTATTTTTTCTCTACAATTTACACAAAAATGTGGGTATTTCAGGGACACCGCTTTCTAGTTTGAAAGAAGAATTTTGGAAACAAATAAATCGTATATTTAAAACTAAATAAAGCTACAATTATAAAGGAAAACAAGAAATTAAAATAGTTTCAATTACGATTTTCTGTAAACAGCTTCAACTTTGAAAATAAAATGAAATCAGTATCTAAAAATGTAGAACTAAAAGTGGTGCAAAGTCAACAGATATACAAGCACATATGTTTGACTATATACATGTTATTACCTAATTATATATAGGCTATACACGCCTATATTATGATGTACAACTACAGGCTTACCTTCGTACGCCTATACCATACATATTTTACCTATATAAATATCTACATAAACGTACAGGCATATATACGTATATAGGCGTGTTATGCATATTTTATATTATATAGTATGTAGTTGTAAATTTCAGTATAAACCTACAGGAAGTTGTAATTGTAGAATGTACATTTACGTTTGTACGTAAGTGAATAATAAATTATACATTTATGTATATTATATATATATACGTATACGTATATAGTATAAGTTATAAGTTTTACAAAAAAATCGCTGAAAAATGGCCATTTTGGAGGTTTTTCGCCCCCCCCCTGTTTCTCACAGTGGGCCCGATTCGAAAAACAAACCCCCAATGGCACGACACCTTTCGTTTGATGTATAGATCGCCGTAAATGGTGCCGCCGTCAAAGCTGTAGCCTTGAATCTTATATATATATATTAAGCCCATACCAGTAGAATTAATATATAGATATATAGATAGATATAGATATATAAATCTATATATCTATCTATATCTATATATATATATATATATATATATGTACGTATATTATATACATTATAATGTAATATTGTAATATGCATATATGTATATATAATATAATTTGATCGTAGGACGTAGGGCCTTGATTTTACCCAAGACAAGACTCAAATCACCCACCTCTTCTTTCAAATTCAAATAAGAGGGCGGCGCACAAATGATAGGGAGGCAGGCAAATTTACATGCCAAATCAGCGACTGAATTCATGGTAAAAGTGTAATTAGATTATGTGCTTAGTGTTAATGATGTTCATACAAAGAAAGGGACTCCCAGACTGTCCCCCCTCCTCTTTTCAGTCACAAAGGCTTCTAATTTCGTGAAACGATGTAAATTATTCTGTAATTTTACTCAATTATCCTTCAGCGTTATAAAGTGCCTGTCAAAAACCACCGTTAGCGGCGCTCAAATCACAGAGCAGGTGCATTATGGGAACGTTGTTAAAATTCCGATTTGACAAATGGTTTCCGACTAAAGGAAGGAAGATAAGAATAAGGGAAATAAGAAAAAAATGAAGAAAGACGAAGAAAGGAGTTAAGAGGAAAACGAAAAAAACGGGAAAGAAAATGCAAATAAGAAAGAAAGAAAAATAAGAAAAAACCGAATGAGGAGAGAAAGAAAGAAAAAAGAAACAAGATGAATGAATGAATAAATGAAAACATGAATGAATGAATGAATGAACGAATGAATGAATGAATGAAACAAATGAACGAATGAATGAATGAAACAAATGAATGAATGAATGAATGAATGAATGAATGAATGAATGAATGAATGAATGAATGAATAAATTAAATGAATGAATGAATGAATGAATGAATGAATGAATGAATGAATGAATGAATGAATGAATGAATGACTAAAAATAGTAAGCAAGGTGGAGGAAAACGAAAAAGCTGATTAAAAGAAGAACGAACTAAAGAAAACTTCGAAAAACATCTACAGGGAGAAACGTGGAAATAGGAGTACAATTTTACGATAAACTGTCTACAAAAACCCACCGCTAGTGGCGCTGAAATTGCAAGGCAGGTGCATCATGGGAAGGTTATTTAAATTCGGCTTTGAGTAAAGAAAGACGAAGAAAGGAATTAAAGGAAAAGTAAAAAGAAACAGAGAGAGAAAGAAAATAAGGACGAAAGAAAGAAAAAGAAAGAAATTTGAAAAAAGCGAAAGAGGAAAGTAAGAAAGAAAAAAGAAAGAATGAAAAAGAAACAAAGAAGCGAAACAAAATAAAATAAAAAAGGCTGAAAGAAAGAACAACGAACTAAAGAAAAGCTTAAAGAAGGCGTACAGGAAGAAACGTGGAATTAACAATATAATTTTACACTAAACTGTCTGCAAAAACCCACCGCTAGAGGCGCTGAAATCGCAAAGCAGGTGCATTTTGGGAAGACTCCTTTCCGATTGCTTCTATCGTACCGCTTCTAAGCAGGAATGCGGCTGTTTTCCTAAGCGGCAGTAGAGATATTCTTTAAAGTTGGATAGAATTTTGTTTTCTTCTGCATTTTCAACACTTGAGGAAGCCATTGACACTGTAATGTAACACAAAGGTTTCTCCGTGTGCTAGTGGGTGGGCGTCTTACTGTCACTGTGACCTAGATGCACTACTAGGGGTTTACAAACTGTTACATAAGTTTTCCGGGGGTGGGAGGGAGGCAGGGGGTCACTGATGGGACAAATTGTTTTTCTGCTTTGTCTATCGACTTTCTTAGATAAAATTTTGAAAGAAAAATTTAGAAATGTAAATATTAAAGTACAGTATGTACTAAAGAACTTCTTCCATATATGGAAACGCTAAACTGAAATTTGGTACTTATTTTTGTATGTTAAGAAATCCATTTTAGATATTAATAATTCATTTTTAATATTAATATTTCGCAAGGCAATAATAACAACAAAATTTAATGATTTGTGAATGTTCATAACTGATTTATTAATATTAAAAAATAAGTATGAATATACAATGCTGATCTATTACTATTCAAAAATGATTTTTTAGTATTAAAAAGAGCATTAAATACTTTTGGCGTTTCGTACATATAAACTTATAACAACATAATTTTACCTGCATCTGTTTGAAAAAATTGGAAGAATTTGAAAGAAAATTCTTAATAATAATTAAGTTTAATTAATAATAATAATAATAATAATAATAATAATAATAATAATAATAATAATAATAATAATAATAATGATGATGATGATGATGATGATGATAATAATAATATTAATAATAATAACAACAACAACAACAACAACAACGACGATAATAATAATAATAATAATAATTTAATTAAGTTTTGATTAATTAATAATAATAATTAAATAATTAAATATTCGCGCCACCTGGCAAACGTCACAGCACTAACATCCCAATGTGCACCACTGGCTCACCAAAAAGCACGTTACAGGCTTTATTAAGAAGGTAAAGCAATCTATATTTAGTAAGTTTTCTTGTACTTTGAGAAAAGCGTTTACCATAATATACAATAACCTACCTTGATAAACAGCTATACAGTTAGAAAGCTATAGATAAATGGAAAAATTTCTTTGCTCCTAGATAAAACATGCACCATCTTGCCCTACGTGTGAAAAATTCTTCCAGTTTTCCCTAAATAAAATTTTTATTTGCAATGAAGTATCAGACCTAATCAAACAGTTAACCGAAGCGGCAGAATTGCTTTGCCTTTGGCTTCAACTTGCCCCGCCTTCCCCTTTATTTGATGACAAAAATCTCCCGTTTCTTTCATAAAACACTTAATACACGTTCATACCCACCGGGTTACAACATAACAATCTGATAATGTAAAATTAGCCCTGCCATCTGGCGAGAGAAAAATCAAAGTAAAAATCACAAACCAAGAACAAGGACTTCTGCTGTCGGCCTGCTTAATGTTATTATTAGTCAAGCAAAACTGATTATTGGTCACAATCTCTTGTTTACTTTAATTGTTATTGTGTAAACAATTGTCTTGTTTACATTCAATATCTGGTTTCATTTACTAATTAAAGTCAATAGAGTTCGGCCAGACTGTCACCAACACAAAGGGACGGTCCATTCTTTTTCAGGGGGGAGGGGAGGGGTAGTTACGTGCGAATTGCTTACGTGTTCGTGGAGCGGCTATTATTACTAATTACTACTTTGCATACTATTACATACTATGATTGTGCTTTTTCATAGATTTTTTTCTACGTTGGCGGTTACAGGCCACCGTAATTTCGAAACTTAGTTTTACCCAGAGCGGGGCGCCACTGAACTCGTGAATACGTCCACAAAATTCTGAAGGTTTTTTTGCAATTTCCACAATTTTCAATTTAATATTTTTCCCAATAAAACGGAATCTGTGCAGCTAAACGAAGCGGTGCGCTAGAGGCAAGGAAATGCAATTAAATATTGATAAGTGATTATCGATTAGCCATCGTCTATCAATTACAGCAGACGTCTGGCACGTGATTAAACATTCATGTTTATGAAGATGAGAATTGGCCTAGTTATCACATCGATATGAGTAACAAAGACACTCTGATTTTCACGAGTTTATGATGTCACAAGATTTCACTTTCACATCTCTTTATCCTCACTGTTGTTCTCTCCATCATCATCATCGTCGTCGCCGTCGTCGTCATCATCATCATCAACATCATCATCGTCGTCGTCGTCGTCGTCATCATCATCATCCTCATCATCGTCGTCGTCATCATCATCATCATCGTCATCATCATCATCACCGTGGTTGCCATCTTTGTCATCACTCTCATCATTATAGTCATTGCCATCATCATCATTACCACTACCAATACCATTGTAATTGTCATTATCATCATCACCACCACCAACACGTGGATTCTCCACTCTCCCCTGCTTCCTCCTCCCCTCACACGTGAACTCCCACACCAGCACGTGGATTCTCCACTCCCTCCTCCCTCACACGTGAACTCCCACACCAGCACGTGGATTCTCCACTCCCTCCTCCCATCACACGTGAACTCATACACAAGCACATGGATTCTACACTCCCTCCTCCCATCACACGTGAACTCCCACACCAGCACGTGGATTCCCCACTCTCTCCTCCCCTCACACGTGAACTCCCACACCAGCACGTGGATTCTCCATTCCTTCCTCCCCTCACACGTGAACTCCCACACCAGTACGTGGATTCTCCATTCCCTCCTCCCCTCACACGTGAACTCCCACACCAGCACGTGGATTCTCCACTCCCTCCTCACCTCACACGTGAACTCCCACACCAGCACGTGGATTCCCCACTCTCTCCTCCCCTCACACGTGAACTCCCACACCAGCACGTGGATTTTCCACTCCCTCCTCCCCTCACACGTGAACTCCCACACCAGCACGTGGATTCTCCACTCCCTCCTCCCTCACACGTGAACTCCCACACCAGCACGTGGATTCTCCACTCCCTCCTCCCATCACACGTGAACTCATACACAAGCACATGGATTCTACACTCCCTCCTCCCATCACACGTGAACTCCCACACCAGCACGTGGATTCTCCATTCCCTCCTCCCCTCACACGTGAACTCCCACACCAGCACGTGGATTCCCCACTCTCTCCTCCCCTCACACGTGAACTCCCATACCAGCACGTGGATTCTCCACTCCCTCCTCACCTCACACGTGAACTCCCACACCAGCACGTGGATTCCCCACTCTCTCCTCCCCTCACACGTGAACTCCCACACCAGCACGTGGATTCTCCACTCCCTCCTCCCCTCACACATGAACTCCCACACCAGCACGTGGATTCTCCACTCTCTCCCGTTCTCTCCTCCCCTCACACGTGAACTCCCACACCAGCACGTGGATTCCCCACTCTCTCCTCCCCTCACACGTGAACTCCCACACCAGACGTGGATTCTCCACTCCCTCCTCCCCTCACACGTGAACTCCCACACCAGCACGTGGATTCTCCACTCTCTCCCGTTCTCTTCTCCCCTCACACGTGAACTCCCACACCAGCACGTGGATTCTCCACTCTCTCACATTCCCTCCTCCCCTCACACGTGAACTCCCACACCAGCACGTGGAGTCTCCACTCTCTCCCGTTCTCTCCTCCCCTCACACGTGAACTCCCACACCAGCACGTGGATTCTCCACTCTCTCACATTCCCTCCTCCCCTCACACATGAACTCCCACACCAGCACGTGGATTCTCCACTCCCTCCTCCCCTCACACGTGAACTCCCACACCAGCACCTTGATTCCCCACTCCCTCCTCCCCTCACACGTGAACTCCCACACCAGCACGTGGATTCTCCATTCCCTCCTCCCCTCACACGTGAACTCCCACACCAGTACGTGGATTCTCCACTCCCTCCTCCCCTCACACGTGAACTCCCACACCAGCACGTGGATTCCCCACTCTCTCCTCCCCTCACACGTGAACTCCCACACCAGTACGTGGATTCTCCACTTCCTCCTCCCCTCACACGTGAACTCCCACACCAGCACGTGGATTCTCCACTCCCTCCTCCCCTCACACGTGAACTCCCACACCAGCACGTGGATTCTTCACTCCCTCCTGCTTCCTCCTCCCCTCACACGTGAACTCCCACACCAGCACGTGGATTCTCCACTCCCTCCTCCCCTCCCACGTGAACTCCCACACCAGCACGTGGATTCTCCATTCCCTCCTCCCCTCACACGTGAACCCCCACACCAGCACGTGGATTCTCCCTCTCTCACACGCCCTCCTCCCCTCACACGTGAACTCCCACGCCAGCACGTGGATTCTCCACTCACATTCCTCCTCCTCACACGTGAACTCCCACACCACCAGCACGTGGATTCTCCATTCCCTCCTCCCCTCACACGTGAACTCCCACACCAGTACGTGGATTCTCCACTCCCTCCTCCCCTCACACGTGAACTCCCACACCAGCACGTGGATTCCCCACTCTCTCCTCCCCTCACACGTGAACTCCCACACCAGTACGTGGATTCTCCACTTCCTCCTCCCCTCACACGTGAACTCCCACACCAGCACGTGGATTCTCCACTCCCTCCTCCCCTCACACGTGAACTCCCACACCAGCACGTGGATTCTCCCTCTCTCACACGCCCTCCTCCCCTCACACGTGAACTCCCAAGCCAGCACGTGGATTCTCCACTCTCTCACATTCACTCCTCCCCTCACACGTGAACTCCCACATCAGCACGTGGATTCCCCACTCCCTCCTCCCCTCACACGTGAACTCCCACATCAGCACGTGGATTCTCCATTCCCTCCTCCCCTCACACGTGAACTCCCACACCAGCACGTGTCAATATCAATCTAATCATATATACTAACACATGAAATTGACCCTAGACTCTAATTATCTTATTATTTTAGCGCACGTGACTAATAATTAATTCAGTAATTACACAGTCGTCTGCCTGCCTCCCCGAGAAACCAGCTTTACACACGATGGTCACTCTGGGAATATTAATGTACAGACTGGACATTGGTCATCGCTTACGGTTGATTATTTCCGGTTTTTAACCTCGCTCAATATTTACGTTGAAGATGAGGTGGCAGTTTCAGTTCTGAATAAATATCATCCATCATGTATTTGGATAGAAGCATTGTTTGTTTATTAATTATTCGTTTGTTTACTTTTGTTCATTAATTATTTGTTTGTTTACTTTTGTTTATTAATTATTCGTTTGTTTACTTTTGTTTATTAATTATTCGTTTGTATACTTTTGTTTATTAATTATTCGTTTGTATACTTTTGTTTATTAATTATTCGTTTGTATACTTTTGTTTATTAATTATTCGTTTGTATACTTTTGTTTATTAATTATTTGTTTGTTTACCTTTGTTTATTAATTATTCGTTTGTTTACTTTTGTTTATTAAATATTTGTCTGTTTACTTTTGTTTATTAATAATTTGACTCTTTCATTTTTTTTATGAGTTATTTGTCTGTTTACTTTTGTTTAATAATTATTTGACTCTTTCATTTTGTTTATGAATTATTTGTCTGTTTACTTTTGTTTAATAATTATTTGACTATTTCATTTTGTTTATGAATTATTTGTCTGTTTACTTTTGTTTATTGACTACTTGTTTATGCCTTTTTGTTTAATGCTTATTTGTTGGTTTAATCACTTATGCGTTTCGTTTTTTTTTGTTAAATGTGAACCGTCCTTTAACACTTAGCTAAAGCTTATAGTACACAAGTGGGGTCGTATTGTAAGTGTGGTTATCATCATTTACTTCACGTCAGCATTAGCTGTTAAAGCAAAATTGGAAGAAATGTTAAATTGTAAGTCAAAACAATATACTGTTTAAAATACAGAAATGCAACTTGCTATTTTTTCAAAAATTGAGTTACGTGAAAGACTTATTACCACACAAACGCGCTAGTAAGAGCCATGATTTCTTCACTGTTACCTGCATTTCGCCATTCGCTAGTTAGACTGGCACTAGCGCCTGCATTTCGGAAACGCATTGCACAAAAACAGCTGTTGTACCTCTAAGTTCAGACGTGTTCGTTTGTGACGAGCTACACATGTTCGACAGCTCATGCGTGAACACAGCGGTAAATTTAAAATTTGAATTTTTATCTTAAAACTTGCGCAGTTTTAGTACAACACGCTGGAAATCTTATAGTAGCGATCTTATTTTATTTTCACAAACACGTTCAACACGCTCGTGGAATATATTGCTGTTGAAAATCATGTTAGTTTGTGACGTCATCAATAGTTAGGCTCGTCCGCCATTCATTAATATTTTCTAATATTATCTAATGAGTTTATTATCTGATTATCTATCTAATCAGAAACGGTTTTGCAGTGTTAATTGTGTCAAAATATATACTCTTGCCGTTATTAGTATGTGAAATGTATTAGTATATGAAAAATCATCTTATTTCCTTTAACCCTTTCAGTCCCAAATTATTTTTTTAATACGAATTTTTTTTTATTTTGGTACTTTTGTTCAGTATGTCCATCTTGTTTACACATAATAATTATTTTTTTCTACCTGTGCCCGCGTGCTAAATATAGCCTGTATCCCACGGGATACATTGGGATTCAATGGAAGCATAAAATGTGCTTCATTTTGCAACTGCTGATAATTTTTAAAGTATTTAAGACATTTAGTATGCATGCTATGCTGATCTGTACAAAGTCGTCTCTAAAGTACTGTACTTTGCGCAGTTTTTTTATGCTATGTAGATTTTCAAGTTTGCCATTTTATCACCATTTTTAATCTATTGTTATTAGCTTAAATCAAAATAACCATTAACAGATCAAATAACTGTCA